>ML783627.1:1446612-1456725 GCA_009831015.1 Picea engelmannii | reverse complement strand
AAAAAAAAAAAAAAAAATAAAAACGAAACATTATAAATAAAAAATACGTGTAAAACAAAACCATAAAAAACAAAAACATTTACCTCCCGTATGCACATATCCCAAAATAAATCAAATCAATGGCATGAATGTATTCCAAACCCTCCTTTCCATCTGAACTTTAACACGGGGGGGGGGGTGGTACGGAAAGTGAAACTACCTTTTCCACTTGTTACCTCCACACAATTTCTCCCCCCCAATACCACTTATCACCCTTGGGGGGGGGGGGGGTCTGAAATCCACTATCCCCCCTTCAAAAATCGCTTTTCACACAGTTTGACCACCTGTCTTCCAAGGATGATTCCGGGAAAAGTAGGGCTCATTTTGAAAATCGAGAGAGTTTTTTCTCCGAAACGGGATGAAATTCAATAACCTCTCTCAGTTTTTTCATAGGTATCAGGAATTGGGAGAATCAAAGCCATCTTTGAGCACTATGTTTCAGGATTCCATTTTTCATGTTTTTGTCATGTTTTTGCGGTAGATGTTTTGGAAAGATGGAGATGAATTTGGAAAAAATGAGAGAGGGTTTTACTTAGGACAGGTTCATATAAAATAACCTCTTTCATTGTTTTTACAGATGTCATATTTTGGGCGATACAAGCGTCTGAGTTGACCCATATTTTCAACATTCCATCCCTTTTTTCATGACATACAGTTCAGAACTTTGAGGGATTTGTTTCTATTTTTGGCCAAGTTGTTGAATTCAACCTCCTGATCCCGGGGAATGAATTTTTCTATATATTTTTATAATTTAAATGTGAAGAGGGTTGGTCAGATTAGAGAAAAAACACTTTTGTTCATTGTAATTTTTTCCCAAGTAAATGAATGGAATAGCAGGTGATTTGCAGGGAATAGTGTGTCATAATTTTAGTGGTTATGTGATCCTTTGATTCATAAGTTATATTATGTGTTTAAATTCCTTTAATATGTATCTTCTTGCTTGGAAAAACCAAATGTTTGATCCATAATTCATCTGAATGGTGCGATGTTTCAGTTTTGCCAAGTTATCAATGTTTTCAGCTTAAAGCATCACTTTAGAATTCATCCTTGGTTTGATGCTCTAATGTGTTTGTATTTCACCCTTTCTACATTCACCTCCTGCAACAATATGATCTGAATCCTCCACCAAAGCTGCCTATCTCTCCCCTGTAAAAAAAACCTTTATTTTCCCATCATCTCATTGGATAGAAAATTGATTTCACATGACTCCATGCCCAATACATCTATCTCTTTTCTCATCAAGATACCTTTAAAAAATCAACTTTGTTGAACTTATTACCTAGCCTAATATCTTATTTTTTGAGTAATCTAAGTGAGAGAGTCCTCTCCAAGGCCAGAAGGGATAGATTCTGACCTAGAAGTGGTTTGTGGTTACCTCTGTGATTTCTCCCCCCATCTTGGAGAAATTACAAAGTGCTAACATAATGGCGACCATACTGGGGAATGTTCCTCAGAAAAGTGTATCAAGCTACAAATCTGATTACTGATGGTGGACAATGATCAGAAACAAGAAGGCTGAATCATCCACCTGGCGACTCCAATAAACTCCAATCAGTTTCAAAGACTCCACTGGAGGAATAACCTGAAACAATGACAAGACAATCTGAAAAGATCAAGTATGCACGTTGGAATTTCATCCAAGACATAATTGGTTTTATTTTTAATTATTTCTTCCCTTTTTCTAAACCTAGCCAAGACCATATTGTTGAAACTCATGTTGATCAAATTCAACCAGAGGAGCCTCAAGAAATCAAGCCTAGTTTTACAACCCCTGTACATACTCCTACACTTGTAAATATTCCAGATAGATACAAGCCTCTTATCTTACCCCCTATAATCCATGATTTCCCTGTCAATTACTACAAATACCTTCCCAGGTTTGATGGAGAATATGGTAACATCACTGCTGAGAAACACATTTAGGGTTTTGAGATTTTTCTTGATCTGTTTGAGGTGGAAGAAGATGATGTATGCATCATAAGTTTTTCTCTATCTTTGCAAGATAGAGCTAAGGAATGGTTCAAAAGTTTGTCAGCTGCAAGCATATCCAATTTTCATCAGTTTGTAGAAGTCTTCCTTGGTAAATGGGAGATCAAGAGAAATATTTTTCTCATTTTAGAAGAATATGATCATTTGAAAAGACAACCAAGACAGACAATGCAACACTTTTTGTTGATTTTTTAATAGATAAGGTTAAGCATGGATATCATTCCATTTTTAGCACTTAACCATAACCATAAATGTTGCAGCAACCAAGATCACAATAAGAAACACCATGCACAAGAACATAAGAAGTATCCTGGGAAACCCTTCTCAACAAGGGAAGAAAACCCAACCAAATCCTTTGCTATATTCTTCAAGAGAAATACCTTTACCACCAAGATAAAACCTAGCACACAAGAGGGTGCTTAAACCCTAGAAGACTAGCACCCAAGATAGGTGCACACTTTTCCCAAGGAAGTGTACTTTCTAAAATTTACAAACTCACATGAAATATATGTTTCCTCAATGGGGAATTTACCTTTACTTATACTAACCTAAAACTGTCAACATAAGTGTCTATTAGCATAACAAGGCCAACCTCACTAGCTTATAATATAATAAATATTAACCAGATTAGTTATCTTTTACATTAATTACCAGTCACATTAAGGTGGGGCCGACTTGTACCATTTACATTACAATTAGGGTTATAGGCAGGTATGACTCTTGAACAATATAGCAAGGGATATTGTACACCCACTAGTGATCATCCACTAGGGGCACATCCATATGGATTTCCATATCTTTGGCTCACTGCATTACACAGAAGAACCACTTCTTCACACATTCACCTGTGCTCGTCCACAGGCACGCCCACTCAACATATATTATTTCCCACTTCCTCACAGAAGAGAGTCTCTGGAGTTTCTCGTCAACTCTGTTTCTTAGAGGAGGCTAATACATCATCTTCATTTATGTTCTCATGAAAATGCACCCAACACTTTGGGATTTCACACGTTCACCTTGTGCTCAGCCACAAGCATGTCTAACTCAGTAGATCACCTTTCCCACTGGATAATCATCTGGATTTCTTCTCAACTCTCCAAATGGAGGAGGCCATCTCTACGTTCCAACTTTGTCTCATATAGAAACCACACACCCTCTTCATGGGAATTCTCTCAGGTTTGTAAGTTGGAGAATATCTTCACATGGCTGCAATGATCCACATCTCACAGGTTTGTAAGCTGGGGAATGTCTCACATAGTTGCAATCATCAACACTCCCTATCATCTAGGGACGCATTATTTATCATGCCAAGTCTCACACGTATGTATTTTGAATTTTTTCTTGGATGGAGTCATCAATACTCCCTCTCAACTAGGGGGGCATTCTTCACCAAGTTAGTTTGGTGAAGATGTCTACAATTTGATCATGTGTGGGAAGGTACTGCATGTGTATGATTTTTCCTCTGCATCATATCTCTGATATAAGGATATTTCATCTTGTCGTGTTTCGATTCATCAGAAAACACTGTGTTCTCAAGGAGCTTTATACACGGCTCTTGGTTATAATCATAGGATCCATCTCATGGTCAAGTAAATATGTGAGAAACTTGTGAATCCACATTGATTCACACACTCATTTCTATATACTCCATCTCTGGTTCACTCAAGGCCACAGAGTTGTGTTTCCTACTGCATCAGACAACCATGGAAAATTTCATGGTAGAACCTCAACCAGATGTGCTCTTCCGGTTTACTATACTTTCTGCTCAATCTGAATCGCCATATCCTGCAAACTCAAGTTCAGACTGAAGGAATGTCTCAGTCCATATCCAATTGTGCCTCAGATATATCTTAATACATGTTTTGTTGTTGTTTAGTGAGTTTGTCTCAGTTGACTCATGAAATGACTAAGCACATTCATTGCATGGTATGAATCAAGTTTGGTGCTAACCAGATACATCAGTGATCCAATCAACTGTGGATCAGTCTCTTCTGAATCATCATCAATCCATCATGGTGGATTTTTCATTCTATCATACTTGAACTTCTTTAATATTTTCACTATATATTTTCCTTAACTCAGGAAAATCTCATTGGTCCTCTGTCATACTTCTTGTCTCAAGAAGTAGTGAATTATTCTTAGATTCTTCATCTCTAATTCAGAAGTCAAGGATTACATGTATCCAACAACAAGGCTTTCTGAATAAGTCATCAAAATCAGTCTCTCGTCATCAACACTGTAATGATATAGGTTTGGATCAACAACACTCTTGCTGAAGTCCAAACTCATCAAGAATTTATCTATCTGATATAGTTTCCAACTCATGGATAATATTACAAATGGAAGTATGTCGGGTTTACTAAATCAAGTGTCATCATCGACAAATCCATCTGTTTGTGAGAAAATTCTGGCTATAGATCTCGTTTTGTATTTCTGGGCACTTCTATTAGTTGCATGTTTGATCTTATAGATTCACTTGGAAGTTACCATAGACTTCCCTTATGCATCATTATTTAAGATATACTGGTATTCTTATGTTATGGAATATTTCCATACATGTCCTCCTACTGCCTCTCTAAGACAAGGAGGCTCATCATCAATGAGGTGGCTCATGACTGAAGGATAGCTCAAAAATATCTTTTGCTTTCTCAGGATGTGCCTTGAGAGGATTGTATGTTTCTCTGCCTCTTGCAGAGTGAGTCTAGGTAGGTATTTTATGCCCTACTACAATATAATCTTTGAACATATCAACTGGAGAAATTGGATCAACATGAATAATGTCTTTCTGCCTCTGAAATGCTGAAGGGGGAGAAGGTATTGTCTCACTATCAATCTCCATCTAAGATTCTTTGGATCTTTGAAAGGCGATCTCTTCTTCAAGGACATCTCTGCTTGTCTCAATATTTCTCTGACCAGTGATGTATATCTGGAATTTCTTTGAAGATTCACTATTTTATCCTATAAATGTATCCTTTCTTCTTAAAGGATCTGGCTTGGACTTCTTCTCTTTGGGTACATGAAAATACACTGGGCACCCAAATATCCTGAAGTGTTCAATCTTAGGCTTCACTCTGGTGAAGGTTTCTTTGGGAGTTATGTTTTTCAAAGTATAATGAAGACTCTTGTTCTGAACATATACTTTGTCATGCATTCTTCTACCCATGGAATCATAGAAATATTCTGATCATGCATTATTGTATTGGTTGTCTCAATGATGGTTCTATTCTTCCTCTTTCTCAAATAGTTTTGACTCCCTCTAAAGGATGAGCATATTCCTTTGTTCTTAAACTGTTTGTAACAAGAAAACAAGAGGAACCAAAACAATAATATCTCCTAAAGGATAATAATGGGTACATCTCTAGAATGAAAACAATTTAAGGATTGTTTTCACAACTACAACACCTACTTGTAATGTAGAAAACTTTAGAAATATAGGTTAGAGGAATGGAAATTACAACAATCAAACCTAGAGTCTTGACTTCCAGTGTGTTGTTCCTCTGAATGCACTGAGATCCCTCTGCATCCAATACTTCAGCAAAAGGTTCCTTCGTCCTGCAATTACCCTCATGACAATGATACAAATAATAAATATACAAGTGCATACCTGAGGGTGCTGATATGATTTCTCTAATGGCACATGGTTGATCTCTGTCCTCTGAAATCTTCATGAAGGAGGTGGTCATAATGACACCTTTTTTTATCACCCATAATAATTATTCCTTAGAATTCTTGTCTTCCAGGAACTTGAAGTTGTTTGATTCATCAAGCTTATCTTCCAACATAGTTTTGTTCATCATAATTTTAGATCCTTCACAACCCTTTGTCAACTGGGCTAGAAAACCTAACAACTAGGCTAGGCTAGCACTTTTAGGTTTTGTTGGACTTATGACTGCCAACAATAATCCTTTGAAAGATAGGAGAACACTAGTGAGCTGAAGAGATCATTCAATGAGTTGCATAAACCCTAATTCTGAAATTTCTGTAGAAATTAGCGAAACCTTAGAAACCCTAGGGACAAAATTTCAAAATGCTTGGAATTTCACTCTGAGAGTCTTTGGAGGTGCGCTGGAGGAGGCCATACTCTCCCATGAAAAAATTATCCCCAACATTCAAGTATTAATGGTTGAAACACCTCAGAAAGGAGGGCCACCCATATTTTTCTGGAAACCCTAGAAGGGTTGTACGGTTCTGCAAAAGGTGAGATGAGACTTGGTGGATGCTTGTGCAATGGGTTCTTTCAAGACCTATGCTCTGATACCATGTTGATTTTTTAATAGATAAGTTTAAACATGAATATTGTTCCATTTTTAGCATTTAACCATAACCATAAATGTTGCAGCAACCAAGATCACAAGAAGAGGCACCATGCACAAGAACGCAAGAAGTATCCTGGGAAACCCTTCTCAACAAGGGAAGAAAACCCAACCAAATCCTTTTCTATATTATTCAATAGAAATACCTTCACCACCAAGATAAAACCTATCACACAAGAGGGTTCTCAAACTATAGAGGACTAGCGCCCAAGATAGGTGTGCACTTTTCCGAAGGAAGTGTACTTGCTGAAATTTCCAAACTCACATGAAATATATGTTTCCTTAATGGGGAATTAACTTTTACTTATACTAACCTGAACATGTCAACATAAGTGTCTATTGGCACAAAGGGGAAAACCTCACTAGCTTATAATATAATTAATATTAACTAGATTAATTATCTTTTACATTAATTACCAGTCACATTAAGGTGGGGCCGACCTGAATCCTTTACATTACAATTAGGGTTATAGGCAGGTTTGACTCTTGAACAATATAGAAAGGGATCTTGTACACCCACTAATGCTCATCCACTAAGGGAACATCCATAGGGATGCCCATATCTTTGGCTCACTGCATTACACAGAAGAACCACTTCTTCACACGTTCACATGTGCTTGTCCACATGCACATCCACTCAATAGATATTCTTTCCCACTGCCTCACACAGGAGAGTCATATGGAGTTTCTCGTCAACTCTGTTGCTCAGATGAGGCTAATACATCATATTCATTTCTTTTCTCATGACGATGCACCCAACACTTTGGGATTTCACACGTTCACCTTGTGCTCAACCAAATGTACGTCTAACTCAACATATCACCTTTCCCACTGGATAATCATCTGGAGTTCTTCTCAACTCTCTGAATGGAGGAGGTCATCTCTACGTTCCATCTCCATCTTAGATAGGAACCACACACCCTCTTCAGGGGATTTCTCTTAGGTTTGTAAGCTGGAAAATATCTTCACATGGCTGCAATGATCCATATCTCACAGGTTTGTAAGCTAGAGAATGTCTCATATAGTTGCAATCATCAACACTTTTCATCCATATTCAATCAAGTTTACAATTCCATGCCTGTTGATATAAGACCACCTCCTGGTTTAGCTCTCTTACACTACCCAGATGCCTTTGATCTAGAGATGGAATTTCAATTGACAGAAAGGGACACTACAACACTCAAGGAAATGCAGGATAGTGCAATTAATGTAGAAGCTAATTTACTAATCAAGAGGTCAAATATCAAGGCAACAGAAAGGAAGAAAATACCAAAGGAGCAACTAAAATCTTTAGAAGAAAAACTAGACATTTTGACCAACACAATGAAAGAAATGATGCAGAAATTTATGATAAGAGAAGAACTTGTTTTTCAAAGACATCAAGTTCCATTGGTTACTGAGAAAGAAAGGGTCATTGTTCCCAAGCATTTTGCAGCTCACCCTTGGTTTCCTAGATCACAAAAATATTATTTTATGTATTCAATTCACAACATGGACACAGATGAAACTCCAAATCAGCTTGTAGAAGAGCCATCACCTGATCTTATGTGTATGATTGATGACCTTTCTTACCCGGATAATATACCCAAGTATGATCAATATGATGATGATTATGTGGTTGAAATAGATGCTGACTTTTAAAAGAAACCAATGGCATGCTTTTGGGAGAAGGAAGCTCAATTACAACTCAAATATGACAATGAGCCTGTGCATATTAATTATGACAACAACGAGGAAAATGCAGAAAATCTCAGAGTAAGTGGAAAGTATTTTCCCTTATGTTTTTATTCATTTCAGTTTCTGAGAGAAAACTATAAGAAAGTTGTCAATAATAGGGATGGAGAATGTTCTGATCAATTAGTTGAAGATGTCATTTATGATTTGGAAGTTGTTCTAGACCCAGAACTGTAGCCCTTGAGCTACATTGATTTTAAAATTCTAGATGAAAGCTTAGAGCCTGAGACAGAATATGAGTTAATCCAAAATAACTCTGTACCATTAAGCTTTAATTCATTTCAGTTTTTAAAGAAGAATCTTGATCATGCTCTAAATGATAAACACATAGAAAACTATGAAGTGTCATTGGAACCAATGCAACAGTCATCCCAGTTCCTATATGATCCAATAGATGATGTGTTGGATGACTTGTGTTGTCCAAGTCATGTTTCATTTGTCAGTTATGGACTTAAAAGAGGTTATGATATAGACATGATTAGGCAGTCTCTTTCATGGTCTGTTTCGGCAAGAGTCTCATTTCAAATTTCAACAGAAAATTTGCATCCATATCTGAAACTGTATAATGATGTAAAAAGTATATGTGATATACCCAATTATGACCATAAATTTGCTAAAATTCAAGAAATAGTTCGTGTCTTTCCTGATCCCATACCAGACTACATGGAAGATTTTTTCAGCATAAATGATCAATCATGTTTTCAGCAGTGGCCATTACATTTTGCATTTTTTATTCTGTGAAAAAAAGGTCAAGTTATCCTATTGATTGTGCTAACAAGCAGTCAAGCAGTCCACTTGTTTCAGCATCTACTTGACTAGCTTCTTTGGCATTTTTGTATTTTTGATACTGAGAGGGGGGTGAATCAATATCAAGTACAATTTAAAACCTTTTTCAACTTATACTTAAACCATTCAACTATATCCAATGAGCAATGAACAATATTAGTATAAGAGTTACACCAATACACCACAATACACCATGCACAATATATGAGAAATAATCAATAGTTATTGTTCAAGGGAAGTAATGACTTCCAAAGGTAGCTAGAACTTCCAAATGTAAAGGGAGGGATAAACCTCCAAGAGGAAGATACAATCCTCCAAAATCAAGAGATATTTGAAATCTCCATCCTTGCCCCTTCCTTCCACCCATGAATATATGAGAGATAATAAAACTTTACATTAAATCATCACCATCAACCAATCATCACATAGAACCTGATAATGCTTCCTGAGACTTCTTCATTTTCTGCAATTCTTCAATTCTTGGAGTAATATGATCCTGCAGATAATATTACTCAATGTATTCTCTGAAACTCCTCAAATTTTCACTCCTTGAATCCTCCTCAAAAAGAGTTTATAGGAAGAATGGTAGACTTTATTCAATTTTGGTCTATTCAGGAGAGTGAACTTGCACATAATTCCCCGCGCTCAATAATTAACATCTGATTCTAAAACTCACACACAAGAAACTACAGTCCATACTATTTCCAATTAAATTTTTCCCACTTCATTTGGATTCTCAATGAATAAGTTATGACTTTTTTTACCCGAAACACTTGTTTATTGACTAGCTTCAAAACTGGTCACAAACCCTATCTTCCACAGAGTGTATCTCCACAATTATAGCAAATCAAGAGATGAAATTTTTACCAGAGGTACCTTGATATGTCTTCTCAATACCATAGTGATTTCACCATTTGAATCTTTCTAGAAAAAACGTTATAGAAAAAATGGTAAGATGACCTGAAAATAACATACCTTAGAACACATCACCAAAATACTTCATCCTCCCTTGAAATCCAGCCTTATTTTCTTCTTATTACCTCTGAAATTCGACTTGTATCAAATGAATGTATAATGATGTTTATTTATACCATTTATGTCACTTCCTCTTAACATTAGGGCTGACCTGACACTTTCTTATTTTGTAATTCTTTTCTTTAATTATCTTCAGGGCCTACATGTACTTCCTTCTTCAATTCACTTTGTCATCTTCAAAAAATCATTTCTCCTCAACCATGAGGATCCACGTGAC
>ML783627.1:1428439-1444349 GCA_009831015.1 Picea engelmannii | reverse complement strand
TGGTCACTTTCTGTACCTGTTCTCATTTCATATGCCATAAGAGTCCCATGTAATTCATCCATTGTCATTTTGGTCAAGTCCCTAGTTTCTTCAATGGCGGAGACCTTAGCATCATACTTCAAGAGAAGTGATCTCAACAATTTGTGTACAACTAACAATTCATTGAGCTCTTCACCTAATCCTCTGATAGCATTAAAAACTTCAAAAACTCTAAGAAGATAGGTTGCAATATCTTCCTTTTCATTCATCTTCAAATTTTCAAATTCTTCTCTATGTCGTTGAAGCTTGACCTACTGTTGGCAGCCAATTCACATTTTTCTACTGTCCTTATAAGCGGCCTACACCAGTGTTTTGCAAACCTTGATTTTCGTCGCAATCCTTGAAGAAAATAACACCATTATTTTTGCGCTATTTGCACACCTGCCTTTTTTCTTGTTTTCACGACTGCAAGCGTGAAAACTTGGTTTTCGAAGTCACATTAATATCGTCACTGGATTATTGTGATCATTCTTGTCGATATGCCCATTGCGTTTTCAATTTGATTATGATTATACAGTCGACAAGACTCCAAGATCCTTATTCATTTGGCATTCTTTAATTGTTAATTTGACTTGTTAAGGCTTGTGATTCAATCGTTGGTTTATTGATGGTTTGATTTCTCTAGTCTTTGATCGATTCCCTTGACACATTGGTTTCATGAAAATGATTGGCATTGTGGTTATACCCTTGGTATAAATCATATCACACAACACATATTTCATATGATCGAACCCTTGGTATTGATTTCGATTCATTTTTTGGTTTTAAAGATATGATAAAACTATTGCTCGCGCAAATGTTTGGTCGACTTACCATAGGTTTCATTGATTGTTTGAATGCATGGTTTTTAACATATGCATAGTGATTTGAAATGTTATATGCGCCATTGGTTGTACTGTGGAAATGACTGTTTTGCATGGGCCGAAATAGCTCCACCACCTTCGCACATTCTGTCATTAATGCTTTCCCCCTATCCCGGTTCACCTTGGATAGTTTTCGTTTAAGCCTATGAGCATTCTGCCCCTGTGTATACTCTGTTCAAACCCTGGCCCGTTCACCTCGCTCACCATGTGCTCCTGTCTATGGAACCAGTGGTGTGCATAGAGACAAATGGTAGCCAAGCTCTGTTACTATTCGATAATGCCCGTAAGGATTTAGAAAACAGTGGTTGGCTGGTGTTTATACAAAGGTTCGAGGGTTTCAACCTTTCGGTTTCCCAACAATTCACCCTCACCTTTGACGGGTGTAGGGATAAAGTCAGTGACATACAAATCGAGCTCAATGAGGAGTTCATAATATCTGCTATAGGACTGGCAGCTACAGGCCAACGATGGCTTAAAAACTCCAAATTCGACGAGGTGCCGTGGCCATTACTATTCTTATCAAGAAAGGTTGTTTCCTGTGATAAAGGTATGCCTATTTCTACCCTCAAACCCAGGTGGCATGATCTTTTGGTAATCGTTAAACAATTTGTGACCTGTGAAGGTCGGTATGGCTTAGTATTTTTGTACCACCTCCGGTTATTGATGAATTTCATGGGCTATCCTTTGAACATGCTGCATTACTTCTTGCGTAGTCTTTACAAAATGTCTAAAAGATTCAAGCGCGAGAAGGCTGATAGTAGCCTTTTTCATCACGGCTTGATTAAACTAATTATTGTCCACCATTTAAATCTTAGTGGCGATAATTGGCAAGCCTTTCTATCTAGAAATGGCTTTGCTAATCCAAAGTCTACTCAAATCGACAAGGCTGTGGTCAGTGAGACTCTGGTTGGACTAGCCGTGCCACTGCATATTCTTCTACCCCCTATCAAACCCTTAGTTTGCCCCGGTTTGGACCTACTTGATGCCTTGGTTAACCCGTGCGCTAAGGATGATAGTAAGGCTGTTAAAAATCATGTGAAGAAGAAAGGTAAGAGTGATACTACTGTCGACAGAAGGGGGAAGAAAAATGGTCGATTGATATCAAGACTTGCCCGGAACAAACCTAAACAGAACATCGACCAAAAGCCCATAGTGCTGAGCGAGGACTCGGACTCCGATATTGAGCGTTTCCTGGCTGAAGAGTACCCCTATTACCATGGATTATGCTCTACAAAACCCTATGACTATGTATCTAATTTTCCCCCGTGCCTAAGAAACGACCCGAATTACCCGGGAAACAAGTTGCACAATGAAACCCCTAGTGACTTAAACAAACCCTCACCTGTTATGTCAAAGCTCGAGAAATCATCATGCATCCAATGTAATGTGTGGCTATAGCATTATTACATCGACGTTCCCTTATTGCAATCAAAGATCAAATCGTTGGAGGAGCAAGTTACTGTGCTGTCAAACGAAAGAGACAGACTTCAGGCCAGTGAAAAGAAACAAAAAACCACCGGTTCGATTGTCTTCAGGAATGTCGAAGCGGCAACAACCTTCGTCAATTCCAAGTTATCATGATCGAGTTGCCCAGGTATGTGTGTTGACATCGATTTTGCTTTGTGATTTTGTTTGAATTGAAATAACCGATTGGATTTGCTTTCAAATTATCTCTGTTCGTTTTAATACATTCGAAATGATTCTATTATAGTTTGATCATCAAAAATGATTTGTTGTGGATCCCGTAGATTCATTTTTCTATAATTAAACGTAGCTATGATTTGGTTATGTGATTTTGTCGTGCCTAGTTTAGTATAAATGATTGATTTGTTTTTTATTCTGTTTGGCTTGTTTTGAAACATTTCTGTTCGTCTGATTTAGGACAGTCAATTTGGATTGATTTCGATTAGTTTCGTTTGCTTCTAATAGACTCAAAACAACTCTGTTGATTCTGATTTACCAGGAACGACTCTGTTTTGTTTGGAATCAATATTTTCGTTTGGATTTTGATAACATTCGACCTGTGCAAAAGATCTATTTGCTAAAAATCGTGTGGCTGTGCTGATTGATATTATGTTGCATAACGATTTTGTCGACCCCAAACTGTTTCGATTCATTCCTGTCTGATTTGATTTGTAAACGATTACTGTGTGCCACGATTAGCATGATCGTTGGTATATGTTTGATACAATTCTATTAATTTTAAAAACGATCATGTTGATTTCGTTGTGATTCGACAATGATTTTGTTAATGGATGAGGCGACATAAACGATTGCATAAATGATTTGTTCAACCGGTTACAGTTTGTGTCGATTGGAATTGGTTCATGAAAGTGATTTCATTGCTGTCTAATTATCTAAGCGATTCTGGTTACCCGAATTGGTGATAACAAATTGAACAGAGTACATGTATCTCTGTCACCTTTCGATTGACCACGATTTCTTTTGTTTTAATTTGCATACAAGTTTTGATTTGAATGATTTGTTTGGTTTCTAATTAGAAATCAAATATTGGTTTAATAGTTTGAATACAATTTTTTAAGATTCGAATTGGTTTTAAAATGATTCTGTGTTCAATTTAGACTAGCTACAGAATCGTAAGATTCTGTAGCTAGTCTTAGAAATTAGATTCCTATCAAATTTATCAAAAAAATATCCTCTAATCTTGTCTATTTTTGTCCCCTTTCAGGTGCATACGAATTGCAATGATCAATGTGGCATGCTATGGCATTTTGAGAGATGTTTTTTTGATACAGTTTTATTATAGGGTGTTAGTTTTAGTCAGACTTGGGAGATTATCTCCAGATTTTCTGTAAACTGTTTTGATAATTCCCACAGGGATGTTTTACCCTGTGGGAGGTCTTTAAATACTTGTTATTTTTTGTAATGAGAACCATCATCATCATTGTGGAGAGAACCAGACTATGGATTTATGATTCAGACTGAGATGAAAGTTGATGCCTTGTAACAACTTTCACTTTCAATATATCAAACTTTTGTTTCAGGTTTTTTGCATATCAGTTTGCAATTAATTATCGACTACTTTAGCTATCATAATTCATTGCATGTTGATGTGATTTGATTTATATGTTGACCATATATGATATCTCTTATTTAAAAATACAACAATTACTTTAATTCAATTTAATGAATACATGTTTATCTTTTTCATTAATTGAATTGTTTTGTACAAATTGTTGCATACAGATTTATCTAATTGTGATGGTTTGTAAATCATAAAATTGTTGTTATTTTTATGTCTTGTTTGTCCTGTCGTTTATATTTGAAGAGCACAACTGCTTCTTGTTTACAAGAAGCTCGTGGATAATCCGGTGCAGGTTTTCTCCCACCGAACAGCTGAATCAACTATTGGATACAGGACGAACCTGAAGCATTACTTTAGGTCAGTTTGTTATTTGTCATTTAATAGTTAGCTTATTAGTGTTATTTAAGTAGTTTAGATAAATATATTAGTTTAGATTCGTAGTTAGAGTTATTATTTTAGTTGTTTAGCTTAGGTTGTTTTTTATTCTATTTCTTTTTCATAAAATTATAAAAATAAAAAAATAATAGTTTTGCTGTCTTAGGACAGATTACAAATGATTTTTGCAGGTTTTAATTTAAATCTATAATTTGTAAATATTGTATATTTGTAATTAAAGCTGATTTTGTTGATAATTAAACATTTACTTTTATAGAATTATAGTTGTATGATTTAGGTAATAGATTGTATATATGTAGTTTAGATTTGTTTATTAGTTTGTTTTAATCATTGTTTTTATTTAGGTTAGTTTATTAGTGTAGTTTTCATTTATTTTTCTAGGACTTAGATTGGCCAATGGAGCCGCTAAATCCGTCAGGGTGGGTCATCCCAAACGGCTTGGGTTATTTAGACAACCCCGGACCGGATTCACTCTTCCAGTTGGCGAGCGTTCATTTTTGCCCGTCAACAAATGGTGCTAGAAGGAGGGCTTGAAATTTATTAATGGAACGAGGCGATCGTAAGACTCCTCCACCACCTAATCGCTCACCTATAGTGACAAGAAGTCATTCAAACGATAAAGTCTCGCCTCAAACAAAAACCACATCAAACGACGATCCACAGATCACAGTTGAGCCAACAACCCCAAATCCTACAGGTGGTGACATACAAGAGATTGTCCACGAATCTCTTATAAGAACACATAGTGCCTTAGCCCGTTTGAGGCAAATAAATCGACCTTTGGACCAAACTTTATATTTCTCTGATATCAGAGAACAACTCGGAGGCACTAACCTCACTGTAAACCCTACAGATCCAATCCTCACGCCTGCTGCAGGGGGATCTGGAATACCTCCCTCACCACCTCCCTCATCTCCTTCTTCTTCGGGAGAAGACTCCTCTGACGAAGGCAGTTCTCCTTCGCAGACTTCTAGACCGCTTACACCAATGGCCAACCAGAACAATCCTGCTAGACCTTGGCTTGACTAGGATGTGGTAGCCGTACCTGGAGATTAGCATCCCTTACCCAAACATCCAGAGAAGTGGCTTCCCAAGTTTGACCCTGACTCTAAACAGATCGCTGAAGATCACATTAAAAAGTTTATGTTAGCCATTAGACTCCGCAATTTCAAGCATGAAGACGTAGTCTGTAGGTTGTTCCCCTACACTTTCGAAGGCAATGCATCTACATGGTACTTTGCCCAGCAACCACATACCATCGTGTCTTGGGAAAAGTTTGAATCCTGCTTTTTGGAAAAGTTCCGAGACGGTAAGCCTCCAGAAGTCCTAGTAATGGACCTTCCTAACTTAAGAATGAACCCAAAAGAGAAAATTAAAGACTTTAATCAAATATTCTTAACACTTAAGAACCGAATCCCTACAGATTCGATGCCTTCCAAGAATCTTATCATAACATACTATACTAAAGCTCTACATCAAAGTATAGCCATTTGGGTTAAACGATATAAGAAAGCCACGTTGTTAGAAGCCTTCGAAGAGGTCAGCCAGATTGAAAAAGACATACTTAGTCTAAAAGACACTACTAACAACGAAACAAAGACTAGTTCTTCTTCTAAAAAGAAGATCGAAATCCTCCCTAGACCTACTCAAAGTAAAACACAACCTGAAAGCTTGGATTTAGAAAACTTAGCTAAAGTCGTTCAAAAACTATCAAATCAAGTTATAGACTTGAAAAGGACGACCAAAGAAGCTTCCTCGAGCAAAGGGCCTTACAAGCCCCCGTTCAAGAAGCCTTTCCCAACCAACCGACCTAATCCGAATACTGAGGGACTTAATCTAGAAAGTCTGCAATAGGCCCTTCAAACAATTCTAGAAGCCCAGGATAACTTGATGCCTCCTGAGATTCCTGAGGAGGTTGTTGAACAAGAGACAGTTCAAGAAGAAGAATCTTCTCCAAACATTTTTGGACACTTCTCGGATAACATCTTTCAAGCTAACTTCGAGACAGTCCATCCCTACAATACTAGGAGTAAGACAACAAACAAACCTTCTTCCGAAAACACTACGACTTTGCCTCCAAAACAATCTAAACCAGTTGAGACTAAATAGAATCATGTGAACCCCAACTTCGATTATGATTTAGTTGAATACCTCAAAAATTTAAGGGCTAACATTTTTGTTTATGAGTTATTGAAATTTCCATTTCTGCTACAAAAAATGCTACAAAATATTGCAGAGAATGGCAAAAATGATAATTCAAGTGGTAACAAGGTTGTTCAGAAGAAAGTTCCTCAGAAGACTTCTACTAAAAATAATCCTGATTCTCAAGACAAAGGAAGCCTTCCTGTAAATAATGTAGGTAAAGTAGCTTTAGAAACTGCGAGTAAAAAGCCACAAGCTACTACCCTTAGTACTCGCAAAAATGTACCTCCATTTTTGTTAACTTTCGAAATCTTTAATAGAAACGTGCACAATTGTATGGTAGACTCAGGAGCGTCATCCAATGTGATGCCATGGTTTGTGTGTCAGAAGATTAACGCTGAAGTCGAACCATCCACTTTAAAAATCATCCAACTTGATCGAACCAGTGTTAAAGTTGTAGGCGAATTAAGGAATGTGATTATAAGATTATCCTCTAACCCCAAAGTTCATCAAGTCATTGATATTATTGTTGTGGATATTCCAGAAGTGTATGGTCTGTTTTTAAGCAGGGACTGGTTGGAGCAGCTACACGGCTATTTTGCGACAGATTGGTCTCACCTGTAGTTTCCAGAGAACGGCAAGCCCAACAAGATCAGGGTGAATCGTGAACGTTACCTTAAGTTCACGGTCACATATTTGAATGATCCTAACGAACCATTTACACCCTCTGTTGATTCACCTGAAATACAAGGGATTGATACCTTCTTCGGCAATTTCATGGCCGAGGCTTTAGCTATCACCAAACCAGAACAACAGTCCGAGATTGTAGCATACATGCAGCCAACAACTTCTACACAACGGTCTCATGCACCCAATAAAAATCAAATTTGGTCTCTTTATTTCGACGGGTCAAAGTCCAAAGAAGGAGCTGGTGCAGGCTGCATTATTATCGATACGGTAGGTAACAAAACCCTGATTGCATGTAGGTTAGAATTTGAATGTACTAATAACACAGCAGAATATGAGGCTTTACTGCAAGGTCTCAGAAAAGCTTTAGACATGAACATTCAAAACTTGGCTGTCTTTGGTGATTCCGAAATCGTGGTTAGACAGGTAAGAGATTCTATCCACTATTTGTCTCTGCATCTTAAAAGCTATCAATCCGAGGTATGGAATTTAATGAATAAATTTTCTGCTTTCAATATAAATTCTATTCCTAGATTGAATAATTCTGAAGCATATCTCTTAGCTAACGTAGCTTCTAAACTCTTTCCTACAGAAGGCTTGTCCCTAGACGCATTCTCCGTCGAACTATTGTTCAGGCCATCCGTTCCCGACAACATCACAAACTGGAGAGTCTTCGATGATGATCGGTAGATTATTGACTTCCTACATATGGAAGAAACTTTCCTACGAATACACTCACGACGACAATTTGTGCGATTTCACGGTAATACCACATCCGAGAACTCCTGAATCTTCATCGAACATGGTAAACTCGATCCCTAAATCTGTAGTTAGATTAGAGAAATTTTATGACCTTCAAGATAAATTCAAAAAGTCGGTCAACTGTAAAACCAATAGTTCCGCAGTGCATTAATCTAGGGGTAGGATGTTCTAAACAAGAAAAAGATGCATTTATTAAATTGTTCAAATAATTTAAAGATGTTTTTGCATGGACGTATGATGATCTTAAAACTTTCGATCCTAACATCATACAACACGTCATTCCTATGAAACCTCAAACCTTACCCTTTCAACAGAAATTAAGAAAAATGCACCCTAAGCTCGAACCAACCGTCAAAAAAGAATTAAATAAGCTCCTAAATGCTAAGATAATTTTCCCTGTTAGGCACACTCAATGGGTTTGTAACCTTGTCCCTGTCTGGAAGAAAAGTGGGGAAATCCGACTATGCGTCGATTTCCAAAACCTTAATAGAGCATCTGATAAAGACAACTACCCTGTCCCACCCATGGAATAGATCCTTCAACAGGTATCTGGTTCTGAGAGACTATCCTTATTGGATGGTTTCTCAGGGTACAACCAAGTCCTGATGTCTCCTCCAGACCAACTTAAAACTACCTTCCGCACTCCATGGGGCACCTATGCTTATCGAAAAATTCCCTTTGGATTGATTAATGTCGGTGCCACTTTCCAGAGAGCAATGGACATTGCTTTCCAAGGCTTAATCAACCAGTCTGTCGTAGTTTAATTAGATGATGTTACTGTATTTTCTAAAAACAAAACCGATCATCTAGCTCATTTACGAGTCGTTCTACAACGATGTCGTAAATACAACATTTCCTTGAATCCTAAAAAATCCATCTTTGCAAAGGGATGATTATAGATCCCGAAAGGACTCAAGTCATCTCCAAACTTCTCCTTCCTACATCCAAAAAGTCTATGCAGTCTTTCTTAGGCCAGATTAACTTCGTGAGGAGATTTGTCCCCAACTTCTCCGAAATAGTCAGACCTTTGCAGAACTTAATTAAGAAAGATGCACAATATCATTGGGGACCCCTAGAAAATCAAGCTTTTAATGCAATAAAGAAAGCCATAATAGATGCTCCTTCTCTCATGAGCCCCGAATTTTCCCAAGACTTCACGCTCTACACTTTTTCTTCTAACCGTTCCTACGCTACCGTCCTAACTCAAAAGAACGACGAAAACAATGAAGTACCCATTGCTTTTATGAGCTCTACTTTCAAAGGCACGGAACTTAATTACCCAGCAGTATATCAGCAAGCCTACACTGTTTTCAAAGTAATCAAACACTTCCGGTCTTATCTTTTGAAATCCAAGATGAAAGTTATTGTCCCTTATCCCGCTGTCAGGAACCTGTTAGTGTAGAAGAAACTAGGTGAAAAGAGGGCGAATTGGGTTACCTCCTTGCAGGAGTACGACATAGAAATTACCCCAGCTCAGATAGTGAGAGGCCAAGGGTTATGCAAGTTAGTCGTTGATTCAGCAGCAGGACAGCAAGAAGAAAGCGATAGGTCAAACCTAGGACAACATGATCAAAATACAATCTGTTGTGCACAAAACTTTGTGAGTCCCTGGTATGACGATATAAAATTTTGTCTTGAACATGGGTTATCCCCCCATCACCTGGATCCCACTAAAAGAAGAGAGTTGATATTAAAGTCTGCCTCCTTTCATTTAGTTAATGGTATTCTGTTTCGCCAAAATTTTGATGGCGTACTGATGCGTTGTCTTGAAAAAGACGAAGCCGAAAAAGTCTTACTAGAGTTGCATGTAGGAGAAGCTGGTGGTCATTTTGGTGGTGACACCATTTCCCATAAGGTTCTAAGAGCCAGTTATTACTAGCCCACACTTTTTAGAGATGCCCATGCCTTGTGTCGTAAGTGTACTATTTGTCAAAAAGCATCAGGGCGATTACAGAAACCAACCTTTCCTTTGCAGCCCGTTTCAGTAGACTCCCCTTTTCAGCAATGGGGCCTTGATATTATAGGTCCAATCAATCCACCATCCTCTCAGCAGCATAAGTTTATCATAACAACTACAGATTATTTCACCAGGTGGTCTTAAGCTGCCGCATTAAGAACTGTGAATACCAGTCAGGTAATTGCCTTTCTAATTTCGAATATTATCACTCGTTTTGGTATCCCTGATTGTTTAGTATTCGACAACGCTTCTTACTTTTTGTCTCTTGAGATGAGCGAGTTTGCTTTAGAAAAATGAATTAAATTGAAATATTCTGCTAGCTATTACCCCCAAGGCAATGGATTGGGAGAGTCAACAAATAAGAATCTGATTAAAATCATCAAGAGAACGGTGGCTGAGAATCATAAAAACTGGCACAATGCATTGTTAAACGCGATTTGGGCTGATAGGGTAACATCAAAAACTGTTGTAGGTAACTCCCCCTTCTTTCTCATTTATGGAAGAGAAGCAATTCTGCCACTGCACATTCTTCTCCCTTCACTACAGTTATCACAGAAAATTCAAGAAGAAGACTGTCCCCCTTTGGAAAACCGAATTAACGCTTTGATGAAGCTAGAAGAGGTAAGAGCCCAAGCTAAACGTAAGTTAGATTAGCATCAACTAGTGGTCAAAAGTTGGTTTGATTCTAACTCTGCCTCGGATAGGAACTTCGAAGTAGGTGACCTTGTCTTGAAATGGGACAAACCACATGAGGGAAAGGGAGAACACACGAAATTTCAGAACTTATGGCTTGGACCATTCTTAATTGCTGAAAAATTGGGTCCCAGCTCTTTTCGATTGCAGAATCTAGAGGGGCAGCCTAACACCTATCCGGGGAATGGCCAGGCTCTGAAAAGATATTTTGCTTGATGACAACTCGTTGTATACTATGTACATATTTTTCTTTTTGTTTGCTTTTTCTTTCCTGTTTTGGCTTTGATTTCTCCTTTTCGCTCATCAGTTTTTCTTTTGGAAACACATACCTGCTTTTTTTGAACTATTCGGACAAGGTAAACAGAAAATTCCTTCACTAAAATGACTGCTAAAAAATTGTATAAACATCAATTGTATACTTCTGAAATTTACATCTGTGTTGTAAAAACTGTTGTTTGAAAGAAGTGAACTGATTTTGATCTGTGAGTAAAGCTTGTCATGATCATCTATTATCTTTTTACGCTGTCCCTATTCCTTAAGGGAATGACTCAGAAGATGTCTCCCTGCCTTAGAAAGTTGGTTCTGTAAATAAACCATTTCTGGATCTTAATAAAGGACAATTCTAAAAAATTCTGCTGAGGTCTGAAAAAATATGTTAAAATATCATAATTTTCAGCGTCACCCCACTCTGCTATAGATATTTAAAAAACAAAATAAATCATTAAAAGAGCTGTGGGAAGTTCTTGTAAACCCGCCGGGATGCTGAACAGGTCTGCTGGCAGCGGGTAAGTGCATGCATGATGCCAAGACAACTTCGTCGGGGTACTGAACAGGCCCGCTGGCAGTGAAGGAATGTCGGGTATATGAAAATTTGCAAATATAAAACCTCTGACCTTAAAATGTCCTTTATTTTGATCTGGAACTTCTTGGCAGGATACAGATATCAGATCGTGGGTTAAATGGAAACCCTGTTGAGGCTATGGATACCTGCTGGCAGCAGTGGCTCTGTCAACAGTATTGGAGATTTTATCTTTAATATCGTGGCTCACTTGTCTTAAGACTGTTATCATTTTTCATCCTTTAAACACTGTTGGAATATTGGGTTAATGATGATGTTTAAACAATTTTCTGGTTATTTTTCTGTGGAATTATTCTTATTATCATGATCAGAATTTGTTCTTTTAGCAGAGATAACTGCTTCTACCAGTGTGTCGCCATTGTTGGCAGCCAATTCACATTTTTCTACTGTCCTTATAAGCTGCCTACACCAGTGTTTTGTAAACCTTGATTTTCGTCGCAATCCTTGAAGAAACTAATACCATTATTTTTGCACTATTTGCACACCTTCCTTTGTTCTTGTTTTCACGACTGCAAGCGTGAAAACTTGGTTTTCGAAGTCACATTAATATCGTCACTGGATTGTTGTGATCATTCTTGTCGATATGCCCATAGCGTTTTCAATTTGATTATGATTATATAGTCGACAAAACTCCAATATCCTTATTCATTTGGCATTCTTTAATTGTTAATTTGACTTGTTAAGGTTTGTGATTCAATCGTTGGTTTATTGATGGTTTGATTTCTCTAGTCTTTGATCGATTCCCATGACACATTGGTTTCATGAAAATGATTGGCGTTGTGGTTATACCCTTGGTATAAATCATATCACACAACACATATTTCATATGATCGAACCCTTGGTATTGATTTCGATTCATTTTTTGGTTTTAAAGCTATGATAAAACTATTGCTCACGCAAATGTTTGGTTGACTTACCATAGGTTTCATTGATTGTTTGAATGGCATGGTTTTTAACATATGCATAGTGATTTGAAACGTTATATGCGCCGTCGGTTGTACTGTGGAAATGACTATTTTTCATGGGCCGAAATAGCTCCACCACCTTCGCACATTCTGTCATTAATGCTTTCCCCCTATCCCGGTTCACCTTGGATAGTTTTCGTTTAAGCCTGTGAGCGTTCTGCCCCTGCGTATACTCTGTTCAAACCCTAGCCCGTTCACCTCGCTCACCATGTGCTCCTGTCTATGGCACCAATGGTGCGCATAGAGCCAAATGGTACCCAAGCTCTCTTACTATTCGATAATGCCCGTAAGGATTTAGAAAACAGTGGTTGGCTGGTGTTTATACAGAGGTTTGAGGGTTTCAACCTTTCGGTTGCCCAACAATTCACCCTCACCTTTGACGAGTGTAGGGATAAAGTCGGTGACATACAACTCGAGCTTAATGAGGAGTTCATAAGCTCTGATACAGGATTGGCAGCTACAGGCCAACGATGGTTTAAAAACTCCAAAGTCGACGAGGTGTTGTGGCCATTACTATTCGTATCAAGAAAGGTTGTTTCCTGTGATAAAGGTATGCCTATTTCTACCCTCAAACCCAAGTGGCATGATCTTTTAGTAATCGTTAAACAATTTGTGACCTGTGAAGGTCGGTATGGCTTAGTATTTTTGTACCACCTCCGGTTATTGATGAATTTCATGGGCTATCCTTTGAACATGCCGCATTACTTCTTGCGTAGTCTTTACAAAATGTCTAAAATATTCAAGTGCGAGAAGGCTGATAGTAGCCTTTTTCATCACGGCTTGATTAAACTAATTATCGTCCACCATTTAAATCTTAGTGGTGATAATTAGCAAGCCTTTCTATCTAGAAATGGCTTTGCTAATCCAGAGTCTGCTCAAATCGACAAGGATGTGGTCAGTGAGACTCTGGTTAGACCAGCCGTGCCACTGCATATCCTTCTACCGCCTGTCAAACCCTCAGTTTGCCACGGTTTGGACCTACCTGATGCCTTGGTTAACCCATGCGCTAAGGATGATAGTAAGGCCGTTAAAAAGCATGTGAAGAAGAAAGGTAAGAGTGATACTACTGTCGACAGAAGGGGGAAGAAACATGGTCGATTGATATCAAGACTTGCTCGGAACAAACCTAAACAGAACATTGACCAAAAGCCCATAGTGCTGAGCGAGGACTCAAACTCCGATATCGAGCGTTTCCTAGCTGAAGAGTACTCCTATTCCCATGGCCTATGCTCTACGAAACCCTATGACTATGTATCTAATTTCCCCCCGTGCCTAAAAAATGACCCGAATTACCCAGGAATCAAGTTGCACAATGAAACTGCTGGCAACTTAAACAAACCCTTGCCTGTTATGTCAAAGCCCGAGCAATCATCATGCATCCAATGTAATATGTGGCTAGAGAATTATTACACCGACGTTCCCTTATTGCAATCAAAGATCAAATCGTTGGAGGAGCAAGTTACTGTGTTGTCAAAAGAAAGAGACAGACTTCAGGCCAGTGAAAAGAAACAAAAAACCACCGGTTCGATTGTCTTTAGGAATTTCGAAGCGGCAACAACCTTCGTCAATTCCAAGTTATCATGATCGAGTTGCCCAGGTATGTGTGTTGACATCGATTTTGATTTGTGAGTTTGTTTGAATTGAAATAACCGATTGGATTTTCTTTCAAATTAGCTCTGTTCGTTTTAATACATTCGAAATGATTCTGTTATAGTTTGATCATCAAAAACGATTTGTTGTGGATCCTGTAGATTCATTTTGCTATAATTAAATGTAGCTATGATTTGGTTATGTGATTTTGTCGTGACTAGTTTAGTATAAATGATTGATTTGTTTTTTATTATGTTTGTCTTGTTTTGAAACATTTCTGTTCGTCTGATTTAGGACAGTCAATTTGGATTGATTTCGATTAGTTTTGTTTGCTTCTAATAGACTCAAAACAACTCTGTTGATTCTGATTTACCAGGAACGACTCTGTTTTATTTGGAATCAATACTTCCGTTTGGATTTTTATAACATTCGACTTGTGCAAAAGATCTATTTGCTAAAAATCATGTGGCTGTGCTGATTGATATTATGTTGCATAACGATTTTGTCGACCCCAAACTGTTTCAATTTGTTCCTGTCTGATTTGATTTGTAAACGATTACTGCGTGCCACGATTAGCATGATCGTTGGTATATGTTTGATACAATTCTATTAATTTGAAAAATGATCTTGTTGATTTTGTTGTGATTCGACAATGATTTTGTTAATGGATGAGGCGACATAAACGATTGCATAAATGATTTGTTCAACCGGTTACAGTTTGTGTCGATTGGAATTGGTTCATGAAAGTGATTTCCTTGCTATCCAATTATCTAAGCGATTCTGGTTACCCGAATTGGTGATAACAAATTGAACATAGTACATGTATCTCTGTCACCTTTCGATTGACCACGATTTCTTTTGTTTTAATTTGCATACAAGTTTTGATTTGAATGATTCGTTTGGTTTCTAATTAGCAATCAAATATTGGTTTAATAGTTTGAATACAATTTTTTAAGATTCGAATTGGTTTTAAAACGATTCTGTGTTCAATTTAGACCAGCTACAAAATCGCAAGATTTTG
Source organism: Picea engelmannii (assembly GCA_009831015.1). Taxonomy (NCBI): domain Eukaryota; kingdom Viridiplantae; phylum Streptophyta; class Pinopsida; order Pinales; family Pinaceae; genus Picea; species Picea engelmannii. The sequence continues at coordinate 1,429,329 of ML783627.1, read as the reverse complement.
TAGCTAGTCTTAGAAATTAGATTCCTGTCAATTTTATCAACAAAATATCCTCTAATATTGTCTATTTTTGTCCCCTTTCAGGTGCATATGAATTGTAATGATCAATGTGGCATGCTATGGCAGTTTGAGAGATGTTTTTGTGATACAATTTTATTATAGGGTGTTAGTTTTAGTCAGACTTGGGAGATTATCTCCAGATTTTCTGTAAACTGTTTTGATAATTCCCACAGGGATGTTTTACCCTGTGGGAGGTCTTTAAATACTTGTTATTTTTTGTAATGAGAACCATCATCATCACTGTGGAGAGAACTAGACTATGGATTTATGATTCAGACTGAGATGAAAGTTGATGTCTTGTAATAACTTTCACTTTCAATATATCAAACTTTTGTTTCAGGTTTTTTGCATATCAGTTTGCAATTAATTATCGACTACTTTAGCTATCATAATTCATTGCATGTTGATGTGATTTGATTTATATGTTGTCCATATCTGATATCTCTTATTTAAAAATACAACAATTACTTTAATTCAATTTAATGAATACATGTTTATCTTTTTCATTAATTGAATTGTTTTGTACAAATTGTTGCATACAGATTTATCTAATTGTGATGGTTTGTAAATCATAAAATTGTTGTTATTTTTATGTCTTGTTTGTCCTGTCATTTATATTTGAAGAGCACAACTGCTTCTTGTTTATGAGAAGCTCGTGGATAATCCGGTGCGGGTTTTCTCCCACCGAACAGCTGAATCAACTATTGGATACAGGACGAACCTGAAGCATTACTTCAGGTCAGTTTGCTATTTGTCATTTAATAGTTAGCTTATTAGTGTTATTTAAGTAGTTTAGATAAATATATTAGTTTAGATTCGTAGTTAGAGTTATT
>ML783627.1:1409283-1422332 GCA_009831015.1 Picea engelmannii | reverse complement strand
TCATTTCTGGGATGACAACCACTTCCATATTTTATTTGATGACTCTACTCCACCTTCTGTAGAGAACATCAATGTCCCAGATCAGGAGCTAGTTACCAACGTTCAGTCTGCATATTCTACAGTGGTATTATTCCTTCCAGATTATGCTATAACCCTTTTCCACTATGTGGATGGATCTTCTTATTTGGATCCACATGATAGGTGTCAGTATTTGGAGCATCATTTGGAGATGGTTATTGGGTTCCAAAATATTCTACGGGGAGTTCACATGAGCACTTGGACATGGGACCCAGGCTTACAATGGTGGTTGGACTACTTCAGCATAGTGGATTTCCTTTCTACATGGGACTTTGGTTCTTCAGTCTTCTTCAGCATTACAGTCCACAATTATCCATGGGACCCTGGTATATGTTTGTACATCAAACGTTGAGGACAACACTTTCATAAGGGGGATGGAATGTAAGGTAACTAGAGAGATAGTGGGGGGGCCAGAGGGCCCATAGTGATAATAGTGGAGGTCATTCAATGTAAGGTGGACTAGGTCCATTATATTATTAAATAAGACCCACTATGGTAGTTAGATATAATACATGTAAGAGGACTTCTTAGAAGGTTCTGCTTCTAGAAGATTCCTCCTCTAGAATGTTCTTAGGTGATGGTAGAACTATATAAAGGGGTTCAAGCAATGTAATGAGATATGAAGAGAAGTATTGTGTTTGGAGTGGTAGCTCAATAGGAGGAAGCCCCCTCGAAGAGGCAAGTGAACAGGAGAGGATCCCTTCCATAATAGGATCCATTGTATGGTGTTGCCCTACCTCAAGGGTTTGGTAACAATAAAGTGTGGTTTCTTCTATCTTGCTTTGTGGATCTATTGTGTATTCAGTATTTGTGGTGATTATATTTTCAAATCTATCTTGGTTCTTAAAAAAACATAACCAAATTTCACCAGTATTTTTCCTCACCACTACTGGATTTGAGAGCCAATATGAATGTCTAATGGGGTATATAATTCCAACATTTTTTAATTTCTCTAGCTCATCTTTTATCAATGGCTTCAACTTGGGATTCATCATTATAATTTTCTTCTTGAAAGGATTTGTTCCTTCTCTTAATGGTATAATATGTTGGAATATGGATTTGTCATATGATTTCAGATCATCATAATTCCATGCAAATACATCAATATATTCTTTGCATAAATAAATATACTGATCAACTTCTTCTGTCGTACAATCAATTCCAAGATTTACATATTTTTGGGAATCCTCAGTTCCGATATTTATTTTCTTTGTTTCTTGCGCCTTTCGATTTGATACTTCTTCTTTGATATTCTTTTCTTGATCATCTCTTCTAAAAAGAGACTCCGATTTTACATAGTCCTTTGAAATAGAGGAGACATTATTATCATTCTCTTCACAATCATTTTCATTGGCCAAGAAATCATTCAATTCTTCGTCATTTTCAAATACCTGAAGGTATTCCTGATTATCGGGCACCGAAGGTCTAAAACTTATTTTGACTTGAAATGAAATTTTACTTTGAACGTCATATGGATTATATGATGAAGCAACAAGAGCTAATGAATCCGCCTTTTGATTTTTCTCTCTAGGGACAAAATATATATTGAATGAACTAAAGGCTTCCATTAATTCATTTACTCTTTTGACATATAACTTGAGTTTTTCCTTCTTAATTTTATATCTTTGAATGACTTGATTTATAATCAATTCAGAGTCATTAGTTATAATCAAGTGTTCAATATTCATATCCAATGCTAGGATCATCCCTTGAATGAGTGCTTCATACTCTCCTTCATTGTTAGTACATGGAAATTCAAATCTGATAGCATGTGGATATACAACTTTATCGGGACTTTTAAGTACAATTCCAACCTCTCTCCCTGAGGTTGAACATGATGCGCCATCAAATGAAATTCTATAATATCCAGTGAAAGAATCATATTCTTATTTCAAACTTTCAGATTTCTCTAAATCAAGTATATCATAATTTCCAATACCCACATCTATATAATCCTGCATCATTTCACTGTCTTTCTTTTTGAATGAAAATGGTTTTTTTGGATCATGAGGAAATTTCAACATCGTCCCATCTTAATTTGTTCGGTAGCATCATGCAACTACCATCATTCATTATGTAACCACCTATCATTGAAGACCAATATCTTCCAAGGACTACTCCATATGTTGGGGGGAGTTCAACCCCTATGATAGTGAACATGATGATAATATGGGGGGCAACAGTAATCCAAGCATATAAGTCCTTGATTTCTCCACAGGTTGGTGCTTTTCTGGAATCGATTGCATAAATGATTTCTCCTGTTTCATAATATTTGGTACATCTCATATTGAGTGCTTCCATCACGACCAAAGGAATGATATTATTTGTTGCTCCATAATCTATTAAACAATTATGGACTACAACATCATGGTTTTTAGTTGGGATATAAAAGGGTGGATCTTTTCCTCTTAAATTAATGGATGATATAGTTTGATTTTGCTTTGGATTTGCAATAACAACTTCAATTCTTCCTCTTGGCTCATCTAAAATTTTGAGAATGTTTTCCCTCTGTTGCGGGATTTTTACCACTTCTGTGAATGGTAGAGTGATTCTTAATTTACTGAGATCATTGACCAAATTATACATCATCTGAGGGGTGTTTACCATTCTTCGCAGTTCACTTGATTTATTCTTCTCTTTCTCCTTGTCTTTTTCTGTGTTTTCTTTTTCTTTTTCTACACTTTCCTTTGTTTTGGATTTATTTATTTGTTCCCGTGTTTGGAAAACATTGTCTTGCGAGACAATATATTATTCATCTTCTTCAAATATATACATGGATGTCTCACATCCATCCATCTCTACAGATTCAAGAATTTCTTCTTGAATATAGTCGGCCTTTTGTTCAACAGTTTGTTCATCATAAGCTTCTTCGAGTATTATTGCATTGGGATTAGGTTCCCTTGGGATCCTCTATCTTTGTTGATCATTAGTGTTATCAATTCTTGTCCTCTGTTCTTGAGCATGATTTCTTCTTTGTTCTGGAATTGGAATCCTTGAATCCTAGATGAATTTTCCATTTCTTCTCAATCTAATTATTTCATTCTTCATTTCCCTAATAGTTCTATTGATTTGGGCAATCTTAATCTTTTTCCTTGTCCCTTGCACTGCAACATGGTCAATTTTAACATTTGGTATGGTTCCTTTGAAGAAACCCCCTCCTTCTCTTTGATTTCAGAGATGACATGTTTTCTTTTCCTCATTCTTCCTTGAACTTGATGCCCCCTGATCACAAATGGCCAAATTATCTATTTGTCTCCGTACTTTTCCCAGAATAATATCAAGGTCAACTCTTGTTTCAAACATAATTTATTCCATCTCTATGGCCTTACCCATTGCTTCATCTAGGTTTTCAATTTGAGAGGCTCTAATAGAAAACTTTACATTAGCAGACATGGCATTCTTATAAAAACCGGGTTTTACTGGAGCATTTGGCCTTTTTTCTTCTAGTATCTTGTTCAATGTCTTATTGAATCTCAAATTAAAATCTCGAATTCTTTCATTTTTCCTCAGAAAAATTTGAGTAAAGTCTGTGAGAAGAGTGAGATAAGCAACTGAAGGAGCAAACATATTCAAAAACATTGTTTCAAGGTCTTCAAATGACCCAATTGATCTTGCAGGCAACGGTGTGTACCATTCATAAGCTTGATCAACCAAGTTTTGGAGAAATAATCTTACCATCACATCATCATCTTCAATAAGATGGAGATCACAAACATCCAAGAATAAATCTACATGTCTTTTTGGATCAATCGGTCCATCCCCTGAGAATGTTTTTAATGTTCCATTTGGAAGGATAGGGAGCTCATGATGTTCTCCCCGGAAGTTCATAGGAGAATCTCTTACCCTCTATTAGAACCCAAAGTTGCAAGATTAAAATGTTAAATTTTGTGCCAAAGACATGCACGTTACCAGAAGTAGGAAATTCTTGCATCGCAATCATAAATGCGATCTTGTCAACGTCTTCGTCGATTTTGTATCCATTCCCCATAACCTCCAAGCCTTTTGCATTTTCAAAATCTTCAAATTACCTATTCCACATGTATTTATGTTCTTTTATGAGTCAAGGCTCTTGGTTTTCATTTGAAAATGCTAAGTTTGACCTCACTTCAAAACTATGCCTGCAAGATCAAAATATTTGATTGAGAGTTTACTTTCCTCTTAAAGCCAAACATTTCAAAATAACAAAATAATTATAAAATATATTATATTATTTTGGCTTTAATATTCTACTTTTGATCTTAGGAAGAAAGTATTTATGTTCTTTTACGAGTCAAGGCTCTTGGTTTTCATTAGAAAATGCAAAGTTTAACCTCACTTCAAAACTATGCCTGCAAGATCAAAATATTTGACTGAGAGTTTACTTTTGTTAGGGTCCCAACCTGCACATAGGTAGATCAATATATTCGGATGTAATAAAGGTCAATATTAATAAGGCCTTTCAATAAAATAGAATAAGGCGGAGGTAAGAAGACCTAATAGAAGCTTCTGCTTCTAGAAGGATCTTCCTCTAGATGCTTCTCTTGATAGACATATTTAGTATAAATAAGGGTCGAGGGTATGAAAACCCTAGCTTGGAGATTATTGTAACAGAGTGCTGCTCGATTGGAGGTTGCCCCCTCGAAGAGGCCTGTGAACATTGCTTTCTGAATCAAAGTGCTATTTCTGTTGTTGTTCTTATATCATTTCTGTGTTATTGTGGAGATTATGTTGGATATATTACTGTTATTCTGCCATTTCTAGCATTTTATTTCTATTCTGCATATTTATTATATCTGGTATCTTACAAGTGGTATCATAGCACTTTCCTTGGCAGAAATTGTGGGAATTTTTTTCAAGGTAAAGACATATTCCAGGGTCTTTAAGACACAGAGATCTGTCGTTACATGCATAAACCCACGATTGATGGATCCATACATGTAGGAAATATAAGTGGTTCTTAAGTGCACATATGTTGGCCACCCTTGTAACCCCTGTTGGTACCCCTTCGAGTGGTAGCGCATCAGACAAAACCTATGTACGGATCGGCCTAGATTTCTTGAAGCCCTCTTTAGATAAACCTATCGGCTGCTAGACTGCTATAGTGTCACCAAGAATAGCACTCGGGAAGATACTCTCTAGTACCTGGATAGTCGGCTAAGGGTACGGTCTATCCTCCTTAGTTAGTGCCCTGAGATATTGGGCCGAGTACTACTGTTGGACCCCGCACGTATATCAGAGAGCTATAGCATAGGGAAAACCCTTGTCTGTATAACCCTTGAATACCTAACCCTTGGGGGATAGAAACATAAACAAATTAAAACAAACTAGATCTATTGCCGCACAACTGTGTTTGGGTTGCCAAGTAAATACACATTTCTTTCTGGTTAAACATTTGGGGATTTCATCACTACAATATTCTTCGGACCGGAGTAAAAGTCTAGAAATTTTTTACCATTATTTTAGACCTATTCCATTGGATTCATCTCTCCGCCCTTATCACTTTCATCCATATCATTTTTTGGAAAAAAAATTTACCCTGCCCGCCCCTTTTCAATTCACCCATCCTCATGGCTCATACCCGTAGCCAAGATCTGGAAACTCGCTTCAACACCTTGCAATCTGGTTTCCTCGAAACCCAAAAAGAAGTGAAACAACTCTGTGCTACTGTTGCCTCCATCGATTCATCCATCAATACAACCATAAATACAACCATGCAGTCCTCAATGGAGGAAGTCAAATAAGAACTGACCACACAACTTGAATCTGTCTTTGCATCCCTTTGCACCAAACTAAAGATCCCTACATATGACTATTTCTCTGAAGCACCTCCAAAGAATGAAGGCGAACATTCCTCCCATTCCCATACCTTTCAACACCATCACTTTCAACGTGACATACGCCTTCCGTGGGTGGATGTGACCAAATTTGATGGCTCGAACCCCACTGGTTGGGTAACCCAAATGGAACATTATTTCTCTTTATATGGCATCACATATGACTTGGCCAAGCTCCAGTATGGTGTTCTCCATCTAGATCAAGAACGTTGGCAATGGTGGCAATGGTGGCAATGGAGAAAAACTTCCCGTCAAGGGTATATTGCTTGGACCCAATTTGTGACTGAGCTTTATGAACGCTTTGACACAGACACCAACCATTTGGGCCGTTTGACAAAGTTGAAACAATCCGGAACAATAGAAGACTTCATAACTGCCTTTGAGCGCCTAGCTTTTCGAACAGATGGCATGACTGATGCTTTCTTTCGAGAGTGTTTTATCAGTGGCCTCAAGGAGGAGATTCGGGCCCATGTCCTCATGGCTTGACCCTCGACTTGGGTGGAGGCTACTAAAAAGATATAGAAGCACACCAGTTTGTATCATCTCAAAACCAAAAACCCTCCTTTATCCCTCGCCATAAAACCGTCACTCCCACTACTCCCTTCGCCCCATTAAAGGTCCAAAAATTGACCAGGGTTGAAATGGCTGAACGCCAACTCAAAGGCCTTTGTTATAATTGTGATGACAAATATTTCCTGGGCCACAAGTGTAAGGAACAAAAGATTTTTATGGCCATCTTTGAGGATATTTCGGAAGAGGATGTTGAAACTCCCCTTGTGTCTGAGTCACCTGAAATCACTGACATAACCCATCCCTCAGACCCTTCCGAAGTAGAACTCGTCATTTCCCTCAATGCTCTCACTGGATTTTCCGGTTCCCAAACCCTCAAGTTAATCGGTTACATCAAGCATCGGAAGGTCATCATTCTGGTTGATAGTGGAAGCACCCATAATTTTATTCATCACTGCATTGCCCAAGAAACTCATTGCTACATCCATGCTGTCAACAATTTCCAAATCATGATTGCCAATGGTGGTTCCATGAAATGTGGAGGGCGCTGTGAAAATGTGTGTCTCCAAATCGGTGACTACCACCTAAAATCCCATATGTTTGCTATCGACATGGGTGGTTGCGACATTGTGTTGGGTGCAGACTGGCTAACAACTTTGGGTCCCATTCTCATGGATTTTAAGGCATTAACCATGCAATTCGACCAGGAAGGCCACCAATATAAATTCCAAGGCATCACTGCTGGTTCACCTGAGGTCATTAGTTCCCATTGCATGGAAAATATGCTCAAAAAAGGTCACTCTGGTGTCATTTCCCAACTCCATGCCATACAGGCAACAAAGACACCCATGGTGCCGCATGACCTCCAAGCTCTCCTTTCTAAACATCAAATAGTATTTTCCACTCCCCACGGACTCCCTCCTTCCCGCGGTGTTCATGATCATTCCATTCCCCTTGTACCCGGAAGCCTTCCTCCCAATGTCCATCCATATCGCCATCCCTTTTCACAAGAAAATGAAATTGAGAAAATGGTCCAGGAACTCCTTAATGCAGGCATTATCCTCCCTAGTACGAGCCCTTACTCTTCTCCTGTAGTCATGGTCCCGAAGAAAGAAGGTTCTTGGAGAATGTGTCCTGACTTCCGTGCCCTCAACAAACTGACCATTAAAGACAAATTTTCCATTCCTGTCATTGATGACCTCCTGAATGAATTGAGCGGCACCCAATTCTTTACTAAACTTGATCTTCGCTTGGGCTATCACCAGATACGTATGAAAGAGGCAGACATTCCCAAGATGGACTTTCGCACTCATGAGGGCTACTATGAGTTTTTGGACATGCCCTTTGGCTTGTGTAATGCCCCCTCCACCTTCCAAAGCCTCATGAATCATGTCTTCTATCCCTTTCTCTATCATTTTGTCTTAGTTTTCTTTGATGCTATCCTCATCTATAGCAAAACCTAGACATACCATCTTACTCATGTGGATCAAGTTCTCCATCTCCTCTCCCAGCACCAACTTTTCCTGAAACAGTTTAAATGTGCTTTTGGTGCCTCAGAAGTAGAATACTTGGGTCATCTGGTTGGCAAGGATGCTGTCAGGGTGGATCCGAAAAAGATTGAAGCTATGCAAGACTGGCCACACCCAAAGACTCTCAAAAGCTTGCGTGGATTTCTGGGCTTAACAGGTTATTATCACAAGTTTGTTAAGAACTATGGAAAGATTGCAACACCTCTCACTGCTGTCCTAAAAAAGAACTCTTTCACTTGGACTCCAGCCGCTGCTCAAGCTTTTCAAACCTTGAATATGACCATGTGCACCACTCCGGTTCTGGCCCTTCCTAATTTCACAAAGACCTTTGTGTTGGAATGTGATGCCTCAGGGAAAGGAATCAACATTGTCCTTATGCAAGAGGGTCGACCTTTGGCCTTCACCAACAAGCATCTGTCTGAAAGGAATCTGGGCAAACCCATTTATGAAAAGGAAATGTTGGCTATTCTGCATGTCGTTGATCTGTGGCACCCTTATCTCTTGGGGCAACGCTTCCAAATTAAGACCCACCATCAAAGCCTCAAGTACTTTTTGGAACAATGCATTTCCTCCCAGGAGCAACAAAAATGGGTGACTAAGCTCTTTGGTTATGATTATGAGATCATTTACAAGAAGGGAAAAGACAATGTAGTGGCGGATGGACTGTCCCGAAAATATGAAGAAGAAGGATCCCTTTTCTCTCTTTCCTTCATTGTACCCGATTGGCTCCAAGTTGTGCGCTAGGAATGGCTTCAAGATCCCAAAAGTTCGCATCTGATCCAACAATTGCAGACCAAGGCTTCAGCTCTCCTAGGGTACTCTTGGCTTCAGGATGAGCTTCGATACAAAGGCCGTTTATATTTAAGTAAACAATCAAAGCTTAAATCCACGGTACTTTCTGAGCTTCATGCTACACCCACAGCGGGGCACTAAGGGTTCACCAAAACATATGACAGGGTCAAACGTTCTTTTTTCTGGGATGGTATGAAACAGGACATCCGTAATTTTGTCGCTAAATGTGAGGTGTGTCAACACAACAAGGGAGAAACAGTCAAATATCTGGGCACACTACAACCGCTTCCAATTCCACCTGCTATTTAGAAGGATATCTCTATGGACTTTATTACCGGCTTACCCAAATGAGGGAATAAATTAGTCATAATGGTGGTTGTGGATCACCTTTCTAAGTATTCTCATTTCTGCGCTTTTCAACACCCATTTACTGCATCCACGGTGGCTCAACGTTTCATGGACCAGGTCTTCAAGCTTCATGGCATGCTGCACTCTATTGTTTCTGATCGTGACCCAACTTTCACAAGCAATTTTTGGCAAGAACTATTTAAGCTACAGGGCACCCAATTGCATCTCAACACAGCTTATCATCCCCAGATTGATGGTCAAATGGAAGTTGTCAACAAGTGTTTGGAAACATATCTGAGGTGTTTTGCCTCTGAAAAACAACTTCAGTGGGCTCAATGGCTACCCCTAGCCAAATGGTGGTACAACACTTCCTACCATACAACTACTCGCATGACTCCTTTTGAAGTGGTATATGGACAAAACCCACCTTCAGTTCTCTCATACTTACCGGGTACCTCGATGGTCCAGGCGGTTGACCAAACACTTACAGTTCGAGAGGATATTCTTCCTACCCTTAAAGAGAACTTGGTCATGGCACAAAATCACATGAAGCAACAAGCAGATCAAGGTCGCTCTGAACGTCAATTTGCAGAGGGGGATCAGGTGTTTCTACGACTACAACCATACAAGCAAACTTCCCTCAAGGCCGAGCATTGTCAGAAGCTAGAGCCCAAATTTTATGGTCCTTATACAGTTCTCAAGCGTGTGGGACAAGTCACATATCAGTTAGCTCTGCCCAGTCAGTCAAAGCTACATCCAATTTTTCATGTTTCATGCTTAAAGAAGGTGATTGGAACTAGGTGCCAAATTCAAACCAACCTTCCCGAGTTAGCTGAAGAAGGATCCATTTGGCTACAACCAGAAGCACTTTTGGACTAGCATGAGCATCGCTTGTGTTAGAGAACCATCAAGGAAGTGCTAGTCCAGTGGAAAGATACGACTCCAACAGATGCCACTTGGGAACCAGCTACCATTCTGCAGCAGTTTCCACACCTCAAGCCTTGAGGACAAGGCCGTTTTTAAGGGGGCAAACATGTTAGGGTCCTAACCCACACATAGGTAGATCAATATATTCAGATGTAATAAAGGTCAATATTAATAAGGCCTTTCAATAAAATAGAATAAGGCGGATGTAAGAAGACCTAATAGAAGCTTCCTCTTCTAGAAGGATCTTCCTCTAGATGCTTCTCTTGATAGACATATTTAGTATAAATAAGGGCCGAGGGTATGAAAACCCTAGCTTGGAGATTATTGTAACATAGCGTTGTTCGATCGGAGGTTGCCCCTTCGAAGAGGCATGTGAACATTGCCTTCTGAATCAAAGTGCTATTTCTGTTGTTGTTCTTATATCATTTCTGTGTTATTGTGGAGATTATGCTGGATATATTACTGTTATTCTGCCATTTCTAGCATTTTATTTCTGTTCTGCATATTTATTATATCTGGTATCTTACAACTTTCCTCTTAAAACCAAACATTTCAAAATAGCAAAATAATTATAAAATATATTATATTATTTTGGCTTTAATATTCTACTTTTGATCTTAGGAAGCAAGTGTTTATGTTCTTTTACGAGTCAAGGCTCTTGGTTTTCATTCAAAAATGCCAAGTTTGACCTCACTTCAAAACTGTGCCTGCAAGATCAAAATATTTGATTTAGAGTTTACTTTCCTCTTAAAGCCAAACATTTCAAAATAACCAAATAATTATAAAATATATTATATTATTTTGGCTTTAATATTCTACTTTTGATCTTAGGAAGAAAACATATTTGAGTTTTGCGTTTATTATTAAGTCTTGAGCTCTAGTCACAAGTATCAAGCCTACACTCTATTGGTAACTATAATTGCTTAATTGATTTAAACAATCAAGTGATACATAAATTATCAACCCAGGGAAGTCTTTTATTTCAAAGATAACCACGCACTATATATGCTCAATTCCAAAAGCAACTTAGTGTTGTAGTAAAGAAACTTATACTAATTATACTTTCTTGAATGAACTGAAGCTCTGAATTAAATCACAGGAAAGTAATTCCCCTATTGCAAATCTTTAAAGTTCAATCTAAGAATCCTGGATTACATTAAAATAACACTGCAATGGGAAATAACAACTATTCTGCAATCAGAGAACATGACCCTTACTCTCAACAGAGACTTCATCACTAACACTCTTTCATGAAAACAGTAATGCAGAAAACAATTAACTCTATCTAACAGAGAACAAAGCCACCTAGTTCCTTTCTTTCTAAGCAGGAGCCTTGAGCCTTATTTCTGTTTTAGCACACTTGTGAGGTTGAGGTTTACAGAGAACAGGGTAGTCTGATTCCTTCCTTTCTAAGCAGGGATCTCTAACCCAGTTTCTAGCTAACACACTTGCAGAGGTAAATGAAATCTACAGAAGATAAGGTGTTGTGATTCCTTCCTGTTTGAGCATGAACCCTTTAACCAGATCTCTGGCTAGCACACTTGCAGCAGTAAACAAAATCTACAGAAGACAAGGTGTTGTGATTCCTTCCTGTCTGAGTAGGAACCCTTAACCAAACCTCTGGCTAGCACACTGGCAGAAGTAAATGGAATCTACAGAAGACAAGGTGTTGTGATTCCCTCCTGTCTGAGCAGGAACCCTTTAACCAAATCTCTGGCTGGCACACTTGCAGCGGTAAATGAAATCTACAGAAGACAAGGTGTTGTGATTCCTTCCTGTCTGAGTAGGAACCCTTAACCAAACCTCTGGCTAGCACACTAGCAGAAGTAAATGAAATCTATAGAGGGTAAGATATTCCGATTCCTTCCTGTCTGAGTAGGAACCTTTAACCAAATCTCTGCTAGCCTCATAAAATCATCACACAAGATTGCTGATAAAAAGAATTACAAATTCCATTCAATAAACTAAGACAAAGTCAATAGTGTTTCAGCAAAGCGAAATCCATTAAAAACAGTGTTTCAACAAACGACAGTTAAACAAAGCATGAACATAAATTATACTAACACACTTCTAACTAATGGGTGAATCTTGTGAAGAACGTGGGCCCTCCCTTCTCACAAGATTCCCTTGAACGAAAAGATAGAGAAGGATACTCAAAGCAGTCTTATATTCATCTGTCGAAATATCACATTACAAATTGGAGAAATAGAATACGTCCCGCTTCTCTGGAGTTGCTTCAATACATCAAACTTGGCTCCCTCGAATGGTGATTTCCTTTGATTTAAAGAGAAAATCCCTTTGATACAATCATTACAATGCATATCTGAATCCTATCCTAAATCAGATCTTCTTTCTAAATCAACATAGGATGTCCTAGTCTCACGCAACCGAATGCTATTACAGGAACTGAACGAGGTATTGCTATTACGACTGGTGTAACAGCTTCTTCTCATCGTTGTTGATGCTGTTTTAGCATCACAATTCACGGGCTGTTTCAGCCACGTGAATTGCGCTCTGACTACGTTGACCGCTGACTGTGGCGGCTTCCTTGTGTTTCAGCATCGTCGGTTCTGGCGGTTTCCTCTGTGTTTCAGCATCTGCAACTCTGGACTGTGTAGCAGCTCCGTGTTTCAGCATCTGCATCCTCGAACTATAAGGCAGCTCCATGTTTCAGCATCTGCGACCTCGGACTGTGTAGCAGCTCCGTGTTTCAGCATCTGCGACCTCGGACTGTGTAGCAGCTCCGTGTTTCAGCATCAGTTCTGTGTTTCAGCAATGGCGGCCTTGGACAGTTCTATGTTTCAGCAATAGGCCTTAAATACAAATCTGCAGTTTTGGACACTTATGCATTTCTAATCAATGGTTAAGTACGAGAGTGATGTAAAATATTATGCAAAACAGATTAAACATATAGTAATGAGAAGGGACGTTGTATACCTTTGAGATGATCAGATAAAGAGATAGTATGAGTCTAAATGTAGGTGATCAAGAGTATAATGGTGGCAAAAAGTATAGGCAAAAAGGTACATTGTGTGGTCCTAACATCCCCCCC
>ML783627.1:1336266-1370745 GCA_009831015.1 Picea engelmannii | reverse complement strand
AATTTGTATTTTCTTTAATTTTTTTTTTATTTTGTTCTATTGGTTTTGTTGCAGTGGTACAAGTTGTTAGATCTTATGTTTAAAAAATGTTGCAATTTTAAGCTTAGAAAAAAAAAAGTGCTATTGGTAGCACTACTTTTCGATTTGGGGATTAATTTTCAGTTTTGGTTGCAACAATATCAATTGTTAAGGCCATGGTTTCAAAGAAGTTGTAATTTTGATGTTTTTTTAATGTTTACTTTTGGTAGCACAATTTTTTAATTCAAGTGTTGATTTTAAGGTTTATGTTAGCAACGATATGGATTTTTAAGACCATGGTTGAAAAAATTTGTAATTTTAACCCTGAAAAAAAAAGGGTGCTACTGGTAACACCGCTTTTTAATTTGGGGGTCAATTTTGGTGTTTTTGACACAAAAATATGAGTTTTAAGGATTAGAGTTCTCATTTTGAGGTCATAACTCTTGTTAAGTTCATAACTATGTTCATAGTAAAATGACTAAAAATGACAATATAAGTGATTGAAATGCAATTAACATTTGATGCTTGCAGGGAAAAAAATGACAAATTTGATAAAGAGTTCTTTCATAAGTACCCAAGGACTAATCATATTTATTTCCCTATGTGATTCTCATCTCACAATTATGTGTTTTTCCCTTTGAAAATGACACATACCAATGGTTTGAAACAATCCCGCTTGCCGTATTGACTTTGATTTGAATAATGATGACAATTTATGGTCATATTAGCTCAACATCATTGATGAATAGATGAAAATGTTGGGTTACTATGACTCAAAATTGTCATCATTGTTTGTGTCGAATTCAAGACTACATGCAACACTCCTTTGCATCGTTGGTTGTGTTTTTTAGAGGATAAATTTATAGAGATGTGGGATGGGGTTGCATAGGAAAATGTCCCCATAAACATCAATACATTGACATTTTGATGTCATTTCACTTGCCTAGACATCACTATATTGACATTTTTGTGTCATTTCCATTACTTAAACATCGACATATCAATGTCCCTGAACACCTTTTGGTTGGGGAAGTGTTGATATTATACATAGTGCAATGTGCATTCCATTGTTTAAATGAGATTTCAAGACATCATTGTATCAAAGTTTACAAAGAGATGAGAAGCTTTCACTTGTCGACCTATCAACATTTTGAAATGTAGGTATAATGGAATTCCTAACTGAAGGCATTAATATAACAACATTTACAAAACAAAATAAAACCCAACGTAAATCAAAATGGGAATATTTTCTTGAAATCATTGATTTCAACCTATAAACATAGAAACCATATCATATAACATTATTTTTAACCCCATATGCAGTAATGTGTCACTTAGAATTGGAGTGTTTTACATGTGGGTCTATCTATTGTTTAGGTGGGATGATTGTAGTGGATTAGTTCCACTTAATATTGTTGTAATCCCTCACCTTTCATATAAATAAAGAGAGGGAATAGTCTTTCCATCATATTCATTCTTGTTCACTCATGCAATCACATACTTGTGTTAGATATGTGAGAGATAGGCTGAACTAGTTTATTTGTACTCTTTTCACTTTCATTTTCTCTCGTTCCCTTAAGTGCTAAGGCTTATGAGGGAATTCAAGGGAAGAGTAGAGTCATGGTTTTTCCCTAAAAATACAAAGGAGGCTATGGTTTAAGATCAATCCTAGAGGACCAAAGGGAGCATTTGATCTAGTACTTCTTGTGAGAGAAGAATAGTATGGTTTTGTGGAATTTAGAAAGCCTAGTACTACTTGGAATGTTTGATTAGGAGAATATATGGCGAGACTATATTGTACACTTGTGTCATGCAAGTGAAAGAGATAAGTGTTGACACCTAAAAAAACACAACATGAAATCCCTGCCTGCAAATGAATTAAAATGCATTATTTTTATTATATATTTATTAATAATACTAAATAGGTGGGTCCACTTTAGAAAAGTTATAAGGAAGAGAAATGGTTCCTCTTGTTAATGTTGATGATTGCAGTGTCGTGTGGCATTCTCCAGGATACTTTCTCCTCTTGAATGAGTTGAGTCGACCCGTGAGAGCCCATGTGATGGGTGTATCATTCTCCTCTATGAGAGTTGAGTCGATGTGTGGTCTCATGCCTTTGTACTCCTGTGGACTCAGTTGAGTCGGGCTTGAGATGGTACTCCAGATGATTCTCCTGTGGACTCAGTTGAGATAGAGATATGTTGAGTACAACGTCCCTATGGTTGAGAACAGGTGGACGTGTCCCTAGTGGC
The DNA here is from genome assembly GCA_009831015.1 of Picea engelmannii. Classification (NCBI taxonomy): domain Eukaryota; kingdom Viridiplantae; phylum Streptophyta; class Pinopsida; order Pinales; family Pinaceae; genus Picea; species Picea engelmannii. The sequence continues at coordinate 1,368,475 of ML783627.1, read as the reverse complement.
TGAGCACTAGTGGACGTGTGGATCCCTTGCTATATTGTCTAAGTGTAATATTTACTTGTAACCCTAATTGTGATGTAAAGGGTACAAGTCGACCCCACCATATGTGAAAGATAATTAATGATTATTGTAATAATTAATTATATTACTGAGTTATTGAGGTCATCCCTATTGTGCCAATATACACACCTATTGTTGTGTCCGGTCTTGTATAAATAGAGGTGATTTCCCAATTGAGGTAATACACTCTCACACTTGTCACTTTTCATTTGGAAATTTCAACAACACTTGTAAAGGATGAAGTGCGCACCTCTCTTTGGCGCTAATTTCAAGGTTGTAGAAGCACCCTCTTGTGTGCATCTAGGGTTTATGGTTGGGAGATATTCTCTTGAGAATATAGAAAAGGATTGTTGGGTTTTTCTCCCTTGTTGAGAAGGGTTTTCCCATGATATTTCTTGTGTTCTTGTGCATGGTAATTCTTCTTGTGATCTTGGTAATTGCAGCACTTGTGTATGGTGTTGCTACATTTGTTTATGGTTCAAGTACATGATAAATGAAATAAACCTCATGCTTGAGCCTAACATAGTGAAAATTCAACATAGTTTCAGAGCATAGGACTTGAAAGAGCCATTGCATAAGATTTCAAAGCCAATCATCTTCTTTTTTGCAATTTGTATGACCCTCTAGGGTTTTTGAAGAAAAAGTACGACCCTCTCTTTTCTAGTTTTTTCAGCACCCTACATTGAAACGTTGGGGATAAATTTCACATAGGAGTGTACGAACTCCTTCAACGTATATCCAAAGACTCTTAGAGTGCAATTCCAAGAATTTTTTTATTTTTGGCCCTAGGGTTTCTAGGGTTCCACAATTTTCTGTAGAAATTTCAGTTCTAGAGTTTGTACAACTCACCAATGTTCTTGTAACCTTATAAAGGCTTATTTTTGGCAGTCATAAGTCCAACAAAACCTAAGGTTTCTAGCCTAGCCTGGCCATTAGTTTTCCTAGCCTAGTTTCTAAGGGTTTGTGGAAGAATTTGCAAACCACGAGGAACAAAACCTTGGTGGAAGATAGGCTTGATGGATCAAGCAACTTCAGTTCTTGGAAGAGGATGACCTATTGAGTGTGATTCAAAAGGCTCTACTAGAAACAATTATCGATGAAGAGAAGGAAGAATGGAAGGAAGATGACGTCAAGGAAAGGAAGATAATCATCTACTCAATGAGAGATCATCTCCTACCTCGTATTTACAACCTGAAGACAAATTATGAGATGTATGAAGCATTGAAGAATATGTTTGAGAGTAACAACACCCTTTTATCTCTTACATTGAAGATCCAGCTTCAAAATATCAAGATGAAAAAAGATGACACCGCAACTACCTTCTTCATGAAGATTTCAGAGATCGGAGATCAGCTAGGTGCCATTGGAGAAACTATATCAGAAAAAAAACTTGTCTTGACTACTCTCAATGCTCTTCTAAGACATTGGGAACCATTTCTTCAAAGTATCAGTGGTAGAGAAGAACTACCTACTTTTGATCGTCTATGGACAGACTATACCCAGGAGTAAATCAAACTTATAGATAGAGGAGTGCAAAACTCCCCTCATGATGACAATCATGCTCTTTCCTTTCATAGAAAGAAAGGAGGAAATAATATAATAAGCTTCAACAAAGCATTCAAAGGTAAGAATACTTCATCAGCTTCAGGTCATGATCATAGAAAAGACAAATCAAAGATCCAGGATTTCAGATGTGACAAGTATGGACACATTGCGAGAGATTGTCCTACCAGGAAGAAAGGAAGACAACTTGCCTCTACTATTGATGTTGATCTAGATCCACATCAGAAATATGAAGACATGAAAGACAAGGCATTCTTATTTTGAGCCTTCTCAGGAGGACCAAAAGTAGGATTGAGCATGACTGTAGACTAAGGCAATTTTTGTACTACATTCCTTATTTGATTTCATCAGTACCCTGTAGTTGCTTGCATTTTTTATAATGAAGGGTATTATCCCTAGTGTGGGATCCCTCATGACTTGGACCATTATCCCTTGTATGGGAGTCCAATTTTTCTTGGTTGGTTATTATCCTAGTACAAGAGGCCATTTTGATTGTTATCCCTACAAGAGGTCATCTTGGTTATTATCCTAGTACGGGAGGCCAACAAAGTATTGTAGAGGTAGTAGAGGACTTGAGAAGACATGGGACGTCTCCAGGTTAGCAACACAAGAAAAGGAAGATGTTCATCCTTCTGAACTCAAAGGGAGTCACTTGACTCAAAGGGAGTCACACTATTTGAGAAGAAGGAAGAAGCAATACCTTCTCCCCCTTTAGCAGTTCAGAGGGAGACAACCATTGATCCAGTTGATCTAGTTGCTCCAGTTGATGTTCCCAGAGAAATTGAAGTAGGCCATAAAAGGCCTGCCTGGGCTCGACAAACTCTACAGGAGGCAGAGGGACATGTAGCTACTCGAGGCACATTCTGAGAGAGAAAGATACCATCGAGATTCTTGAGCTATGTTTTAGCCATGATCCACATCATTGATACTGTGCCTTCTTGTCATGGAGAAGCAACACGACAACAAGTATGGCAAGATGCCATGACCAAAGAGTATCAGTCTATCATGAAGAATGATGTGTGGGATATTTTTTTGAGACCAGAAGGGAAGTTTGTAGTGACTTCTAAGTGGATCTATAAGATCAAGCATGCGGCTGATGGAAGTGTTGAGAAGTACAAAGTGATATTTGTAGCCAGAGGATTCTCACAGGTGGAGGGAATTGATTATGATGAGACATTTTCTCTTGTATCCCAATATACTTCCATCCATACTATCATTGCACTAGCAACATCCATGGGTTGGAAACTACATCAGATGGATGTAAAGACAACCTTTCTCAATGGTGAGATTGAGGAAGAGGTTTACATTGAGAAACCAGAAGGATTCATGATACATGAGCATAAATCTCATATATGCAGGTTGAAGAAAGCCCTGTATGGACTAAACCAGACACCTCATTCTTGGTATGAGAAGATGGATGGATTCCTGATGAGTTTGGGCTTCAACAAGAGTGTTGTTGATCCAAACCTATATTACCACATTGTTGGTGATGAGTGCCTAATCTTGGTCCTGTACGTTGATGAATTATTCCTCACCGGTTGAGAAAGACTTATTGTTGAATGCAAGTGAGCATTGACTTATGAATTCAAGATGAAGGATCTGGGTATGATGCACTACTTCTTGGGACTAGAAGTATGGCAAAAGACTAATGAGATTTTCCCGAGTCAAGGAAAATATACAGTGGAGATGCTGAAGGAATTCGGTATGACATACTGCAAATCCATGCCTACACCGATGGTGATGGATTCAAAGAAAATGAATGGGGCTTCTATTGATTCAAGCGATATTGATACACACCTTTATCAATAGTTGATTGGATCATTGATGTATTTGGTTAAAACCAAACCTGATATATTCTATACAGTGAATGTACTTAGTTAGTTCATGAGTTAGCCGAGATAGACTCACTGGATAACAATGAAGCATGTATTGAGATATCTATGAGGCACAATTGGATATGGCCTGAGATATGCCTCTAGTGTAGACATGAGATTACAAGGATATGTCAATGCAGATTGGGTAGGGAGTGCAGTGGAGCGAAAGAGCATATATGGTTGTTTTTTTACCTTGGGATATGCCATGGTTTCCTGGTGTAGTAGGAAAAATAGCTCTGTGGCTTTCAGTATCGCATAAGCAGAGTACATAGCATTATGTGTGGATTTCCACAAAATAGTGTGGCTTCACAGGGTCCTTGAATGTTTATTTGATCATGAAATGGATTCTACCATTATTCATTGTGATAACTAGAGCTATGTGAAGCTCTCAGAGAATCTTGTGTTTCACAATAAATTGAAACACATTGAAATCAAATACCATTATATCATAGATATGGTGTAGATGAAAGAAGTACACGTGAATTACCTTTCTACACATGAGCATATTGCACATGTCTTCACCAGACCGCTTGCTAGAATGAAATTCGAGTACTTCCGTGAGAGACCTGGCCTTGTGGAGAATGCCTCCCTAGCTGAGAGGGAGTGTTGATGATTGAAACGTCATGTGAAATTCTCTAGGATACATTCTCCTATGGACTGAGTTGAGTCTACCGGTGAGAGCCCATGTGATGGGTGTGCCCATGTGATGGGTGTATCATTATCCTTTGTGAGATTTGAGTCATTGTGTGGTATCTTGCCTTTGTACTCCTATGGAATCAATTGAGTTAGGCTTGAGATGGTACTTTAGATGATTCTCCTGTGGAATCACTTGAGATAGAGATCTGTTAAGTACAACGTCCATGTGGCTGAGCACAGGTGGACATGTCCTTAGTGGTTGAGCACTAGTGGACATGTGGATCCTTTGATATATTGTCTAAGTGTAAGATTTACTTGTAACCCTAATTGTGATGTAAAGGGTACAAGTCGGCCCCATCATATGTGAAAGATAATTAATGATTATTTTAATAATTAATTGTATTACTGATTTATTGAGGTCAGCCCTATTGTGAAAATAGACACACCTATTGGTGTGTCTGGTCTTGTATAAATAGAGGTGATTTCCCCATTGAGGAAATACACTCTCACACTTTTCACTTGTCATTTGGAAATTTCAACAACACTTGTAAAGGTTGAAGTGTTCACCTCTCTTGGGCACTAGTTTCAAGGTTGTAGAAGCACCCTCTTGTGTGCATCTAGGGTTTATGGTTGGGGATCTTCTCTTGAGAATATAACAAAGGATTGATGGGGTTTTATCCCTTGTTGAGAAGGGTTTTTCCAAGATATTTCTTGTGTTCTTGTGCATGGTAATTCTTCTTGTGATCTTGGTAATTGCAACACTTGTGTATGGTGTTGATGCATTTGTTTATGGTGTTGATGCTACAATTAAGATCTTAGTAATTGCATCATTTGTGTATGGTGTTGATCTTAATTGATCCTATCATAGTGAAAATTCAACAATTAAGATCTTCAAGCTGCGCTCATGATTACCTTACAATAAGAATTTCACGATTTTGAAATGGAAGGAAAATATCCTAACTTGGTTCTATTTGCAATTAATGGATGTTGGGTGTGTTAGCATTTTGATTTTAAGGGAAAGGAATGTTTATTTCATTAGACATTTTACTCTTGCTACACCTATATTTTGACATATTATTCAAATACTAAGTGTAGGCTACATCCAAACTTATGGTATATTCGGGTAATCAATTCTTATGTGGTATGGTAATCCTCCATTAGAAAAAAAATGTGGGTTATGTTTATTTTGATGCTAAGTATATGATGGGAATATAATAAATTGGATCCATATATCATCCTTCAACACGATTTTTGATGTTGGAAATTTATGTGTCAAATAACTAAAGTATGGTCGACGTATGTTTGGAATGAATTTTTGGAGGCTAAGTGCGCTCCATCATTGGTTGTGCTTGATGACATTTAATGAAAAATATAAGAAGTGACATGCATTTACTGCATGTCGTTCTTACCCTACTTCAAATCTACCACCTTCACTATACTTCTCGCACTTTTTTTGGTTGCTTTGGTTAGTAGCACCTCCATTGTACTCTACCCTTGTCGGAAAAATAATTTTGCTTTGTAGTTTTCTAACATTCTTCTTTTAGGTATGCGGATTTTATCTCTTCATTCATGGATTATTGTCTCTGCTCCAGTTAAAATTGTCTTATTGGCTCTTAGAGTTTGCATGCATAATGTGTTTGTTTTCCAAAGTTTACAATAATTTTTGTGAGCATTTTGGCCTTGTAAAAATACATTTCAATTTGGGTTTCTTCCATTTTGGCATTTAAGCGATTCAAACTAAAAATATTGTTTGACATTCTATTTTTGTTTGTTGAATTGTATGGTTGTATTTCATCTGAAGAAAATGCTGGTATTACTATGGTATCATTGTTGGCAAACTTCTATAGGTAAATACGTTCAGTTTCACTGATTTTTCATGAGTAATTTTAAAGGGTTTTCTCTATAAAGGGAAAATAATAGCCGGGTTTCATGACTATTGTATAGGACCCTCACCTCATGCCTAGACCTTGGAGGATATGCATTCCTTTCATATTATTATTACCATTGTTGCAGAGTTATGAAGGTCGGTGTATTACGTCTTGTTGTCGTTTTGAAATTTTGTTATGGGAAGGGATTGTTATTGTCTCGCTTGCAGTCCATACTTCAAAACTCACGCCAACTTTGTTTGCTCCAGTCTTTGTTTCTCCATCCAATATGAATGGGAAAGTAATAAATCCAAACCCAGATTCAAAATATTTTCTAATTTTTTTGACCCAACTATTGGAATATTGTTTAAACCCACAAAATCATGGCTCACTTTGTTATTTATCCATGAGGGAATTTGGTCGACTTTGAAGTTAGTATGGATTTGATGAAACAATGAACACTAAGCTCGCATCGGGGTTTCGAACCCAGTTTGATTTTATAGCAGTTATTTTGGGGTTATGGTGTAATTTTTATATGATGCACAGTTGACGACTTTATGATTCTTTTCGCAGCCTTTCATGTTGACTTTTATAACATAGTCCAAACTTTCTTTGTCGACAGTCTCCTATAGAATGATTTACCAATTTAAAAGGAAATCAATGTTTTTTTTTAAATGAAACTTACAAAGTTTGACAGTTCTGATATGTCCCTTGAATTTGATATTGAGCAGTTTAAAATTTTCCATGTCATGGATATTGTATGTTGAAATTTTAAAAGAAATGGTTATGGAACAAATGAAATTTGGTTGGCGAAGATTTTTGTCATGTTGGTTTGGAAATAATTGTCTTGATGAACAATGGTAAATTCAATATGGTTTTAGTACAGAACATTAACGTTGATCATGGAATTGAGTAAATGGTAATTTATAAAATAGAGTAGTAATCATTTCATTCTCGTTCATAATTTCATTTTTCGCTCATTATATGCCCACCATCTTCCCAATAAAATTTAATTATTCTCTATTCTATTATTAAGAATTTCATCTGAAAATGAATGGAAAAGGATTGGATGACGACTGGAATTGAAAATTATGATATGGAGACATTGTTTTTATGAGGATAAGGTTATTTATTTTCCTTGAACAATATCCATTTATTCATTCCCATTCATAGTATCATTTTTCATTCATTACAAAGCCCCTCATTTTCTCGATGACCTTGTAACTCCCTGTTTCAATGCAATTGTTATTAAATTGGAAATGTGATGGATGGATTGCATATGCTTCTATTGTGAATGATAGAGCCAACATTTTGATTTTATTTAGGTAGAGTGTTAATGAATGGATGATTAATTTTTTTTCATATTCTAATTGAAATCTTGCTTCAGGATTTTTTTTTTTAGCAGGGGCAGCAATGGCAGAGGTGCCAACAGAGGCAGATGTAATAATTGGCAAAGGGGCCATATAAGGCCATGATTATCAATTCACTTTGACGTTGATACACAATAATTGAATCATTTTTTCCAAGATATATTCTTTAATTTAATTGGTCAAGGGATTCTGCAACCTATACCCAAGAGACCTCCTTTCTAGCCTCATCAAAACTTCTTCGGTGTCCGTGTCCCCCCTCATGTCTCTATGCAACCAGAGAAATCTGTCAATGATAGTTGGCAAGAAATTGTTCATCAACCCATTGTACATCATCATGGTTGGCCTATAATATCATTACCATTTCCCCCTCCTCCATCACCATTCAACCAAAATACCCAAATTGATCGTGTTGCTTCACTAGTCTAGTCCTCTCATGCAAGCAAGAGACTCAAAAATGCCATTCCCGAGCCAGAAATATTTAAAGGAAAAGGAGTGACCAATTATTCCAAGTCTTCCAAAGACTCCTATGAATCAATGTCTTCTCATGTTCACCTTTAAGATAGTTTTTCCCATGTCATTAGTGAAATTCATCCCCAAGCTTCCAATCAACTGTAGGTTGTTGCACAATATAAATCAACAAAAGGATCAAAGGAAGGAAACAATGAAAAAAGGTAGACCACCTCTCACAATAAATATGGGTTTTAATGCCAATTTTGTTTTTAGAACAGATTTTATTGGTAGGCTGACATAATGTTTTGGACATCATGGATACATTTAGACATAATGTTTTGGACATCATGGATATAATTCTATTTTTGGGCAACAGTCATGTTTTATTTTGTATACTAAAATATTTGACTATTTATATGAGGATGAGAGTTACAAGGCGAATGTTTGAGCATATTTTTTGGGTGTTATATCTCATATTCTGTTGATCATTAAAGAAATGAAAATTGGAGTAACAAGGGGTCCCACCTATTTAGTTATTATTTAAATAGACCCTTATTTATTTATTATTATTTATTTGTCCCAACTTATTGGTTAAGTTAACTAAGCTTAACAAAAGAAAAGTACTTGAGCTACCATAACTTATTGGAAAAAGAATAAAATCTCAATCAAAGGAGGATAATAGGAGAAGAAGGAGAACTTCAGATATAAGGTTTGTTCTATACTTGTGATATTATTATTTTCTTCATTCGCTCTGAGTTTACTAGAACTCTAAACCCACTTGATGAAAATAGGGTCTTATTGAAGGCAACATGATTCAAAATTGAATCATATCTTTCATCGGATTGTTTCTAAAGGTGTAATATCTATCTTAGGGAGCCTGTGTATTCTTGTTTGTTTGTGGATTAGATTTCATGACAGATAAAGAATATTTTGCGGAGTCAAGTGAAAATACTTTTATGGAAAGATGATCTAGATATCTAGCTTCAGTTTTCTTTTGTTGTCAAAGTTTTTTTTGTATGGTTCCCATCAGAGACTTCTAAATTTGAATTTGGTCCCCACTCTGGAAGGGGTTTGTAAAGAGAATTTATTCTTTGTATCTCAGAATGAAATCAATATAAAGAAATCAGATGGCTGATTTTTGTCTCACATGTGTATCTTAAATGATATTTTCATATTCTTTTTTATCCTTGTATCTTTATCCATGTACACACTTACATATATTTTATTTTCTTCTTGTTGCACAGTTACATAAAATAAATAAAACTAGCCTTGGTATCTTGTATATATTTCTTGTGGATCAAGTGATTGTTTTGACTTTAGGGCTATAAACCCCGAGTAACATTCCCAACTATCGTGTTTTAGCCTAGCAAGATCTGAAAATGTTTGAGTGAGGTTCTCCATACCTTTTTCCTCAACAATAAGAAGCACTTTTTAGTGTGTATGCTATCTTGTTGTGGTTATTTGATGGAATGACCAACATCAATAGGGGGATATTCGTAGTTAGGAGGACTTGGTGGCCAAGTTTTGTTATTTTGGTGGATGCCCTACCTAGGATTTGGAGAGCTTGATTTTAACCGACTTGTATTAAGATGTAATATGTACTTGTTCTTCATCTTATCTATATATATACATATGAAGTGTTCTAGCTGTCCAAACTTTTCATACTTGCAAATTTGAATTTTAGCTTATGTTATCTTCATAATTGAATAGATTCTAACGACGGTTATGCATGCCAATTTGATATAACATTGAGCATAATTTATTAAGTGATTTAACAAACATATAGAGTATAAAAGGAAAGATTTATTGTTGTAATAATATGTTGCAATAAGTCAATTTTAGATTTGTAATTTGTTTAGGAAGTGCTCCCTAGAGGACCGAAACTTTGTTTCATTGAAATACACTTTATTGATATTTATTTTTGGCCTACCTTGTGAATTAGGTCAAAGAAAAGTGAAGTATTTTCCACTGTAATTTAATATTTCATATTCATCCTTAAGGATGAAAGTTGAAAGTAAATAAATATGAAAAATATCAAAGTTGAGTTGAAAATTTTGAATTTACAATAAAAGTCAGATTCTCAAATTTTTCACATGGAATAAGAGCATTTCAAATATCTCTACAAGTAGCACCCCTATTTTAGGTTAAAATTACAACTTATTTGAACCATGGACTTAACAACCGATACCATTGCAACCAAAATCTTAAAATCAACTCTTGGAAAAAAAATGGTGCTACAATGTAGCACTCTTTTTATTTGAGTTTAAAATTACAACATTTTTGAAACCATGACTTAAGAACCTAGTACTATTGCAACCAAAATTATAAAATCAAAATTAAAATTTCCATTGCTTCAACATTAGTTTATCATTCCAAGCACTAGATAATAAATAATGACATAACAATACCACCCTATAATTTAAAAGTTTAACATTACCTCCAAATACTTTATTTACTTACTAATAAAAAAATCAATATTAATTGCATTGTATTAAACACAAATTGTTTCATAGAAATATTGTTGCATTATCCATACTAAAATAAGACTTGTATTATTCATAACCAAATCATACATGCTAAAAAAACATAAAAATGATTCATAATTTCATGGAAGATCATACGTAAGTTCGAACACTTCTTCATAATTACAATACAAACATCATATTAATAAAAATATACAAAATGTTTTATACCATCATCAAAACTTATGCATGGAGTCTAAGACGCCATCAAAATTTACATTATTTTTAAAGGAATGAATGGATGCATATGTAGATGGTCTATATTATTTTGTTGGAAACACAATCCGTTAGGGTTACTCACTTGAAAGAATATGAATAGTCAAGTGAATAGGAACTATCATCAGGAGTCCAAGAGACCTATAAGAAGATGAATCCAAAGGTCAAGCTCATGTATTTATACATGTATCATATTAATGAAATACATTCCATGTATATCTAAATTCATGCATTCCAATGATGGTATTAGAGCACCTAGTTATTAGGGCCTAAAATGCGTTATGGTAGTTTTCCATAACAGGTTAATTCTAGATGTTTCATTTCCTTTCATGCACAAAAAATCTCTCTGCATGTCTCTCTGTAGGACTATCATATATGATTATTCCAATGTCTCTATTGTTTTTCCTTCTCTTGATTGCCCATCAATATTCCATTTCTCTTTGATTCTTTGAATACACCTAGCTCATATTTGATGTCCTCATTCTCATTCCCCTTTGCATTCCTTCTTGATCTACGTGCAATCCTTCTATTATCACTCTATAAATTTTCTTGGTTGCAACAAAAAATCTCAGAGGTAACCACAAAACTACTTTTAGACTGGAAGTTAGTCTTCTTCCAGTCCAGAGAGGGCTCTCTCCTAACAGTTTTTCAATCAATACAATGGCTAGGTTCTATGAGAATAAAATGATTATGAAATGGTTAGTAGGGTTTAGAGGAACATTTATTGGGCATGGAGTCATAAGGGAAATCAATTCAAGGTTTTCATAACTTGGTAGAAAACTTTTAATATCATAGGCTAGACATCCAACTATTGCTACACATAAAATATTTAAATATGGATATATGAAAAAGGAAATATTCAAATTCACACAGAGAATCCAACTTAGATGAATTCTGCATAAACTTATCAGTCTAAAAATGGATATTTGAAACAAGATAGATACAGAGCATATGAAAATGATTTCTGCATCAACAATTTCTCATTCAAACATAGAAGAATACAGTTAATGACAACAAAGAAAGAATGCAAATACACTAGGAGAACTGAATACGACAACTAGACATAGGAATCTTTGAGCAAAAGCTTCAAACACTTGTCTGCAAACCTTTCATTAATATTCAGAAAATATTACAAAACCAACAATCTTCTTAATCAACTCTCAAACCTTTCTATTGTATTTTTCATTACAATAAATAACATTACACTTCATATTGATTCCATGATGTCGAAATAGTTAGGGTTTCTTAACCAAAAAAAATTTGCATCTGATAAACTACTTTTTTAACAAATTGAACCAACCAAATTGCCACAGGTTCCTACAATTTAGGGTTTCAATTTCTGACTAACATATACGCCCTAAAACATTTCTATTACATATATTTAATGGGAAAATGGTTACATTATCCAATACTGATGACGAAATATCGAACTCATCCCATATGGAAGCTAAAAAAACTCATTTTTGTGTTGACTGGTGATTTCACAACAACCCGAATTTTTTTCTACGAAATCTTTGTTTGAGCAGTTTCGCAGCAAGAGTTGCTGCAAAATCTTTGTTTGAGCAGTTTCATAGAAAGAGTTGTTGCGAAGTCTCTTTTTTTCATTTGTTGGTGTTGAAAACTACTTCAGACTTGATCCAAATCCATAACATAACTTCACAAAAAAAAGAACGTGACTTATCTGGAGTGTTATAAAATTATTCCATTGCAACTTGGGCTAGCAAGTTTAGATTTTTTTTTTCCATTTGTTCCTTTATCAATCTATCCTTTGTCCTCAATATCCTATTCTTCTTATATATATTTTTCACTTGTTTGTGTAGGGGTAGAGACCTCTTTACCATTCTTTTTCCATTTTCCAAAGCTTCTTCACACAGGTCCAAGTGTTATGTTATCCTCTCTTTCATTTGTCTGTTTTCTTCCCTTAGTTTTACAATTTCAGCTTGAGCCTCCATCAACTGTTTCTTTAATATTTTAGTTGTCATGTCTTATTTTTCTATAGGATATTGAACCTCAACCACTTCCTCAACAACACAATGAACATGTGTCTCAGATTTAGTTTCTTCAACTTGGATCTTCTTTCTTGCTAATGATATAGTTACAGGCCTGGAAAGCGTTTCTTTTTCAAGTACTTATGGGATAAATATCACTTTATTTCCTGATGGAGTCTTATCTTCTACAACATCTTTAGTTTTAAGATAGGGAAATGTTTCATCTACAGTATTTTCATTTACATGATTTTCATCTACAGGATTTTCATCTACATTATTTTCTTTCTTTGTTGAAGACCTAGTGAATGGTTTCCTGAGTTTTTTCACTTTTACTTCTTCAGGAGGGAAAATGAGTTTTTTACCTTTTATATTTCTTCTTTTACTTTCAGAAGTCTCCTCAATGTCTAGAATTTTTTCAACACCCTAAAATGGATTTTTACCCCTTTTTATGGATCCTTTGCTAAAAGAGATATTGGTTGCAGTCTCAGGGGTTTCAATCATAATGGGTTGTTCTTTGTCATCTCCTCTTTTCATTTTAGAACTAATAGAGACTAATTTAGTACTTATAGAAGGAGTACTACCTTTGGATGGTGGGGAATTAGTAGTTTCAACACAAAATCCTGATGCAACCAAAAAATAATTCCATTCTCTCTTTGCTTTCTTAAGTTATTCAAGGGCCAATAGTTTAATGAGTCTGAAGTGGAAAAGACTGGGCTCAACTTGATTAGACTTATCTTGTACTTTATCATCCATTCCCCCCAGGATTATACAAAGATAATATGGGAGGTTTAGAGCTTTCTTACCTGTAAAGTGCATGAGAAATATGATATGGTACTGGTATACCTTGTTGAAATGCCCTTCACATGTGAAGTATCTCTATATTACCCTCAACAAGTTATCATGGTGTTCAAGCATGCAAGTCCTAGGCACTCCTTTTGACATGTTCTCAGTTTGAAATTATTCTTTGAAATAGTCATTACAATGGGAGGAATCCATAGGTGTTCCTTTGAACCACCTCTCACCTTGCATAGGTATCCCTATTGCTGAGGAAATTATTTGTTCAATGACTTGAATCTCTAGTGATACAACCTTTGTTTTGGCCCCCTTAAAATTTAGGGAAAATTGCTTTGCCACCTCCATGTGTCCTCCCTTTATATTTTCACAAAAAGTGAGGCATCCTACTGCTTGGAAGAATTCTATGAAAATAGGATTTGAGTCCAGTAATTGCAAACCTTGGGGTTTGAATCTCACTATGTCGCCTCCCTTGTGTACTTTCTTCTTCTCCTTGTTTTTCTCCATGGTTGTTTGTGAAGAGTATTGTGATGATGGTGGGTACATAGGATATCAAAGCTTAAAAAATATGCAGGGGAAACCTGGTGTATTGGGGTTCATTTGGAATATAGGACTACAAGGTTTTAGAAACAAGGATTTTGCAGTGAATGAGATGACACAACTTTGATAGGGAATTAGGGTATTAGAACCTAAGGAATATGCAACAACAAATGGAGTTTCAAGTTCATCTAATGATCAAGCATGAATTTATGAATTTAGCAACAGGTTGAGTTGATCCAACGATTTCATAGAAGACAGGCAATTTCGTAGTGCGTGTAATTTCACAGCGATTGTAAGGAGTTTCACAACGATTGTCATAGTTTCAAAACAAATTAGAAATTCAATAATTCAAAAGAGGATACACATGACTTATAAAACTTGATTTACAAAATCTGTACCAACTTTCATGACCCCATTCCCACGATTTTCTCACCGTTATGGAAATCTTTAAATTGATTTGACATGATGGCTTGGTCGTTGCGGAAAGCTAAGAGATTTTGTAGCACATTTGAAACTGATTGGTTACACATTTTGAAAAGGTACCAAACTGAATTGGAAAAGCTATGACACTTTTGTTACACATGTGAACCTGCTCACATGACCTTATTATGACATGGTGCAATGATTTTAAAACTCACCCTCTCTAATGATGACATAGGATCATGTACCAATTGACTTGACCTTGGGACAAGACTGGCCACTTTTAACTATTACTTGGAATGAAACTCTAACCCCCTATACATGAATCAATTTAAAACAACATGAATCATAAGTGAATGAACTCAAAAATATTTTCATGGGACACTGATCCTAAGACTTTGACACATAGTTTTTGAGAAACCAATACATGACCACAAGACTGAATCAACAAAATTAATTGTTTTGACTTTGTAAATTAATACTTCCTAACACCTTCAACATAGTACTCTCTCCGTGCATTAGGGTTTCCTCGTAGTTTCTTCATGTTTTCTGCCCATACCTTCAACCTCTCCTCCTCATAATTTGATCGAGCATCATGGTATTCCTTACATTTGAGAATCATTCTTATGATGTTTTGTATGCACTTAACCAGGAAAAAATGAATTCTTTCCTTTGAAGCTTACACACACAGTTAGTAGAATAATCCACCCATTGTCTTTTTGTGGTCTTCCCAGCTATTGACTGAATTTGATGGTCGAGAAGAGAATACCATGGAAGCCTATATATTTTTGTGGAGTGCAAAGGATTATCAGTTTCAATGCAATATTTAAATCCCTCAACTTTGTATCCGTTGATATCTCCATAAGAATACGAGCATTCAAATATTTGCAGATCAAGATTTGGGTTGTTCCTCGGTATTCTGATGGTTATTAATGTAACCTCCTGAAAGGATGTTGATAGTTTGATTAGTTGCATGAGGAGAAGAAAGAGGGGGAAAGTGGTATCTTTATGGTGTTTAAGTATTCACTAGGGTATTTGTTTTTCCAACAACCAGTCACTCATATATACTAGATACTTCTTTATTGCAATCTAGGAGGTTAAACCATCTCCTCTTTTATGATTTCACTTCTACACATGAAGGGATTGAGATCCTTGATGTTCTTTCCAGAAAGTGTCCATTGGAAAGTGATGTTGATCTAGGTTCCATAGCCTCTATTATGAAATGTTGTTCTCGCTTTCAAGTTCTGACAAAATCACTCTCAATAAATACTTATCCCTCAGACTATCCTTTGAACTCACAAGTGAAATTATTTGTACAAGAATACTCTTCGGCAAGTATATGAAATCCTCCTCATTGGCACATGCAAAAATTGGTTTCATTTTGCAATCTTACCTCCTCTCAATACTAGAAAAATAAAAGTTGGTGCACTTGCTAGAACAAGCATTGCACTCAACATTCTTAGTATTGTGCAGAGACAAAAGTTTTGGATTTGTCCCTCAAAAAGGAGGCTAGGGGAATCAAGTAAGATAAGATGCAAGGATACACATTCTCATGTTACCATGCATGCTAGTCTAATCACTCTGAGATATGGTAGTGGATTCTTTTTATTGTATCTGATAACCAAGTGATAACAAGCTCAGTGGTTTGTGAAATCATTTCGTGTTGGAGACCATAGTTTGATAGGTATTTGATTTGATTGTTGGAAGTTTATTTTATGGGTTAGTTATCCAATAGATTGTTTGAACTAATGTGAAGTTCTCAACAATTTATCTTCTCTTTTGTCTATGCTATTATAGAAAATCATACAAGGGGGTTTGTATTGTTCATACAATAGAATCTCTGCACCGAGGGTTTTGGACGGAATAAAGCTTCCATAGTTCTTTATTCACCTCACCATTACCAATATCAAAGCAACATTGATGCCCTAAATGGAGATTACATAAATAAAGAAAATTGTTGAAGTGTTGACTACTATGCTCTGCTTCCTGCATTTCCATGTGAACTTATCTTTTTGCAAGTTGAATTACATTGTAAATGAGTATATTTTTTATAAAAGTTGACACCCTCCATTTGTTGAGTTTCCATTGTTGAGTCTTATTGTTAAATGGCTTAAATTGATGAATTATTATGTTTATAGAATACTCTAATTATCACAGTTGAAGACAACACAACCATACTCAAAAAAGAAACTCTTCAATATGTTCTACTTTGTTTGCATGTTTCACAAGCCAAAGTAGAACTACTTCAAAGTCAAACTCAAATGATTCATGATGAACTTCAACGAAAGAATCAACATTATGAATTAGTCTTTGTTCAGAATAACCCTCTTTGCAGTGATGATGATGATGATTCAAATCAACAACCAATGCATGAGTAACTCAGTGAGCCAACTTCAGATACAAGTATAGATGAAGATGAAGTTGTACACGAACAAGTTAAGTTTTCTCTTTCCAAGTTAATCATTAGACCTTTGGAAGAAATTAGAGACAATAATCACATAACATGTATTTGTTATGAAAATAAAGTTACCTTTCAGATTCCATATTATACCAAACCAATCCAGTTCCAAAGTACTAGATTGCTTCAAGAAAGTTCACATTCACTTGCTCCAGTTCAAGAGAAAATTTGAAAATGCCAACATTGTCATCGAGTTGGCCATATGGAAGATCAATGTTTTTATCTTCATCCTTGTGAGGATTTTGGAAAGCATAATCATCCTTTGGAAAAATGTTTCAAACACAAGAAATCTACAAGAGTAAAGAATCCTATGGGTGGATCACTTCTTGGAAATGGACATCAAAGTTAAGAATATATATCAGTCATATTGAAGAATTCATTCTCGAGTATTTATACATCTTGTAGTGGAAAGATTTGCATCTTATAACCTTGTCCCTAACAGGGGGGATAATATCAGTGATTGACAATTAGGCTTCAAGTTTCAAAGTCCTAAAAATTGAGTAGTAACAAGAAGTATGATTTGGTTTGTGGTTATCCCAAAACAACTAGATTGGTTTATGGTTTTCCTTAAACCTCCATTTACTAGAAGACTCACAACTTTTGCTAGACAACAATTTGTGGTAATATTAAAACTCCATTTAGTATAAAACTCACAACTTTTGTTGGACAATAGTTTGTGTTCATCTTTAAACCGCCATTCGAGAGCACTTCCAATTAGCAGAAGACATCACACTACATCAACTTCTAGCTAAATTAGGAAATGTTTTGGGAACCATTGAGCCTTGGAGCCAAGTTCCAATTTTTTTGGTCTTCCTTAAACCACCACCACCATTTAGTATAAGACATTAGTTTTTGTTTTCCTTTTGGTTTCCGATCATCCCAAAACCACCAGATTACATTCAACCATCAACACTTTCATATTTCAGCTCACTTCTTGGACTCACATACACCCCTTCGAATTAAGGGGGGCAATGTTGGAAACATAATCCATTAGGGTTACTCAGTTGAAAGAATATGAATAGTCAAGTGAATAGGAACCATCATTGGGAATCCAAGAAACTTCTTGGAAGATGAATCCAAAGTTCAAGCTCATGTATTTATATGTGTATCATATTAATGAAACATATTCCATGTTTATTTAAATCTGTGCATTCCAACACTTTTATGTTATTAATGAGTGCATCATCAAAATCTTCATGTATGTCTAACATTTTAAAACTTAAAAGCTTTATGAATCTACAACTAATTTCACGAAACTACGATCTTGCAACTATTTCTTCTCATAACAACCTCTTGATAATCTTTATAATGGTATGAAACATCTTCACTATATGAAAAATATCTCTTTATTGACATTAAAGGTAATTAATTATTTTTTTATTTTTTTATTTAATTATCCTACATTCATAAAAAAAAAACAACAGAGCATTACTAGCTTTAATCTTTCTTATATGAACACTCTTAATTCTTAAATTTCACTTTTTCATTCAATCTTAGGGAGCATTGATTAAAGGATTGGGAGCATTTCATAAGGAAACTTTAAGATCATTTTTCATTCCATCTTAGGGAGCATTGATTAAAGGATTTGGAGCAATTCATAAGGAAACTTCAAGATCATTGAGACATTTAATACATATTTTCTATCACTTAAAAAGGTTATTAAATAATCGTCATCATTTAAAAAGGATAAACATTAAACCTTATCATTTTTTCATGAACAAGTTAGATTTAAAAAAAAAAATACTTTTTAAACTAAAATTTTAGAGATTTTAAATGTTTTTAAAAACACATTTAAAAAACAAATAAAAAAACAAACAAACTTTATTTTCAATATATTTTAGGGAAAAAACCAAAAAAAAATACCCCAAAACTAAGGACAAACATGTTTTAAAATACAAACAAATAAAATTAAAATAGAACTTAAAAAAACAATTTTAAATTAAAAACTAGAAAAAGATCCCAATAGGAGAATGGCATCACCCTAACCACCCGAAGGTAAATTTAAGTAACTTGGTCCAAAATGAAACTGACAAGAACAAGAAGTAACTTGTCAATGCCATTCTATGAAAATATATGACCAATAACATTTTAGGATGTTCACACCAATTTATTAAAGTAATGGATTGAGATGTTGTAGTGGTCTATAGGCATTCTTTCCCTAATAAGTATTTGATACTTCGGATCCTTAAATTATTTAAACCCCGAGTTAAGGGAAGCATTTATGGAAGTAAATATGCTTGGGATGAAAGCCCATCGTAATCTTGATTTGTGCATTATATTCGATTATATTGAGCTTACATGTATGGATATATCAAAAGAATTAGATGGGTTGTCTCCTGGACCCAAGTAACATAGCTTGTGACATAGATAGACATAAAAACCCATGAAGTGGCATTGTGTAAGGGACATGGTTGAGCTATTGTATCTATTATTTTCATACTACAACTTATTTATTTATTTATTGGCTTTTCCTCTGGGTTCATGTACATCTAATTAGGTTTTGGACTTGGACTATCTAGATTCTTGACTATTTTCTTTATTGTTTTGTTCTAAAGAAAATATCTAATGTAGACTTGGACTATCTAGATTCTGGACTATTTCCTTTATTGTTTTGTTCTAAAGCAAATGTCTAATGTATGTTACTTAAGTAAGTACATCTAAGAACTCAAATGTTTATATCAATTTGTTTGAACTAATTTAACATCTTGATAATCTTGATAATTGTTGTGGTCATAACATTCATAATTTTTTGAAATTATTATGGGTTCTTTTGTATGAATTTTGTTAATATTATCTTGATTTGTTTTTGGTTTTCTATTTCTAGAGAATTTTATGTTTTGTTTGTTATTTTGACGTTTTCATTATCTTCTTCAATATCTTCCTATTGATATGATTTGTTTGGTTTGGTTTTTTTATATAGTCATGTAAATATTTTATTATTTAGGTGTTTGGTTTGACTTTTATTGGACATTATTAAATCACAACAACTTGGTCAATTATTGGAAATAGTTTTAATATGAATTCTTCACATTCAATTTGTTCTAAAACAAGATAATGAGGAATATTTTTATCATTCAATAATTAACATGTAATTCTAAAATTTGGTTTAATTGGTTGATTTAAATTTGCCAACAATTGAGTGATTATTAATTATTTTGGAGTTAATTTCCTCAAATTTGCATAATATCCTCAATTTCAAAACATAATGTCTAGTTAAGTTATGTAGTTTTGCTTTATTTAGAATATGTGATATCAATCAGATTTGATTTTATTTGGAAATCTTGTAGTTTATCTTTTAATATATTTTTGTTATGAATTTGATTTCTTTTTGTTATTGATTTCTATTACAGATCTACAGTTCAACTATAGTCACCAAAATTTGCTCAATTGAAAAATTTGTATCTGTTTGAGGAGGTGACTTTCTAGCCTGCATTGTGAGTAAATTGGATTCAAGCAATATTTTTCATAATTTCTGTGCTATCAATTTTCAGGAGGTGAACTTCCAGATTCAATCTCAGACAAGCGATGATGAATTTGAGGAAATGGTTGAAAATCCACTTCCAAAATAGATCTATTTACTTAATCTCCATAGAATTTACTCAGAAAATGAAGAGTGTTGGAGAAATCGTGACTTGAGTAAGTCAGACTAGATTTCAGATCAGTTTCAGGAGGCTAACTTCAAACCTAAATTCTGAGAAAACCATGATGAATATGGAGAGACGGTTGAAAACCCACCTCAGTAACATGCCTATTTACCTTATCCTAAAAGGATTTGTTTAGAATCTAAACCATGTGGGATATATTATGCGTTATTTGGGTGGGTTCTGTCTAGATTTAGTTTTCTGCAAATTATGTAGTTGATTTTATTACGAATTATGTAGCTGATTGATATGAAGTTTTGGTTGACTCAAGGAGGATTCAAACTGAAGGAGGAGGAATGTATAAAACTTTGTTTATTCATTTGTACAATGGTTCCTCTTTTCTACAATTTAGAGGCTCCGAGAACTGATGTAAATGGATTTTAGTTGTAGGTGAAGAGGAGTACTCAGATCTGAGTTATTTGGGGGTTTTCTTTTCAAGATTCAATCTTTGTATTTGAAACAGGGTTTTCACTATTGCAATTTTTTTCTTCAACAACAAAGCTCATGATTTTGAAAGGATTGTTGGAGATATATTTGTAAAACAGGGCAATGAAATTAGGTTTATTATTTGTATTCAAATACTTTTATTTGTTAATGCAATTTTACTCTTTTAATGACAAATTTGTGCCAATTATTTCATATTTTACACTGTTGTTTGATATGATGATGATTGTCTATTAGATTAATTATCTGATCTAATGGTATTATAGAGATCTGCTATTTATTTCTAATCTTCTCTTGTGCTTCAATCCAATTTCTGAGTAACTATTTACTTAGAAATCTGTCATTTGAAATAGATTTTGATCAATTATAAACAAGAACAACAACAATTGATAAAATAGAGACAAGAACAACAACATGGCGGAAAAGGCTCACAAGCCAACACTCAATTATTCACTCCAATGTTACATATTTATAGTACAATGGGTGATGCCACCTCATAGAGAGATTTGCTCTAGATCTTAAAATCATGCATGATGACTAGGCTAGGCAATCTTAACTAACTCATTAGTCATCACTTGAGGATATATCACTAATATCCTAAATGATTAATACAAAGATAGGTGACAATTTAGACTTAGTGATTGGTAAAGGTAAGCCATAGGCTAACAATCCCCCCCTCAATCATAAGTCCGATCAATAATACCAGCAATAAAGCATAAACTGGTATCATTTCCAAGTCTTCATACTGAAACTCCTGTGTTGAGCCTCAATGAAGAACTGCCTAAAAAACCGCCAATCTGGATGTTGAACATGTTCATTTGAAATGAACTGGAAGAGAGCTGGGATATGGAAGTGAACAACTGCAATATCTAAACATCCCTTGATTGCTTGACAATTTGATCATTTTGCCAAGTATTTTAGCTAGAAGAATTTGATGTCTTCTGCTAATTGGTGAACATGTAGTATCACCACTCTACTATCAGTGTATCACTGAAAGTGCTCTCTGAATCTGTGGTTTGGGATGACCACTAACCAATTGATACCATGTATCTGATGGTTTTTGGATAACGACTAACCAATCTTGACACTTTTAGGTGTCCAACAACATCCCAATGTATCATGTGTATGATTCAATTGCAATTCATTGAACCATAATCTTGCCAAAGTATGCCATCTCTAGAAAATCTCACTATGTAATCATGTGAGCCAAGATGCATGCAAATTGTTTACTTGATGTAAACTCAAATTTGATGAGAGCGAACCAAGAGAAGTGAATCAACTTCTAGTCTGACACATCCCTGAAAATGCCTGACAACTCAATCAAATGCCAAGCTACAATGCAGAAGGATCCTCTTGTCCTCTGCTAGGTCGAATGACCATCTATGTGAACCAAATGTTCACATCATTTCTCTCAAAATAAAAATCTATATGATTCAACTTAAACTTATTGAACCATAATTCTGCCAAAGTCTGTCATCTACAGACCGCAGTTGCCCATTTGGAAAATTTCATGCCCATCTGGCATATTTGATCTTTGTTGTTGTCAAAACTTTATGTCTGACAACCATCTTCAATTCCATCATCAATTCCCCCCTTTGTCAGCTGAAATGAGAGACCATAAGTGGTTTCATGAACCATCTTCACTAGAATTTTGAACTCCCCCCCTTAAGGTGCATGAGAGTTACATCATTGTACTCCCCCCTTCTAGGCTCAAGAGAGTACCATACTTGTTCCATTTGAGTACAACACAAAGTGGTCATGCAGAAAAAATCACATGCTATCTCATCCTGTGAGGGCCATGCTCGAAAGCTACGCCATAAGGGGACCACTTATGTGAGGTACAAAAATGTTATGTGCCACAAGATTGGTCTTTACTCGAGATTGAATTGTACGGTAAGACTTATATAATTGCTTGGTTGTTGATGACCATTTACAAGGATCAATCCACTCATAGTGAATCTTCAATCTTGCAGGTTTCTTCAGTGTTGAACATCTATCTGAAGAATGGTTATGCTTGTCACAATGCTGGCAAGGATGGAGATCAAAACACTGATTCTCCATGTGACCAACTCGATTACAATGTTGGCACTTATCATTCTGATGCCGAACTTGAACAGGTGAAGCTGAATCTTCTTGAAGGAATCCATCACTTTGGAACTTGATTGGTCTGGAATAATCAAGAATATGAAAGGTAACTTCCTTGTCATATCCAAGTCCTGTTCTATTCTTGTTGTAGATGATTTCTTCCCAAGGTTTGATGATGGGCTTGGAATGAGTATTATGAACCTGTTGCTTTGAAATCCATGGAAGTGGATTTACTGCATGTTGATGCATCATTGAAAGGTTTTCTTCACTGAAATCAAAAGAAAACTCTGGAAATGTAGTTTCATGAATAGATTCAACTTCATCTGAAACTGATTCTGAAGTTGTATCACTGTGTTGTTCCTTCACTGATTGTTGATCAAAAACATCATCATCATAGAAAGGATTGTGCTGAACAAAAACTAGTTTAGAACACTTCACTAGATGTTGATTTTTGAGATCTATCAACTCATCATTCAATAGTTGGGATAGAGATTGAAGAAGTATAACTTTAGTTTGCGTCACTTGAAAACAAGTTATCATTGATTGAAGAGTTGTTTTGTTCAATATCACTGTGTTGTCTTCAGTGGTGTTTATTAGAGTGTTCAATAACTCTAATAATTCGATACTTCGAGCCATTTCAAAAACACTAAATGAGGTCTCCTTGTGAAGGTAGATCCTGATTACAATTTGACTTGACAGAAGAAGGTTTTTATTTGCAACTCGCTCACTTGAATCGCTCCCTTGAACTTCATGCTTACTTGAACTTGCCTTGCTTGAACTTGCTGCCATGAAGTTGAGGTTGTCGGTTACCACCGAAAATGCATCCAAAGTGTGATGTTTACAATGAATTTCAGTTTCAAGTACTAATCCTTGTCAATTACGACTCAAAATGACTCTAGGGTGTCAGGCTCAGCCGAAAATGCACCTTATGACAAATTCAATTCAACTCAACTTGATTTCAAAAACACAAGTAAACTTACAAAAGGACAATTTGCAAGTTACAATAAATCCTGATTCTGAAGTTGAATTACTCTTTGAATGTGTTGTCGATTCTTTTGAGTCCAGTTCTCCTTTGCTTACGAGCTTGACTTGTTTCTTTCTTTAGTATTCTTTGTTGATGCTTGATTTGCATTACTTTTTCTTGAATGCATGTTCATGAGTAACATTGTGTTTGAATAACATGAATTATGCTTGAATTTCCTTGCTTGATGCGGATTTCATGTGTGTATAGTTGTACGATAAATTACAAGCGTAGTGTCAAAACTAGACACAAAACACCATGAAAACATTCAAAGAATCATTCACCATCGCACACAATACAAGGTGTACCTAAGATCCCCTTATTCAATTTCGAGCAGATCTAGGACACAGAGAAAAAGAGTTCAATTTTATTATGAGTATCGCTCTTACAATAACCGTGCTCAAATACATTTTGAAACTTTCTTGAAATCACAACGATGTATGAATTACAAGCCTTCTTCTAGAAAACACCTATACCAAGCTAAACACACTCAAACATTTACCATAGTCCTTTCATAAGACTTCCCATCGCTTACAATATGATCAACCATTCATACTTAGAAAACACGCTTTGCCGCTGCCACCACCAGGAAGGAACCTTCCATTTCTAAAAACAGAAGTTCCATGAAAACAATTTAAGAGTATTTGGATGCACTGGATCCACTGCCTTCACAGGCTCCAACATTCAAATCGTTGACAAGAGCAGGGTTTCAGATCTCCATTGTAATAGCAGAATGAAACGTTTACGATATTCGAATCGCTTCAATGACTTGCCAGCAAATCTCTGAGTCGATTTGCTCCCTCACTCAACTTTAACATATATCCACGAGGTTTCATTTCATCTAATATTTGGATGAAGTTTATCTGGATTATTACAGACCTGTCCAAGAAAATAAACCACGATGCAACAATGCTTCCACTTCACTTGTTTCCACGAATTGCTCATGAACTCGGCCCCAAGTAAGATAGCTTGGAACTCGAATTGGTTACCGAGGGTCGAGGGATGCCTCTCATTTTCCTTCAACACAAATCTGGACAGTAATATGTTGATAATAACCTTTCATTACTTCCAACGCCAAACATAGAAATCCAATACCTCTGTGTCCTGGTTCTTTTGCTTAGTTGAGGTATGACCTGTAGATGGAATAGGAGAAGAAAACCCACAGCAATAGCAATTCGTAGTTGAAATAGCACAATTTGCTTTCAGCACTAAGATATCGGCTAAATTTCAATTGGTGGTCAAAATTTCTAGCTCCAAAATTTCAACAGTCAATGGTATCGATTCCGAGAAAGAATAGTGCGAGTTCAATTCACAATTTAAATCTCAGTGACCATGATATCCAGATTTTCTGTCTCTGGGCAAAAAATCAATTAAATATCCCTACATCCATGGAATCTAAACTTCGATTTCTTTGAAGATGAAAACGATACCTATAGGCATCAAATTATGGGATTACAATTTCCTCAATGCCTAACTTCTGCAGTGGCTTGGGTCTCCTTCGGCAGTGATGAAGGTAGCGCATCACATGGTTGTGTATATAAAAACAATAGATCTAGGCGTCTCCTTTTCTACTATGGCCTCAATTCACTGTCGAAAATGTATGTAATGATCTCTCTCCTCTGCTCATGCTTCAGGATCTCCAACCACGAGCTAACACGCTGATTTTCCACCACCGTAACCTTCACTTCGGTGCTCTCTAGGTAGGGGAAATGGTTCTCCTTTCCTCCACACAGGCATATCTTCAACCAGGCGATGGTGATCTCAACACAGTCACACTTGCGGATCTCTTCACCTGCACTACTGCAACAGGAATCAAATGAACGGTTCCATCTTTGCAAATGCTCACTTCAATAGCGAGGAACACTGATCTACTTCCTGCACATAGCAGTTAACTCTCAGGCGCATCGAATCAGTCTTGATCTAGTCAATTTCCTCTTCACGGCAACAACTCCTTTCTACAACAGCTCTCTCATGCAAAGCCTGGCCCATTTTCACGGAGTGAACAGAACGCAGTGCACACATATATGCTTGTTGCAATCTCTACTTCATTTAGTCAGTGAATATCTAAGCAGAAATATAATCATGCGATGCTTTGACTCTTTAATGGGACAATTCCCCTCTCTCCCATGACAATCTCTCTTACAACGATTCAAATTGCAGATCGCGTGCCTTCTCGCTTCAAGCGACAGTGGCATGATTTTCTAGCAGTCAACGAGGAGGAAGATCTCAGGCTAAATGGGCTTCAGACTAACAATTTTTTATTTTTTTTATGACCTTCTTTGCATAACATGTCCAATAACAAATTGCTCCTTTAGAGATGAGCAGAAGACCATTCAAACAACGGCTCTTATGACAACAAATGAATTAAGAAATGATCTGAGGTGTTGATCCTCTCCATGTCATCATATGCCATCACTCTAATTTCATTTCCAATTTGTTGCTCTGCACTGGTTTGGATTTGATACACAAAACAATAGTTGAGATTCAAACAAAATGCTCACTCAAGCAATTGCTTGAAGGAAACTTTGTTGCTAAGTTGTGCAACCAAACAAACAACTCGCACAAGAAATAAAACAATCCAATCTCTCCTACGCTAACGTATGTACAGTGAATTAACACTCAACTCTCTCACATCTTCTTGGCCATCTCGTGAGGGATTTAAGCCACACCAGCCTCTTATACCAATTGATAAATTATAAACAAGAACAACAACAATTGATAAAATAGAGACAAGAACAACAACATGGTGGAAAAGGCTCACAAGCCAACACTCAATTATTCACTCCAATGTTACATATTTATAGTACAATGGATGATGCCACCTCATAGAGAGATTTGCTCTAGGTACTAAAATCATGCATGCTGACTAGGCTAGGCAATCTTAACTAACTCATTAGTGATCACTTGAGGATATATTACTAATATCCTAAATGAATAATACAAATATAGGTGACAATTTAGACTTAATGATTGGTAAAGGTAAGCCATAGCCTAACAGATTTAATTGTCATTGAACTGTATGAACTATTTATGTATTTTAATGGCCCATCTTTTATTGTTTTAAATCTCCAAACAAAGCATGTATGGAAATCATAATGTTAATTATTTGAACTAATTCAACAACTTGACATTCATCATAAAAACATGTTTAATCCTCACTATATTTAAATCCTTGCACTTGGTATTTGAGAGCTATCTCTTGAGTATCAAGTTAGATTAGTTTCTTTTACTTTCCGCATTGTATTTAGATTTAGATTAATTTATTTCATTTGTTGAAGTCTCCTCATGCAGGAGCAATCTCATTTGTGGCTTAGCTTAGCTCTTGTGAGAGCTTAAGGATTGTTTTCTTGCAAGCTAGCTACGAGAAGGCAATTCTTTTTCTTTAGTTTGTTGATAAAAGAAAGTATCGAAATACATTAGCAGATACAAGGTCATGTACATATATATATATATATATATATATATTAGTAATTATCTTAAGTTAGTTTTAGATAAAGGTGATTGGACCTTTAACTAGTCGGAATCACCATCCCAAAAGGATAAGGGTTTAATTGGGGCCCTGACCGGGTGATCTCCCTATGATGTTGAACATGGTCAATTTTTTCCATCAACATTTTTGGCACTAGAAGGAGGGCCACCGATGAGTGTGCATAATAATTTGATTCTTTTTTGAGCTATTCATTTTAACATTATTATTATTTTTAATGGCTCTCTCTGAACTTCCCATTTGGAGTTGCATCTATGGTCGAGCATCTTGAAGTAATCCAATGAAGGTAGTTAAGAACTTGTCAATGATAAAGTTCAATGGTGAGTCTAATTCTTTTGCATTTCATCATGTTTATCAATTTATTTTGAATTGTAAAAATTTTGATATTGATGATCGTGTTATGTGCATAATTTTCACTCTCACTTTAACAGACCAATCCAAACACTGGTGTAGATCCTTTCCAGTTTTTTCTATTCATGGTTGGGATGATTTCACAATAAAGTTCTTGAATACTTTTAAGGACTACGATTATGACAAGGCTTGTGATCAACTTGAAAATCTTCACAGATTTGAAGGTGAGTCTTTTAATGATTTTCATATTCGTTTTAAATTGATTTGTTTTCAGTTTAAATCTAATGATTTTCCTTCACATATTGAATTTACAGGGTGGTTTAAACATATTTCTTCTCTCCCTTGTATTTCTAATAATCACAATGAATATGAAAATATTGTTTTTTTTTAAGTTCTTTCAATACTATTGATTGTTCTCTCGAAGCAACTAATGGCATGATTATACCTCTTTCATTTAATAATTCAAAGACTGAAAAAGAACAATTTTAGGAAGATGTTAGTACATCTAATAAAAAAATGTATTCTCTTGAAATTGTTTTACATCCAAATGAAACAGTAAATTGTCATGAAAAGGATAAGCATAAATCAGTTTAAGATCTACTAAATTCTAGTTTTCAGGAATATATAATCAATAAAAAATATCACAATCCTAATTTTTTTTTCAATAATAGTAAATAAGATATAATTATTGAAGAAAACAGTCAAGAGGTAGTATTAGGGACTCAAATATCTTCTTCTATTTTAAGTGATCATCTTTCAAATAGAGAAACATTTAGATCTACATACCTTTCTTTGATCATGTTTTCATTTTCAATTCATCTTCTTTGAAGGAAGAGAGTACTAATAAAAAATATGAAGTCATTTATGATGATAACTTGAATATTGAGAATGTTGACATACTTCACCCTTCGGTGATGGTTATGCCAGGTTCTCACATTCTCAATCCTTCAAGTCAATCTTTATTTGAAGATGAGAAAATTCATTTTTCATTGAATGTTTTGATAAATTCTCATTTTCATTATAATGATTTCAACATTCAAAATACCATCCCAATTTATGACTCTTATGATGATCAAGTTGCCATCCATGTTCATGATCTTGAAT
Source organism: Picea engelmannii (assembly GCA_009831015.1). NCBI lineage: Eukaryota > Viridiplantae > Streptophyta > Pinopsida > Pinales > Pinaceae > Picea > Picea engelmannii. The sequence continues at coordinate 1,339,591 of ML783627.1, read as the reverse complement.
CTTTTTCATTTCCAAAAGAAGATGCTAGTAATAGTTCCAATTGCATTCTCTCAGCTGACACTTGTGTGAAGGAGATTCTTTAAAATCAATCCTAGCTGTCTTGTACTATTAGTGTAAATAGTAATGTAGGATTATTTATTAATACTAACAACTCCTCACAGGCTTCAAAATTTATAAGTTCATCATTTGAATCTAGCCTGATATCCTTTTCTTCTCCCAATGATCAACAATCCATATCAGATATTCATGCTTATTTTTATGATCCAATAGATATATGGTTGGAGAATTGGTTGAAATAGAACTCTCTTGTAAATAAAATTTTATGTTTTGTTTTATTAGGAATTAATGTACATAACAGATTTGATTTTTCTTTTAAAATTAGTAATATTTGTATTTTCATTATTATTACTAATTTTTTATGTGTACATATGTAAATGTATCAAAGAACTTGCATGGCTCCATTGGAAATATGACTACACTTAGTCATATTTCCCTCCTAAAGTTAGAGTAGGAGTAGGTCTAGTTTAGCTTAGGTTTTCTTTACTTTAATTTAGATTCAATAAAATGATGGTCTTAGGCATATATGAGCTTCATTAAATCTGCAATTTCTTCATGTTTTATTTTTTATCATAGGAAGAAGTTACATCTTCATGGTAAGTCTCATATGCTTATGTTCATCCTTGAATGTTTTCTTTGTGTGTTTTATTTCAATCTTGTTTTGGTGTTTGTTGATGTAAACTTTGTTCTTGAAGGCCTTCAAGAATTTTCAAGAAGTCTATCATCCCTGCTTACTTGGATTTCACTCTCCTTGTTCTACCTGCTTTTGAATTAGGAAAACAGTGATGATGTTGATCCAAGTGAAAATAAGCTAAATCAGGGATGCTCTAAGCACGGTTGTAAAGGGATTTTAGTTGTAGGTGAAGAGGAATACTCAGATCTAAGTTATTTGGGGGTTTTGTTTTCAAGATTCAATCTTTGTATTTGAGACAAGGTTTGCACTATTGTAGCTCTTTTCTTCAACAAAAAAGATCATGATTTTGAAAGGATTATTGGAGATCTATTTGTAAAACAGAGCAATGAAATCAGGTTTATTATTTGTATTCAAATACTTTTATTTGTTAATGCAAATTTTACTCTTTTAATGGAAAATATGTGCCAATTATTCCATAGTTTGCACTATTGTTTGATATGAGAATGATTGTTTATTAGATAAATGATATGATCTAATGGTATTATAGATTTATTATTTATTTCTAATATTCTCTTGTGCTTCATTCCAATTTATGAGTAACTATTTACTTAGACATTTGTCATTTGAAATAGATTTAATTGGCATTGAACTGTATGAACTATTTCTTCATTTTAATGGCCCATCTTTTATTGTTTAAAATCTCCAAACAAAGCATGTATGGAAATCATAATGTTAATTGTTTGAACTAATTCAAAATCTTGACATTCATCATGAAAACATGTTTAATCCCCACTATATTTAAATCCTTGCACTTGATATTTGAGAGCTATCTCTTGAGTATCAAGTTATATTAGTTTCCTTTACTTTCCACATTCTATTTAGATTTAGATTAATTTATTGCATTTTTTTGAAGTCTCCTCATGTGGGATAAATTTCATCTATGTCTTAGATGATCCCTTGTGTCAACTTAAGGATTGCTTCCTTGCAAGCTAGCTGAGAGAAGGTAATTCCTTCTCTTTTTTTTGTTGATAAAAGAAAGTATCCAAATACATTAGAAGATAGAAGGCCATGTACATATATTTGTATATATATATTAGATTAGTAATTAGCTTAAGTTAGTTTTAGATAAAGGTAACTGGACCTCTAACCAGTCGGAATCACCATCCCAAATGGATAAGGGCCTAATTGGAGCCCTGGTCAGGTGATCTCCATATGATGTTGAACATGGTCATTTTTTCCATCAACACAACCAATTGTCACCAGTGTTGTGAGGAATTTGGTTATTTCTATGTCAACAAGTTCCCAATTCAAATCTCCCTAAGTAAGGTGCAGTGGTCTATGTCGACGAGATCACTAGAGATTCCATCCATAAATGTGGGGAAACATCCTTTGGGTTTTCTTGCAAGCTTTTCCTTGGAAAAAAGAACAAAGTAAAGTCCAATAAAGTTAGTTTGTTGGCTATGCATGCACCATGGCTAGATAGGGGTTTTATTACTCAATGATAGTTTTCAAAAGCACATTGTATGTTGTAATGTTTTAGTGTGTATGTCATCTCATGGTGGTAAGCCACTAAACCATCGCCCTCTAGAATCTTTGATTTCTCCCTCATTCCAAAATCAAAGACAAAGTGCCACTAGTTGTGGGACAAAGTTGATCAATTAATTTTTCACTCCCAACAACCTCATCTAGATCTTGAATATGATCTCTCTAAAGTTGATCTCGTTCATGATTTGTCTTCCGAGAACACTTAAGACTTTGTTAGATTTATACCTTCAAATGCTATGTTTGTAGAAGTGTGATACAGATTTAGGAGAGGAACGAACTGATTAACAGACTGAATACAATAAACACAGAGATATGAAGAATAACACATACATCCAGTGAACAATATCTTCTATTGAATAACGAAATAGGTTGAAACTGTAAAACTACAGAACTGAAACACTTTCTCAAATGGTGGTAGCTATCTCTGAGAAGAGATGTGGCTTCTATGCGCATCCGTCTGAGCATAGTGCATTACAATGAGGCTCTAGAGGCCCTTTTGATATTACTCATGAATTCCAAAGCCCTAAACATCTAAAAACCTAGCCCTAGGAGGTGAAACGTCAAAAGCCATGTGGGCCCCTATGGGTAAGTTGGTACCTCAACTTCCCGGGGTCGTAACTTTTGCATATGACCTCCGTTTTAGGCGTGTGATAGCCCGTTGGAAAGGTATTTCAGAGAACTACACATTCTGCCATCAAAATCTAACTTCGTCAATAGTTTTAATGTGGTGAGACAAAAAAAATGTTTAGGCCTCCAAAACGGCCCTAGAAATACAAAAAGATGTGCTGACATGAAAACATACAAAATAAGCCAGTTATATTAGGTGAGAGGCCACCAATATCCACATGGAAGATGTGTAGGGATTCAGACATCCCCAAAAGTGTAGAACCCATAATTACAAAGAAGTACATAAGAACGTGTTGAACTAAAAATGGACAAGAGGAGCCAGTTTGTTAAGGTCCTAACCCGCACATAGGTAGATCAATGTATTCGGATGTAATAAAGGTCAATATTAATAAGACCTTTCAATAAAATAGAATAAGGCGGATGTAAGAAGACCTAATAGAAGCTTCCGCTTCTAGAAGGATC
>ML783627.1:1291598-1330644 GCA_009831015.1 Picea engelmannii | reverse complement strand
CAATAAAATAGAATAAGGCAGATGTAAGAAGACCTAATAGAAGCTTCCGCTTCTAGAAGGATCTTCCTCTAGATGCTTCTTTTTAGTATAAATAGGAGTCGAGGGTATGAGAACCCTAGATTGGATATTATTGTAACAGAGCGTTGCTTGATTGGAGGTTTCCCCCTCGAAGAGGCCTGTGAACATTGTTATCTGATTCAAGTGCTATTTCTGTTTCTATTTCGTATATCATTTCTGTGTATTGTGAAGATTATGCTGGATATTTTACTGTTATTCTGTCATTTCTAGCATTTCGTTTATGTTCTGCATATTTTATATATCTGGTATCTTGCACAGTTGGAATAGGTGGGTGGCCACCAATAGCCAACTGGATCAATCCTCCCCCCTTAGGAAGTAATGGTCTCCATTGCATTGAGTTACCCCATCAGGTGTGGAAACTTCTGCTGGATTTGGCCCCGGGTGAGCCACTTGCCTTGGTGTAGGAGTTTCCCTGCCTTGACAACCTGATAAAGTTGGATCCTCTGTCAGTGAGTGCCCTTGACCTGTGTGTCCACTATCTGATCAGTGGATGTTTATTCCATGCAGTCAGGGTTGAGCTCTGTGGGTGTCAGTTGTTCTATGATCTCTGAGGTGTCTAATAATGGTGAAAAATATGGTCGAAGGAGGTCCACATTGAACACTGGGTGTAGGCCAAGGAAGGGTGGAGTGTTGAGCTCAAAATCTTTGCTGCCCATGACCTTGGTGATAGTGTAAGGCCCATAGCGAAGTAGGCGGAGATTCTAATGGGGACTTGTGAGACGCTCCTTCTGCAAATGTAACCAGACTTTGTCGCCAACCTGAAACTGGTGTGTTACCATGTGTTAATCATGGCGTTGCTTGTACTTAGCATTGGTTTTCTGCAAAATATCCTGGATGTGTTGGCGAATGTGTTGAATCCGCTCAATGAATTTGGTGGCTTTGTCAATCATAGACTAATCATGAGAAGAGTCTATCTGTGTGGTGGCAAGAGGAAGTGAAACATCAATGGGTCCCAAGGGTTGGAATCCCAACCCCAACTGAAATGGGCTATGGTTGGTGGAGCTATGGAGAGCCATGTTGTAACTATGTTGAACATAGGGGAGACTCTTGTCCCATGTATGTGGATGCTTAGAGTTGTACATGCATAGGATGTGCACAATCATCCGATTGATGACCTCTTTTTGGCCGTTTGTTTGGCAGTGGATTTTGTGAGCTTGGTGTCCAACAGTGACTAGAGACTCGACCAAAATGTGCTGAGGAACCTGTTGTCCTGGTCGAATATGATGGTCTGTGGTATCCCAAAGTTGACCCACACTCATTCGAAGAAGAGATTGGTAGTATCTATCACTATGAAATTATTCTTGTAGGCTGTGAGGATGGTTGTTGGCACCAGGTCAAAGGGGAAAGAAGAACGATCGTGGGAAAGAAAGTGTGCAAAAAATTGAAGTAACAACTGGAAAAAGAACAACACGTGCGCATGCAAGAAAGATTGCACAAAGGAAAGCAACAACTGGAGGAAGAACTACACGTGCATGGGAGAAAGACCTAATGCAAGAAGGGTTAGGGTTTTGGTAATATTCTGTAAAAGGCTAAAGATCTCGAAATATATAAATATAGATATGAAAGTATCATATAGAGGATGGTTGTTGTTATTATTGTTGTTGTTGAGGTTTAGGTTTTGTTGTTATTTTAGTTGTATGAATCAATTTTGTAAGCTGTTGAGAAAAGAAGGTACGAGGGAAGGTAGATCTGAGGATTAGACCACAGGCTGTAGATCTTGGTGTGATCTAGTTCGCCTCAAATAGATCTTACCCAGTTTTGTGGGGAATTGTAAGCGCGCGACGCCAGGAATGTAGAACTGCCATAATAAAAGAGCCAAGAGACAAATATTTGTGGACATAGCCTAGGAGGGGGTGAAACATGGTAATACTCATGTAATATGTTGAATGTATGCATGCCTCTTCTTTCTTTCAGAAATTAATGGTTAAGCTTGATGAATGAGTTAGCACATTGTTACAAATATGTTTATACTCTGTTGGAATTAAACTATGAAATATACGTATGTGACTTCAAGGGATGAGTAGTTTACCTTATAGCTCACGGTACCTAGATTTAATCAAGAAAATCCTATCCCCTACTCTGTCCTAGGATGTAAACACCTGAGTCTTACAATCACCCATTTAAAGCTATCTCGGGTGAGACTGTGCAGTACCTTTCAAGTGTTGTGTTGCCTTCTGGTTTACCAGGAGGGCCCATAGTTTTAGAGGCTTTGTTAGAACCGTGAATGACATGAACCATGGGTCAATAACTCAGACATCTTGAGAAGGGAAATAGTAAACCAACAAATGGTTCTATTGCCATGTTAAGGGGAACAAGAGAGGACTGAGTAGATGAGATAGAATGAATAAGAACCAAAGGAGCATAACAGAAGAGAAATGAGCCATTAGAAGGGAATGTTGATACCTTGGAACCCCACTAGAGAAGAAATTGAGGGCCGATTGAGAACTAAAGAGCTATAGTTTGCACAAAAAGACAATAGAAACTCCAGGATCACACAACGTAAATACCTAGATAAATACGTATTTACAGATTTACACGAAGTCTTTTTCTGTGATTTTCCGCATCTACTACAAGAGTGGATCTTAAGGTTAAAGGATAACCACACGACGAACCAGATTCAACAGCTAGATTGGACTCCAGTATAGATCCAGTAGCTGCAGCAGGTGAACAACAAATTCACCCGTGCAGTCGACTTTTGGCTTGATAGTATTGTGGCAGGATTTATCACAGAATTTGCGGTAGATACAACATAGTCATACAGTGCAATCGAGCAAGAGTTCCTACAAGGACCTAGAGGAAGGTAAATTCGATCACTGTATGCTTCTATCAAGATATTTCTATATAAAAAATGTGTAATGACAATGGAATCAGACAACTAGACTTCCCTGCGTGCATGGGGGAAGGGGGGAAGCACTGACAAAGAAAGGAGGAATGGAAGGAGGGAAGGACAAAGAGAAGAATGAGGAGGAACCCTTGGACTTGATCTTGATGGATGATGACCAACTTAAGTGGATCTTGGCGTCATCAAGAACAACGCGTAGCGGAGTACCCTACCAATATAAGGTGAATACCAAGAAGAGAGTCGTAGCCGAGAGGGAGGTCTTGGAAAACGATGAGGAAGAGGTAGAGGATCTTTGGGCTGTGGAGCAGATTGATGAAATCCTGCGTGCCATGTATGAGAGGAAAATAAGAGGCCCAAGAATAGGAGGATAAGGCAGCCATTCCTTTAATATTAATGTCATTGTGGAACCCATAAACCCATGTGTGACCAATACACCAAAGAGAACACCACCATTTAGACAACCAAAGTTTGGAGGAAGTCCGACAGCAGGAAGTACATCGACACAAAGAGAAAGAACTAGAGGAGCCAGTTCAGGAAACCTTATTCAAGTATCTACACCGTGCGGAGGAGGGAGTAGCTCCGTATTTAGAATGGCAGGACACGATCCTACTATCATATTACCAGAGTTTCGAGGCGAAGAAAAAGAATACCCTGAGAAGCATTTGTTCATTTGAAAAAAGATATGGGAAGCAAAGCAAATCACTGATGAAGACACCAAACTCACGCAGCTAGCGATCACGCTAAGAGACTGAGCACTAGACTGGTACATGAGTCTAGACACGAACAGTGTTCCCAGAACAACAAGGACACTGGATGACATTAAGAAACTATTGATAAATGAGTTCCAGAAGTCGAGCTCAGAGGATCAATACATGAATGAGATGATTGAAATAAGACAGAAACCAGGAGAATCCATATGGGAGAATGATCAAAGATTCAAGCGATTAAAAGTAAAGTTAAAATACCTTATGACTGATATGCAACATCGACCCCTGTTTGTCAACTCACTACTCCCACACTTAAAATATCCATTACGAAAATAGAAGTTTCAGACGCAGGAAGAGGCTCTGCAGGAAGCCTTGCAATTGGAAGAGAATCAATACCAATAGATGGACCTGGCTATCGAAGAACTGAAGGAGGATCTGAAGAAATTAACATTTCATCTAAACTAGAATAAGAACAAGGACAAACGAGAAGTTGTTTGGTGCACTACCTATAGGATGGAAGGACACCATAAGAATGAATGCCCAAAATTCGCACAATATATGGTGATAGGGATGCCAAACCCACTACCACAGGGAGGATTATGGTGTGAAATATGCAAGAAACTGGGTCACGACCCTTACCACTGGACGATGATGCAGAAATACCAAACAGTTCCAAAGAACTCATATTGCACCTTTTGCAAGTCAGTTGGGCATGACGACAAAGATTGCAGAAATATGGAGTTGATGCAGGAAAGAACATCAGACGCATACATGGTACAGGAAGAAATGATGACTGGGAAAGTAGTACCACAGTTCAATCAAGCCCCAGCCCCATACAACACCACGCAACAAAAATATAATACTGTGTCGCAGTCGTACAATAACGCGCAACCACAGTACAACCCGACAAAGCCCCTGTACAATACTACGCAGTACAATCGGGGACCATAGTATAACATGTCGCGAGGTGATCGCGCAGCTTATAGAGGATCACGACGAGCTAGAGGAGGTTTCGGACACAGTAGAGGACCAATAACATGTCACAATTTCCAGCAACTAGGACATTATGCATGGGAGTGCCCACTGCCACCAGCGACTTGTATGTATTGTCGCACATCAAACCATGATACGGAGGAATGTCCAACATTACTTGTAAAGATATGAGAAAAAAGGAATCAAAATAACCAGAATGTTCAATGGATTTTAGCCGAAGCAAGGGATGACGGCTGAAACATCAACATAGTCACTTGAGGAGGAACACAAACAGGAGATGATGTAGTTCGATAGGAACTAGCACAGAACCAATGGGTAAAGAAGAATACTGACCCCAAGAAGCAGTTCGACACACATAAGGAGAAGGAGATATTTACAGAAGCTCGACAAGAATTCCAGATGGAGAACATTGCACCGACTACAAAATAGAGAAAGGAAGCTCCAGAATATGAAATGCTGCCATCACTGGACCATACCGACAGAATACAACCCAAGGAACTAGTAAGTACTATCAAAGAATTTTTGCAATCATGCATCAAAATGTTAAGTGATCCTTCATCTGTCAAAATATTGTAAAACATCTTAGAAAAATGTAGTAGCGAGATGGAACAAAAGCCATAATTGAAAACTGTCAACCACCTACATACAAGAAGAAGAACAAGTAGGGAATTTAAACTAAATTCTAACATTGGGGATTTCAATATGGGAGATTTTATACTAGATCTAGGATCTGAAGTGAATGTACTACCAAAAGCTACATGGAAATGCATTGGAGAACCTACACTGGGATACTCAATTGTTCAATTAAAGCTAGAAAATCAACATAGAGTCCTACCAATAGGTAGACTAAAAGGAGTGACGGTAGATCTGGATGGTGTGCGTACTAAGGCAAAATTTGAAGCCATTGAAATAGTAGACGACACAACACCTTACCCGACGCTACTTGGTCTAGATTGGGCGTTCGATAACCAGACCATAACTAACTTAAAAACCATAAAAATGACATTTGAGTCAGGGGACTACAGGTTCATAGCCCCACTCGACCCATCAGAAAGTGAGAGGTTCATAGAACCCACTTGTCTAAATTTAGAAGAGATCGGCCAGTTGTACAAAACAACTGTGTGCGATGCAGACTATATAAACCCAACTGCAAATGGGGTACTCAGTTGGTGGAGCATTACTTCATGTACAATAGACTCAGACACTGGGTTAGAAAACTGGTAGCAAAGACTACACGAAGTATCCACGAGAAGATGTGCTAGAATAGACCACGCAATAAGGTGGATTGGCACAGAAATCAGAGAACCACATAGTTTTCACAAGCTAAATGATTTGGAAACTTTATTGACACAATATGAAGACGAAGTACTAGAAAACCAGAGATTGCTAGCACTGGATTTATCACTAAAGGATACACCCGAAAGATGGTGGGGTGCACACAAAGAGACTATCACATATTGGTACCAATGTAAGCGATTACTGTGGATAAGGTTTGGCGCAGAACAAACAGGTAACAAACAACAAAAATATGACGGACAAGGCACACCAACAGAACACTTGGAGGAGTGTAAAACGCTGTGGAAAATGATGCCACTGGAGGAATTGTCTCACCACTTCATTCATACTTTAGAGGGCATACCAACGAATTGGTATACAGACCAGGAAATGATTAAAGGAACCAAGACATGGGCGACACTCCAATAGAACTTTATAGTCACTTTCTCATTCAAGCATGAGAACCCCAACATAGATGCGGCTCTGAAACGGATCAGAAACGTCATATTCATTGAAGAAATGGAAGTGGAAGCTATCATAGAGGTACAATAGTGAAATAAGCAGACAGTCAAGGATCTACTGTCATGCTACCACATACAGGTCGAAGCACCTGATGAAGATGATCTACGCGATATTCAGATCAAATAAGTCAAAGGTGAGAGAGATGTGGAAGGACCACCCTTAGAGTCAGAGGTCATCTCTGCACCAATCAATATAAATAAGGTTAACATAAGGACCGTCGAGCAGCCCAAAATGATCAACATTGGAGATTATTGTGATGAAAAGACACTAGAAAGCATCACATAATTGTTGCGCAAATACAACAGCATTTTTCCCACAAACTTTACAGAGATGAAAGGCATAGCTGGAGAATTAGGAGAAATGAAGATACCACTCAGACCTGATGCGAGACCCATTAAACAACGACCATATAGGTTGAACCCCATATATAAACAGAAAGTTAAAGATGAGATCGACAGGATGATCGAGGCTGACATCATCGAACGAGTCGAAGAATCAGAATGGATAAGCTCGATGGTAGTACAGGACAAGAAATAGGGAAGAGGGATCAATATATGCATCGACTTAAGGAAGTTGAATGATGCATGCCTACATGACCCATTCCCCACACCATTCACTGACGAAGTACTCAAGAATGTAGGAGGCCACGAAACCTACTCATTCACTGATGGATTCTCAGGATATCATCAAATTAAGATAGCACATGAGGATAGACACAAGACCACGTTCACGACAAAAAGGGGATCTTATCAGTATATAGTCATGTCGTTCAGACTAAAGAATGCACCTGCAATATTTTCTAGAGTGGTCATCGCAACATTTAAGGAATTCATCCATCAATTCCTCAAAGTATACCTGGATTATTGGACAGTGTATATCTTACTAAAAAACCATGTGGATGTTTTACGACTGATGTTAGAATGATGCAGACAGTGCCAGATATCACTGAATATCAAGAAATGCATATTTCGAACACCATTTGGGATACTATTGGGACACATAGTATTTAAACAGGGTTTGCTAGTGTATCCGACCAAAATCGCAGTCATTGTTAACCTACCAGCACCAAAAATAGTCTGCCAACTAAGAGAAATGCTAGGACATATGGGATATTACATGAAATTCATCAAAGGCTACACGTATATTACAACGCCAATGGAAAAACTATTAAGGAAGGATACAAGGTACTAATGGAACAACAAGTGCCAACACGGTCTAGATACCCTGAAGGAAAAGATGGTCACCGCACCAATATTGGTATTTCCAGATTGGGAGAAGATGTTCCATGTACATGTAGATGCATCAGTGATAACTCTTGGAGCTATCTTAGTGCAACCAGGAGCAAGAGACTTGGATCACCCGATAGCATTCGCAAACAGAAAATTATCAGACTCAAAATAGAATTATAACACGACAAAAAGAGAAGGCCTAGCTATGGTTTATGCACTACAAAAATATAGACATTACCTATTGGGAAAACACTTTAATATGTTTATAGATCACTCATCCCTGAAATACCTATTCAACAAGACATTGTTGGGGGGGGAGAATCTGTCGATGGTTATTGCTTTTTCAAGAATTCGACTTTGAGGTAATAGTTAAACCAGGAAAATTGAATGCAGGACCTGACCACCTATCGAGGGTCACAAATGGAGAGGAACCAACGAATTTAGAAGACAACTTTCTAGATGCAAAGCTATTCTCAGTACAGATTGTTTATGATTACTTCACGGAGATCATCTAGTACTTGAGCACAGGTACTGCGCCGCAAGAATATAGCACTGCACAGAAGAAGAACCTGGTAGTCCACGCAACTGACTATCAATTGATCGCAGGAAATCTACACAAGATGGGCACAGATAGCATCTTACGAAGATACGTACTAGACCAAGAATGACCAAGAATTTTAACAGAAGCCCACGAGAGAATAGCAGGAGGGAATTATGCAGGAAATGCTACTGCGCAGAAGGTACTACGCACATGATTATGGTGGTCAATGATCCATAGAAACTCGAAAGAGTATTGTCAGCAATGTGATGTATGTTAAAGGGTAGGCAAACCCAACATAAGGGACGAGATGCCACTATGGCCGCAAGTGACACTTCAGGCATTCGGAAAATGGGCGATAGAATTTGTGGGACCCATTAACCCACCAGCCAAAAGAACGGGGGTGAGATATATTATCACCGTGATAAAATACCTAACAATATGGGTGGAAGCCACACCAGTAAAACATTGTGACGCAGAGACAGCTGCACACTTTCTGTTTGAACAGGTAATTACTATATTTGGGTGCCCAAGAATTTTGATGAGTGACCAAGGAACGCACTTCATAAACAACACCATCTGAGCGATGCTTGAAGAGTTTGAAGTTCATCACTAAAAACGAACACCGTATCATCCACAGGCAAATGGCATGGTAGAAGCCTTCAAAAAAATTCTAGAGAATGCCTTGACAAATATATGTAACATCAACAAGGATGATTGGGACCTCAAGGTACCAGTAGTGTTATGGGCATATAGAACCACATGCAAAACGTTGACATGCCACACACCATTCAAACTAGTCTATGGTCAAGAAGCAGTAGTGCCATTAGAATTTTTAATACCCAATCTACGTGTAGCATCTATCACACACATGACAGAATGAGGCGCAGTACAGGACATACTGAATTAGTTTCTATCGATGGAGGAAGACCAAATTTTGGTAGGATTCCACCAACAAGTATAGAAAGCAAGAGACAAATCTTGGCACAACTGCCACATCAAGAGGAATACATTCAAGGAAAGAGATCTAGTATTTCTCTACGACAGTAAATCATTGCAACACCTAGGAAAGCTCAGAATGCATTGGCTAGGACCATACGAGGTAAAATCTGTCACAGATGAAGGAGTTGTACAGTTAAGAGATCTAACATGTGTAGAACTCGGAGGAATGATCAACGGGAGCCAGCTGAAGCTATACAAGGACAGTCGACCACCCACTGCACAGTAAAAAGAAAAAAAAAATCGTATACGAAACACAAAGCCAGCAAGGGAAATGATAAAAACCATATTGAAAAAGGAAATAAGAGGGAACAGGAAAGTCGGCAAAAGCAAGCTGACGGGACAGTATGAGGCAGAGTTAAAGAAAGGCAAGGATGGATGGGATGTCACATTAAACATGCCAACTAGAGATGACAAAGTAGGCGTAATGGCAAGTACAAAATCGTCGTGGATGCATTGAACCCATAGTTATGGTGCATTAATCACATGATGGAGGAAGCATCCTCGACAATATTCATGACGAGCCCATACAACACATGAGCACATAAGCAATTAGTCTATTCATGAAAGGAGAACATAAAAAGAGAAACAACATCTAGAACGAACAAGGTAAAACCACGGAGCTCACTGAAGCCATTCGAACTCAGCAAACGTTCGACAAACACCATTATGGCACCACCCAAGCTCGCAGAACTAGGCCAGAAAGCCAGATCAACCAGGGTTCAGACTAGGTCACGAGGACCACTGGAAGAAAATGAACAACAACCACCATAGATTGTCGATATTGATGAAATCTCGTTGCCAGAGGAAATCCCAGTGGAGTCCACACTAATACTAGAGGAGATTCCACAACCACAAACAAAGGCCATGGAACAGGATACACCAGCAGCAGTGCACAAGCCTCAAAACAAAGAAGAAACCCACTAGGAAATACCACCGAAACATACTGAAGAAACCGTGGAAGTGAACGGAACGACACAGTATCTGGGAGCAAAGGAGAAACTAGACAAGACACAAGCACCCGGATTAGGTCACCCAACTGAGGAGACCACTGGAACTACCTGGGCATGGCTAGAGTGGATGACAGGGGAACAACCAGGAGTTGCTGGAACTGCGAGCCAGCCAACATAGTAGGAGGATCGAGTTCAGATACCGATCTCACCTCAAAAGAAATCGACTGCAAAGATTGTGCTACCTCACATACCAGAGCGAGTACAAGTGGACCCACAGCTATTGGGTCATGTCGGGAACCTCAAGTATTCCAACCATGACGTAGCAGATGAAACCAAATATCCAGAGCTTGCACCATAGGTCTTAATTATGAAGAAAGTAGTTGTGAGCCAACTTAGAGAAACAATCACTCAGCCACACCAGTGGGCAACTGGACTGGACAAAACAGGAATTCTAGGATTATTGAAGATACCACACTTTGGAAGAGGCCAATTTGCATCAACATGCATCAAGAAATTATTAGAAGTTACGCATGGAGGGGATGTATGGCTAGACAAACCCATCCCCATAACGGTCGAACTTATCATGCAGATAACAAGCCTACCCATCGAGGGTATGGATCCCGCACTGATTCTAGATGATAAATCCAAGGAAAAAACATTGGTAGAAGATATGAAGAAGAAATATGGCATCGACATGGGAACAAGAGGCATTATAATCAAACGGATCAAAAATGTCGTGATGCAATTGGGTGCAAATATTTTAGCCTACAAACTACTAAGAAAATGCCACAAAGATGAAGTACCAGCAGGAGTCATTGTTGTTGCAGCTCAGTGCACAGAAGGCACCTCCATGAGTTGGGTGCCATACCTATCAAAATTGTTCCAAGTAGACTACAAATATGCGCAGGACGCAGGTATAGAATTTCATTACTCATAGCTGATCACTCTCATAGATTTCATGGGATGGCGAGAACCAAAACACATCGTCTTTTGTACCACACCACAACGAGGAGGAGCAAGATATCACATCCTAAGATCTGCACCACTAGCCAAGCATAAGAGGGAGAATGGAATCATATTCGAAGCTTATCTACGAGAGATACATGAAGCCATCGGTCGAGCATGGAGAATAACACCAGAGGTTGTCGCAAAATATAGGGGCATCGCCAATTTCTGGGCTAGGCGACAAGCCATGTGGATACAACCAAGGCAGGATCCAAATAAACAGTGGCTACAGATGTGCTACTATGTCACTGAGGGAGATATCAACATGATAATGAATGAATGGCTTGATGAATGGAGGATTCCAACCATACCCAAAGAAGTATCGGGAAAAATAGTAGAAGGAGGGGATACACATATGGAAACATAGCCTACATAAATCCTAGTACACAAGAAATGAAGAATGGGCCAAACCAAGTCGAATCAGGTAGACGATGGCTCAGAGCAGCTAGGGACCCAGAAGGGGAGGACATAAACCACTTAGTCGACCAATGGACAGTAGAAACCAGCTGAGGGAGCATAGGAAACTGCATCGAACCCTGTCACACAGGAACTAGGGGGAACTAAGAGACCAACGGTACAGGATGTAGGTGTGCGCAAGAAAATGAAGGCACAACGACCACCACCGGACTACACAATCATGGAGGATGATGGAGAGATGATTGCTAGAATGGTCCAAGACTGCCTCGCAGAGGATTTCGATCATGTCGCACACCACAGGGATAAACTGCAGAATGAACTGACAGAAATGGGACAACTCCTTAAGAAATTCAGGAAAGCCCAGATCACGAGTAGTAGTAGAAGCATAGAGCCATCGACCAAACAGACCACAGAAAGGGTGGAGGTAGAAGAACGTGACCCAGTTCTTCCAATGCTACATACACATTCCATAGTCTATATAAATCCTAGCATGATGTGAATGGATGAAATTGTGGGACAGACACCACTGAAGGATTTGGATCATATCCAATTGGTCTTGACACAGATTCCATCAAGAGAATTATACAAACTACAGGTTAGTGTCGACCAAAAGATGTAATCATGAGCACATAAAAACTTAGTCAAGCTACAACAAGTAACAAAGAAGCGGGAAGCGCTGGAAATAGTTTGTGCAGAGGCCAAATCTGAAACTCAAGAGGAGAAAGAACACATAAATGAGCTGGAACATAGAGTGGAAGAAATTTTTGGGAAACTTCCAACTACTGCGCAAGGAAATGAACTCCCAGCCACAGAAAAGATCGACCAGATTGCGCAGGCAATTGATCAGTATCAGAAGGAGATCGAGACTCTCCGCAGACAGATTAGACCGACAACTCCACCAGCAGTGAAGGAGAAAAGGAAGCAGGAAGCAACAATACAACTACAGGATCTAGAAAAATAGGTCAGCATGGAAATCGACTTGCTGGATAAAGCAATGCAACTTTGGACAAGGATGGAAGAGGATCCACAGGTCCAACACTGGGACAAGGAGGAGGAGAGGATCAATGCAATGAACCAAGAACTCAAGCAGTGATAGAATACCATACCAATTCCAGAACGGGTCAAGGGAACGCAAGAGTTGAAGAAGATACAGGAAGAACTTATCACTGTGCAAACATAGAAACAAGGGTGTTAGGATCAAATAGAACCGTTGCAGGAACGGGTAGCAGAAGTACTTTCACAGGCAGAAGAAGCCAAAAAATAGACAGCACAAACTCAACTAGAATGCGCAGGACTGATGAGAGAGGAAGTGGCATCTCAGACAGTCGACACCATCAAGGAGAAAACTACACAGACACTGACAAAAGCAGCAGAGTTGCAGGAACAGTTCCAGACGATCACCAAGGAGATCGAGGAAGCACAGAGAAATTAGGTGACTCGAGATGAGTCACATGTCAGTGTTGGGGGCCTGTTGGCACTAGGTCGAACGGGAAAGAAGAATGATCGTGGGAAATAAAGCGTGTAGAAAACTAAAGTAACAACTAGAAAAAGAACAATACGAGCGCATGCAAGAAAGCGTGCACAAAGGAAAGCAACAGCTGGAGGAAGAACAACAAGCGCATGGGAGAAAGACCTAACTTAAGAAGGGTTAGGGTTTTGGTAATATTTTGTAAAAGGATGAAGACCCCGAAATATATAAATATAGATACGAAAGTATCATATAGAGGATGGTTGTTGTTATTATTGTTGTTGTTGAGGGTTAGGTTTTGTTGTTATTTTAGCTGTATGAACCAATTTTGTAAGATGTTGAGCAAAGAAGGTACGAGGGAAGGTAGATCTAAGGATTCGACCATAGGTTGTAGAGCCTGGTGCGATCTAGTTCACCTCACATAGATCTTACCCAGTTTTGTGGGGAATTTTAAGCACGTGGCACCAGGAATGTAGAACTGCCATAATAAAAGAGACAAGAGCCAAATATTTGTGGACATAGCCCAGGGGGGGGTGAACCATGGTAATAATCGTGTAATATGTTGAATGTATGCATGTCTCTTATTTCTTTCAACAATTAATGGTTAAGCTTGATGAATGAGTTAGCACATTGTTACGAATCTGCTTATACTCTGTTGGAATTAAAATATGAAATATATGTATGCAACTTCAAGGGATGAGTAGTTTACCTTACAACTCACGGTACCTAGATTTAATCAAGAAACCCCTATCCCCTACTTTGTCCTAGGCTGTAAACACCTGAGTCTTACGGTCACCCATTTAAAGCTATCTTGAGTGAGACTGCGCAGTACCTTCCAGGTGTTGTGTTGCCTTCTAGTTTACCAGGACTGCCGATATTTTTAGAGGCTTTGTTAGAACCCCAAATGACATGAACCCTGGGTCAATAACTCGGACATCCTGAAAAGGGAAATAGTAAAACAACAATGGCCATCTTCGAAACCTAATCAACAACCACAAAGACGCAATCATTTCCTTGCCTAGTGGATAGAAGGCCAGACATGTAATCCATTGAGATGGATTCCCAAGGCTTCTCGATAATAGGAAGAGGGGTGTATAAGCCTTTCTTCTTGATGGCTGGATTGGAAATGGCACGGGCAGTGCAATATCTGATATACTTGTTGACATCCTGTCGAAGTTTTTTCTAATAAAAATGTTTATGAAGAACGACCATAGTTTTCTCCACGCCAAAATGTCTTGCCATTCGACTCTAGTGGGCTTCCCAAATCATATTTGCATGGTCGCTTGTAGGAACACAGAAATGGAAAAGGTGGCATAATATTCCATCCTGAATGTGAAAATCAGTGAGATTTGCACCTTTACCCAAGAGATGATAGGTGGTGGTGAAGTCTGGATCTTTCTGATAAATTTGGGGCCACTCAGATGCTTCATGTCCACAGGAATGGAGAATAGTGGTGAGTGCAGCCATAGGAGGGTGACTGAGGCAATCAATGACACGATTTGAGATACCTATCTTATACTTGATGTTGATATGGAATTTTTTTAGGTAGGTGGACCACTTATGATGGTGATCGTTCTGCAATTTCCCCTATGTCTATATGAACTACAAAGGCTTGTGATTAGTGTGTATGATCGTCTCTTTTCCCAGAATGTAATTTTTCCATTGACGATAGGCTTGTACAATGGAATACATTTCCTTGTCATAGGTGGGGTATTTTCATAAAGTATCTGAGAGTGTATCACTATGGTATGCGACCGGATGACCGTGCTGAGTGAGAATTTCCCCCACAACATAGTCGATGCATCAATCTCAATCTTGAATGGTTGTTGCAGATCAAGAAAGGAGAGTACTAGAGCTGAGAACAAGCGATGTTTCATATAATTGAATGCTCATTATTGTTCCTTCCCCCACATGAAATTGGCCTTGCCACCACCCTTGGTCACCTGGCTGAGGGCCCATGCAATATGGGACAATCCTAACACAAACCGCCGGTAGAAGTTGGCTAGTCCCAAGAAGCTTCGAAGCTCGGTCAGTGTGGTTGGGGCTGGACAATCACAGATGATTTGGATATTAGTTGGATCAACATGTACCTCGTTCTCATCAACAATGTATCCCAAGTATTGGACCTTGTTCATGCCAAAAGAGCATTTTTCCAAGTTGGCATATAGCGTGTGCTGCCGCAAAGTGCTCAAAACCCATTGAATGTGCCGCATGTGCCCCTCCCACGTTCTACTAAAGATGAGGATGTAATCCAAATATACCACTGCAAAGGAGTTGGTGAAGGGTCTCAATACATCATCCATCAACCTCACGAAGGTGGTTTTTGCATTTGTTAAGCCAAAGGGCATGACTATCCATTCAAAGAGACCTTTTGTAGACTTGAAGGTTGTCTTCCATACATTAGTTGGTTCAATGGGAACCTGGTGGTAGCCAGAATTTAGGTCAATCTTGCTGAAGAAATTTTCCCCCTTGAGTTGGTCAAGAAGGTCATCAATCCTGGGAATGGGGTACTGATTCCTGATCGTGATTTTGTTTAAGGCTTTGTAATCAATGCAGAGTCGCCAAGTCCCATCCTTCTTTTGCACTCATACAATTGGGATTCCGCAAGGAGAGGATTTGGGTGTTATGTGCCCCTTTTGGAGAATCTCTTGGATTTGATTCTTGATTTCTTCATTTTCCATCAGCGAGCGATGATAGATTAGTCCATTAGGTAGAGGTGCATCGGGGGCAGCTCAATTGGATTCTTGACTTGGCAGTGAGTTGGTACCCCTGTAAGTGAGGAGAATATGTCTCTGTATTCTTCCACGATCCTGTCCACTTGATTTTTCTACAAATAGAGGCTCTATGTAGAGGCCACGGATGTGGCGGTGACCTTATGCTTACTGTGAACACAAATCACAAAGAAGACAAACTTATCGATCTGTTAAATGACCTTACTGCATTTCTTAGCAGAGATTAAAGAAATATCAATTGGTGGAGCTACCTCGGGTATCCTGTACAATTGTCTACCCAAAGTAATAATAACACTGCGGGGTCTAGACTCATAGACAGCATGAAGCTTCCACAAATATGGTTGTCCTAAAAGAACATCAAAAACTTCAAGGGAATAAATATCACACATTACCTCATCTTTTAAAGGAATTTGACACAAAGGTCTCTTCCTTGGCGAAGCCAGCCGATGGTGTAGGGATGCAGGTGCATTGTCGTTGACAGGTCTAGTTACTTGACGACCTCTACTGAAATCAGGTTCTTCTAACTACCACTATCGACAATGAAATGGAGCAGAGCCCTCTTTACCCACATCTGTGAGTGAAAGAGGCAGTCCCCTTCCTCTGGTTCTTCTGGTTTGCTTGACCGAACTTTGGTGGTAGTGACCATTGCACTGGGTTCAACATTGATAATTCGCTTCCCTCCTTCAAGATTTAATTCAGAATCAAAATCGACCTCTGACTTTGAAGCCTTCAGTTCGACCATGAGTGATTTCTTGGAGCAACATTCTTCAGTGTTGTGCTAAGGTATTTTATGGTACTCACACCATTTTCCCATGTCCTTCTTCGACTTCTCATTTCCCTTCATGTGTTGCGGCCTGGACTAGTTTTCCTGAGGGCGGCCATATCGACTTGGTCCCTTGCTGTGTGGGTTGGGGCCACCTTTTCCCTGCTTCGGCTGTGATGGGTTTGTAGATCCAAACTCTCTTCTTTTGTACTTAAATTTATGCTCGATCTTGACAGCGTATCTATAAGTTGTGCCCAATGAGGTGATGTCCAGAAACTCCATTTTTGTTTGAGTGTATCTATGCAAACAGTCTCGGTATTTGATAACCATATGAAACTCAAAGTATTTGATACCCAATGTGGTGCACAGGGTATGGAAAATATTGGTGAAATCTGGTACTTTCTAATCTCTTTCTTGATGCAGGGTGGTCCATCTGGTGTACTGTTCCTCTTAGCTTCCAACAGGGTAGTGTTTTTCTTTAATGGCATCCCAGAAGGAATGCCATGTAGGGGCCACCACAAACTTGCAGATTCCTCTCCGTCCCTTTTATCAAAGTAAGTATCCCACCAGTCTTTAACATGGGGAATGACCTTAAGGAGTGAAAAAATTATCTTTTCCCTATCGGAAAAATTGTGGACCGAAAAATACCCTTCAAGTAGATTCAACCATTTATCTACAAAATCCACATCTATTAGTCCTTCAAATAATGAAATATCAAAATTCACCTGTACCTTGAAGGGGTTGCATGGCCGCTTGATGAAGATGCTTCTCCTGTGAGCAATTGTTGAAGGATCTACGTGAAGTTGTTCATCATTTCGTTGCTTTGTTACGTGAGGGATTCCTAGAGAAACATTTTAATAAGCTCTCCTGCTCCATCATCTTTCTTTTTTCCCCCCATGGGTTGTTTTCAGGATTGGTGCAACCGATATTGCAATGGCTCGATTGGTTCGAGTCCCAAATTCTTATACCCAGAACTTGTTGAGGACATGCACAAAGAAAAATAAATGAAGAGCAGACCGGTCTGATACCACTAATCTGGATTTGGGAGCAGAATGAACTAATTAATAGACTGGATACAATAAACACATAGATATGAAGAATAACACATACATCCAGTGAACAATATCTTCTATTGAATAATGAAATAGGCTGAAACTGTAAAAATGCATAACTAAAACACTTGCTCGAATGGTGGTAGCTATCTCTGAGAAGAGATGTGGTTGCTACGCACATTCATCTGAGTAGAGTGCATTAAAATGAGTCTCTAGAGGCATTTTTGATATTACTCATGAATACCAAAACCCTATACATCCAAAAACCTAACCCTAGGAGGTGAAACGTCAAACGTCATGTGGGCCCCTATGGGTAAGTTGGTACCTCAACTTCTCGGGGTCGTAACTTTTGCATACGACCTACGTTTTAGGTGTGTGATAGCCTGTTGGAAAGGTCTTTCAAAGAGATACACATTACGTCATCAAACACTTACTTTGTCTACAATTTTACTGTGGCGAGCCAAAAAAACATTGTTTAGGCCTCCAAAACGGACCTGGAAGTATAGCAAGATGTGCTGACATGAAAACATACAAAATAAGCCAGTTGGATTAGGTGAGAGGCCACTAATATCCACCTGGAATATGTGTAGGGATTCATACATCCCCAAAAGTGTAGAACCCACAATTACAAAGAAGTACAGAAGAACGTGTTGAACTAAAAATGGACAAGAGGAGCCAGTTGGAATAGGTGGGTGGCCACCAATAGCCAACTGGATCAAAGAGGAATCAAGTGTTGTTGAGAAATTTATTAAAGGATCAATAGATGGTACTTTTTCCACATCCCTATAAATGGTACTTCCTCGAGTCTAGAGACTCCAGTCTCTCATCCACCTATGCGTACCTCTATGATCCTTGTGAAACTTGTTGAAGAAGAGAATAGTTTTGATTTAGTACCTTTCTAGTGACATGCAATAACATACCACCAACACCATGACTTGCACACCTCCAATCAAAACACAACCTATAAACGACATGATCTACATCTTTTTCACTCAAGTTCCTATCTTTGAAAGTTTTATTTTCATTGGTGGGAAAAATTCCATCCTACTACCATAGTTTAGCGTGTGAATGACATATTTTTGAAGGAATGAAGTGAATGGTATGATCATATAAAAAAATTCATGTGCTCACCAACATTCTATGGAAAATTAGAAAGCCTTTGAATGACTTTGATCATATGTTAATTGAAGGATTTGAAAGAAGTAGAACTCATAATTTGGAGGATCAACACATTAAATGGTTTGTATACTACTTCCCCTAGTAGGTCACCTCACTATTCAAGTTATGAAACCAACCACCCATCAAGAAGATTTTCCAAGGATATCATAAGTGATATGATGGAGTTCTCATTGTCTCCTTTTCACTAAACGGATAGAGCTCAAGCCTCAAACAAAAAACATATGCCTTACAACAATGATTTTATCAGTGGCTATTTAGAATCCTCAAGATATATTAAGTCGCTATTGAAAGTAGAACCATTTAATAGAAGAATGCCCATGGTAGAATGTGAACTCTCCTTGCACTAATCTATTCTCCACAAGCAATCAGCCCCATAAACCAGAGACACCAGATAATGTTTTCTTCATCCATAATACATTGAAGCACAATCAACATAACTGTAACATTCCCACTATGATCCGCAGTTTCATTTATGCATAATGTAGATATGAATATGGTTACGGCCAAGCGATGTGATATGCCAATTGTATTTATAATTTTAATAAATACAATGTGATACCAGTCGTTGGGAATATGGACAGAGATGGAGGATGATTTATCCACAAGAGAGAGAATGTATAATAATGTCTAGGAGTGTCTAAGAGGAGCCAAAGGAGGTAATTAATTGGGGGTATTAATCCAAACCCAAATTTCTAAATTTTATTATCATTGGGGATAACTTCTATTTTTTGGTTGAGTGTATGTGAGCCCAATCATTGAATACCTGTTAGGGGATGGGTCTAGAATTCACATCCATATTTATTGGAAACATGGGGTTGTAGTACAATCAACATTGGGAAGAGTGAGAAGTCAACTGTCTTGGGAAAATAGGGGAAATTTGTGTGGGGGAGAATAGGCAGTTTTTACACATTTGGGTTTTGCATGAACAACAAGGGACGAGAAAGGAAAAAAAGAGCATTGGAGCTCGACCAAGAAGGTTGGGTGAATTATGGAGCATGTTGGAGAATTTTTGGAGTGTTTTGGAGATGAATATTGAAGAGCTAGGTTGTCAGGACTTAAGAGTGAACTCCTGGGTGAGTTGCACTAGAAGAATAATTGTTTGTTGTTGTTTCCTGGTAGTTTTTCTTGGCAGTGAGTTCCCTTTGAGTTACCAACAGAGATATTATTGGTAACCTATGCCAAAAATACCTTGATAAATGATTGGGACGCCCAAGGGAGTGAGAAAAATGAAGGGGTAAATTCCTTGGGTTGGGCAAGTCAAGAGGAAGAGAGCTGGAGAAATTTTGGGATAGTTGCAGGAGAATACCAATGGGTTGTGTGATATTGAGTTGTGAGTGTATTGTGAGAGGCACCCTTCTCTTTTGGATTCCTAGACCTAACTTAGGGGTGACTTGTTTTTGATATTTGGAACATCAAGTCTATGGTTGGGTGGAATGCCCTTCCCAAGTAGTTGGTTGCACAAACATTTTTAAAAAGACAAGTGTTTATTTATTTTATGAGTTTTATGACTGTGTTTTACCCTATGAATGAGAATGGTTTTTATGTGTAGTTGTAGATGATTATTTGGATGCATTATGTTCATTTAGAATTTTGTATATGCATTTAAATATGGGTATAATAATTTAGTTAAATATGTGTTTAATTCGTAGATGGTAAGCTACAAGAATTAATTAGCAAAATAAATATTTGAATTTATGTGTATTTCCACAAGTAATGTTCCTTGGTTAAGTTGGGGTGTGTTACAGATAACAATCATGTATTGTTCATTGCATAAACACACTTTTTGAGCATCAGTAAACCAACATTGGGTCTGTCAACCCCACTAGTCACCCCTTTCATTGTCGAATATTTGCTAATTTGTGTTGATGTTTTGGTAGCTTCGGGAGGATATTTCCCTCTTAGATGACCTTTCTTAGATGCGGAGAATATTCTGGAAGCAAGAGATCCATTGGATAGATGTTGAAATACCCTAGAAGATAAGTTGACCCAAAATAATAAAGTATAATGAAAAGAAACCTTCCCAGAAGAGACGTCGGCTCATCTAGAAGGAAAGAAAGACTATAAATAAGGAGGCTCCTTAGCTCATTCACTCACACTCTCCCATCTACACAGAAGCAAGTTGCATTTTTGGAGAAGGAGATGCAACTACCGCAATGACTCAGTTTATTCTTGTTCAGTTTGTTGGTATCTCTCTCTTGTGCACTACTCCTCAAGGAGGTGTGTTACCTTTGTATGGTGTTGTTGTTGCATATGGGGTGGTATTTCTGGTTAATATAGCACTTGTGCTAGGGTTTATCTGATTGGACTTGATTTGTGAACATAATCTATCTAAGAAATGTTGTTGGGTTTTCCCCCCATTTGGGGTTTTCCCAAGATAAATCTCTTGTGTTCTTTTCTGTCCCTTGTTTATGTTGCTACTACTCAGTACATGATATATATGTTAATCGTAACAAATAAAAAGAACACTAGTAACACTAATTCTTTGTAAATAATGAAAATCCAACATGGTTTCAGAGATGGTTACCTTCAGAATAGTTTAACCACTGGAAGGAAGACCGGTATAGCGGCACCTTGCAGCACTCTGCAGCTGCAATACCTTGTCAACATCACTGAGAAATTTCCCAAGGACATTGGAGATAATTCCTTCATAGAGCAGTGCACCCTAACCTAACGCACCCCCTGAAACCCTCAGTGTGCAATTTGGTGAAATTTGAAAAATCGAGGTATTCCAGTGCTAGGGTTTCTACCGGCGAAAATGTCAACTAGTATGAGATTTGAGGATAGAGTGGATGGAGAAGATAACTTCATATACTGGAAGAATAGAATAGAACTCATTCTAGAAGAGAATTAACTATTGGATCAAGAAGATGCTTTCAGAACCTGAAGATGAAGAAGCAAAGGCAAAGTTCAAGAAGAATGAAGTCAAGGCCAAGAGGATCTTGATAGACTCAATCAAGGATCACATGATACCCAATGTATCAGAACTAAATATTGCAAAGGATATGTTTGATGACCTAACCATACTCTATGAAATCAAGAACACCAATCAGAACCTTACCCTACAACATCAACTCAGAAATGTGACAATGAACAAGTCAGAGACGATAGCCAACTTCTTTACAAGGATCCCATAGATCAAAGAGCAGTTAGAAGCCATTGGAGATCCAATAGAAGATGATGAACTAGTAACCATTACGCTAAATGGTTTCCCTCCCTCTTGGGACCCATTTGTCCAAGGCATTTGTGCTAGAAGGAAGTTACCCAAGTTTGACAAGTTATGGGCAGGTTTCTCTCAAGAGGAATCTAGATTGATGTCCAAGAAACAAAAGGTAGATGATGAGGAAAACCAAGCACTTGCAACACAAGTGAAGAAGTGAAAGGAAAGTGAAGAAGGTGGTCCAAGGAGGTCTAAGAAGCCATGTCATAAGAGGTATGTGTCAAAGGTTCAATATGTCCTCACAAACACGAGAAAGAAAAGGAGAAGAAGAAACACCATTCACATGCAGCAGAAGCCAAAGAGCACTCAAAGGCATCAAAGGATTAAGAATTTGTCTAAATTTAGACAATGGTGTTTCCATATGAACGATAGAAGGAAACTCAAGCATGACAACAACACCAGACTCCATGTTTTCATATCAAGTTTGATATTTAATATTGTTGTATTGTACCTAGGATAACAGTCTTTACAACTTTGTTATTTTTTATTGCTATCAAATGTTTAAGTACACCTGAATATTGTCGGTATGATTATCATTAAGAAAATACGTATTGTTAATGATATACTTGTCTGCAAGATGAAATTGATTTCCTCTACAATATTTTCTTGATTACTAACCATTCCATGGAGGTTACCATGGAAATTTTGTTCTTGTCTCTTGTTCTAAGCAGGTCATAGGTGATAGATCTGAGAAGGAGATATGATGACGATTGCAGGAAGAAAATATTTAGAGAGTCTCTAATCGAGACATAGAACTGTTTACACAAACGTACACACCCATGTGAAGTAGAAGACGAAGAAGAGTATCTCTTATGGATATTGACTGTGAGGAGAAGAAGGGTCCAAAGATGATCATATAGTTATTTTGACCACTCTTTAGATCATTAGGAAGAGTCAGTAGTGTCAGAAGGGCCTACCTAGAAATGATGCAGTAAAACAAGCATGTTCTCGTGATACCTTGCATGATGAAAAGGAGATAAAGATACATGAAAATAATAAGCCATATTACGAAGAGAAGCAGATGACTCCACCAGTGGTGAGGCAAGCAGCCCCACCAAGTACCAGCTCAGAAGGAGTCAAACCTTAGGATCTAGTAGGGAGGAGAAACCTCCTAGCACATTCCATAGGAGATCAGAAATCATAAGAAGTCAACATATGTAGTGGAAGTAAGTGGCTCCAGAGATCATATAGACTCAGAGGGAGTCAAGCTTCATAGGGAGCATGCAGATTCAGAGTGAGCCTAATATCAGAGAGAGTCATTGTCTTAGAGACTTTCACACATAAAGTATTCCTTCTCATATTCAGATATGAGAGAGAGACGTCTTCCAAGATTGGCAGACATGTGTGATGAGTTGAGGAGGCTAGATTGAAGCTTCAGAGGCTTCTAGGATATGTGATATCTCCTGGGAGGATTCCCTTATCTCGATAGAATTTGTTGCAGTGACAGAGGAGGCAACTAGTCAGAAGGGATGGGATATATATTTTGCTTTAGTGCATCATGAAGAATGATGTGTGAGAGGTGGTTTTGAGACCAGAAGGGAAGTCAGCAGTGACTTCCAAGATTGATCTACAAGATCAAGCATGTTGCAGATAGCAGCATAGAGATGTACAAAGATTGATTTTTGGCTTGAGGATTCTCCCAGCAAGAGGGAGAATATTATGATGAGACACTTGCTCCAGTATCCAGAAGAAGTGTACATATAGCAGACACAAAATACATGAGAAGGAGTATCATGTTTGCAGATTGAATAAGGCTTTGTATGGGCCTAAACAAGCACCCAGGACATGATATACTAGATCAGATAGTTATTTGATGAGCTTGTGGATGGTTTCCCATTGATCCTATATGTGGATGACATGTTTCTAAAAGGATATGAGAAGCTCATAGTTGGGTGCAAGAGGAATCTCTCTTCAAAGTTTGAGATGAATAATTTAGGTCCGATGCACTACTTCTCAAGATTGGAAGTGTGGCAGAGATCAAATGAGATTTTCCTTATCCAAGGAAAATATACTGTTGAGATTCTACAGAGAATCAGGATGATGGACTGCAAGTCCATGACCACACCCATGGAGATAAATTTGAAGCTCTTGAGTGACATATCTTCAGATTTGGTGGATCCCACAATGTACATACATCTGATTGGATCATTGATGTACCTGGTTAACACTAGGCCAGACATATACTTTGTAGTGAATACATTGAATCAACACATGGTTGAACCTAGATAAGTAAATTGGATGGAATCAAAGCATATGTTAAGATACCTTCATGGTACGGTTGGATATGGATTGAGATATGTCTCAAGTGGAGATGTGAAGCTGCAGCGATATACAGATTATGACTGGGCAAGGAGTGAAGTGGATCAGAAGAGTACTATCAGATTTTGTTTTAGTCTGGGATCATGCATGATCTAATGGTTGACCATAAAATAGACATTAGTGGCACTCAGTACATCAGAATCAGAGTATATCGCATCAAGCACGGCAAGTCGTGAAGTAGTGTGGCTACGGAATTTGCTAGCTGGGATATTTGATCTAGAATTGGAGCCAACTTTGATACATTGTGGCAATCAAAGTTACCGAGAACCCTGTAGTCCATGACAGGTCTAAGCATATAGATATCAAATATCATTACATCTGGGACATGGGGGAGAGAAGAGTTGTGGAGCTCTAGTACGTATCCACATATGAGAAAATAGAAGACATTCTCACCAAGCCCTTTTCAAGAGTGAAGTATGAGTACTTCAAGGACAATATTGGAGTGTTTCCGAACGTCCACCCTCGTTGAGAGGCATGTGTGTTTTTTCTTCTCATGCCGACTAATCTCTCTGGCCAAGGGTTCCCTGGATCATTCACGTGAAGTGCCTGAGGGGGTAATGCACTGTCAGACCTACTAAGAGAAGAAACATCATGCACATAGTTGTAAGACTATGGCGGAGGCTGTGTGACTCCAAACAGTAGTTGTGTTCGACTTCGATGGTTGTGTACCATTGGTGGAGACTGTGTGTCTCTGGACAATAATTGCATGCTACTATAGTGGATGTGTTCCACTATCGGAGGCTGTGACTCCAGACAGTAGTTGTGTGCTACATCGGTGGATGTGTTCCACTAGTAGAGGTTGTGTGACTCTGGAAAATAGTTGTATGCTACTTCGGTGGTTATGTACCACTGGCGGAGAATGTTTGTCTCTGGAAAGTAGTTGTGTGCTACTATGGTGGATGTGTTCCAATGGTGGAGGTTATGTGACTTCGTACAATAGATGTGTGCTACTACAGTGGATGTGTTCCACTAGTAGTGACTGTGTGTCACTGGACAATAGTTGTGTACTACTTGGAAGCAGTTGTGATCTATTGGATGACATTGTAGTAGTTATGTGCTACTACCTGATTGTCATGGAGATTAATAGATTGTTTGGATGCAATTGTGTGTGCTGCCATTTGATCGCAGAGAATGTGCCTAATGATTCAAGCTACCGAAGGAATTGTAGCAGTCATGTGCATGCTACTATATTGCAGAGTAGTCAGTGGACTACCAGATGAATAAATCATGGAATATGCCTCCCTAGCTAAGAGGGAGTGTTGATGTTTTGGTAGTTGTGGGAGGATCTTTCCCTCCTAGATGACCTTTCTTAGATGCGAAGAAGATTCTAGAAGCAAGATATCCGTTGGATAGATGTTTAAATACCCTAGAAGAGAAGTTGGCCTAGAAGAATAAAGTATAATGAAAAGACACCTTCCCAGAAGAGAAGTCAACCTAGCTAGAAGGACAGGAAGACTATAAATAAGGAGGCACCTTAGCTCATTTGTTCATTCACTCACACTCTCCCAGCTACACAAAAGAAAGGTGCAAGTTTGAAGAAGGAGATGAAGTTGGTGCACTGACTTCATTTCTTCATGTTCAATCTTTTGGTATCTCTCTCTTGTGCGCTACTCCTCAAGGAGGTGTGCTAGCTTTGTATGGTGTTGTTGCTGTAGCTGGGGTGGTATTTCTAGCTAAGCTAGCACTTGTTCTAGGGTTTATCTGATTGGACTTACTTTGTGAATGAAATCTATCTAAGAAAGGTTGTTGGGTTTTTCCCCCATTTGGGGTTTTCCCAGGATAAATATCTTGTGTTCTTTTTTGTCCCTTTTTATGTTGCTACTACTCAGTACATGATATATATGTTAATGGTAACAAAGTAAAATAACACTAGTAACACTAATTATCTTTAAATAAGGAAAATCCAACAATTTGTCCCAACACGAAAACCTTCTTCAAATATAATGTCCCATGCACAACAAACACAACCACTCATGCAAATCCATAAAACCAATCTCGACATCATCTCAAGTTAGGATACAACAACATTGCAAACCCATATCCAATGCAATAATAAACTTAAGTCAAGTAATAATCTGCATATAAGTTAGAATCAAGGTCAAAAGAAAGTAATGCAATGTATTGGATGTGAAATGTGGGGGAATTTAATAACTTGTTTTTCCTTGCAACATTAATGAAAGAATACATGTATTTTCTAAACCTATAGATCACGACTACATGCAATGCCCTATTGTGAAAATAAGAACACAAATCATTAACACAATCCCTATTCCTACTAAACCAATCACAAGTCACATGCAAAAACCCCCATGTTTATAGGAATGTTTAAAAAACTTATCTTATCAATAAAGCACCACCTACAACACCCACATGTACCACTACACAAGGTATGAAAAATGTACCTAATATCCTTGATAATTATGAGTTGGATAGAACCTATAAAACAATGAACGAAACCATTAGAGTCAAGTCACACTCTATGGATGATGCATCCTCCCCTCGAGACTACTATTAAACACAATTGTAGAAAATTGAGAAGACATGAGGATGACATTAAAGGTATAACAATTGAACCCACAAGAAGTAGCCGAGTTAATTCAACAACTCACTCATGCCCTTGCAGTAATGGAGATTGATCACCCCTCCTTGAATAAAATTATTTATTCATTGAAATTTTATGTATGAGCTATATCTGCATAATGATCCTCCTAAAACAAACAAACTAGTGTTATGTTGTGTGATAAAGGTTGATGCATTGATTCCAATCCACTACAATGAACTCAAATTATCACATCATATGGTAGATTAGGGCATCAATATAAATGTCATATCTATCATGTATTAGAATGAGATTGATGTTGGGTTGTTATATTCTTTCCAGTGAAAGTCTAGTCAAGGTGGATCGACTGACGATCGAAGTCAAGGTGGATCAACAACAGGTCGAGGGTCGAGGTACATCAACAACAAGTCGAAGTTCGAGGTAGTAGACTGGGTAAAGTCGAATTCGAAGGTCAAGGAAGTTAGACATGGTAAAGTCATCGATAACAAGTCGAAGAGGTCAACCAACAAGAATTCAGCAGGCGGGCATGTGGCGACCGAATGAAGACTGAATGAAGGATGATTGGTAGTCGACCGGTAATCCGACTTGGATTCGACTGTAACAAAATCTTGATATTTGTGGGATTTGTAACCAATGATCTACATGGATCTGTAACCATTTTTGGGCACCATGTCATTAGGGTTTTTCCTATTTTAAATCCTATAAAGATGTATGTTGTAAGGTTGTAAAGGATAATCATTGAATCGTAATAATAATCAAGTCTTTAGAGAAATCTTTAGATGTAGGTTGTTGGTCATGCAGATGTAAATCAGTTTGGCTACAGATTTGTTTTTGTGTAGGCAAGAGGGTATGGTGTCGATTGTGTCTTAGTTGTGAACCAAGGTTAGACAAATAACCTTTTATTCAGATTGAATAAGACAACACAAGAGTAGAATGTTGGATTACTGAGAGGGGGGGTGAATCAGTAATAGATCAATTTAATCATTTTTAACCATATAATCCAAGTGTTATATCAATGTAGCATTATCATCCAATAACTGCAGAGTAAATAAGCAATGAACAATCATACACATACACAGTACACCAGTGTTTTACATGGAAACCCAAATAGGGAGAAAAACACGAAATGATTTTTATTATATGTCTTGAAGAATTACATTCATTGGAAGCACCAACTTCCTTTGTTTTCCAGCTGCAACTGGAAGGAGGATCCAACCCCCTTGTTTCTCAAGATACAACCTGAGGAAAGCTCCAAATCACATATTCTTTGGCTACAACCCCCTATGTTCTCCAGCTACAACCACATGTCCTTGCCCCGTCCAACCTCCCTGAAGTAGAAGTAGAATGATAGAACCACTGTCACACTATCATTGTGAGATATATCGTTGTAAAACTGTACCAATAAACCTAAACCAAACAACTTGTACCAATAACCTGAACCAACATGTACCATGCATCAACCATGCATAAACTGCACATCAACTATGACTCAACAAGATGTACCAAAATCATCAACTATACACCTCATGTATGTGCCAACTCATCAACTACTTGTCTCAACAATGTACCCAACATGTACCTCAACCATATACCAAAGACATACACCAATATGACCATAAAAAATTCATCACTCTATCCATAAACCAAATACCATAAACCCTTACATCAAACCATGTGCCACAACCTCACTATTATGTATCCTCAAGCTAAACCAACAACTTCAACAACACATCACAACCGAAAGACCAATACCCATATGCCAAATACCAACAAAAAAATACCAATTGTATCCCTCAACAAATATGATATATGCAGCAATATTAAACATCCAATACCATCTCAAGAGATTAACCCTAGCTCACAAAACATACCTCAAACAATATGTGCCATATATCTCATAAATAGACCCCAATCATGTTGTTGCCACGATTTTTATACCACACTTTTTTTGCCGCGATTTTTCTGCCACACTTTTTCTGCTGCTATTTTTTTGTCGCATTTTTTCTGCCACAATTTTTCTGTCGTACTTTTTTTGCCACACTTTTTCTACCACACTTTTCCTGCTGCAATTTTTCTCTATCAATAATACCTGCCCAAATAACCTTTCACAAAAATAGATATTCAATGATATTGAAGTGTGATTAAAATGAGAGAGCCTTGCCTCTTATTTATACTTTCATGTAGCATCCCACTTTCCTTATTTGAGGAAGTTCTCCATTAAATTTATTATTTAAACAATTCTTTTTCAAACACTTTTACTTTTTGGGGCTTCTAGATGACTCATGAGGGTCCTCCAACTTCACATGGCCATAACTCTCTAACCGTGAGGATTTATGTGACGTTCCACATACCACCAGAAATTACATGACAAGAACTATTGATCTAGGATAGTTTCACTGAAAAATTCATTGACCTTCATCTCATTATTCTACAATTTACCATGGGTTCTCTAACCATACTTCTAGGATAACTCAATCCACAAAGCGTCTTCCCATGAGGGTTTTCACCATAAGGGGACCACTTTGGAGTTCATCCATTTGTACTTCTTATCAACCATGAAAAGATAATAATGAGTCATCTTTACATCAAACAAACTTGGTTCCATTACCCAAACCTTTTTTCTACCATAATTTTCTACCAGACTTTCTTCGAGGGTTGACATCAATCACAACCACCCTTAATCTACAATCTCCCCCTTTGGCATTGATGGAAACACTCTGATGCAATATTGAAATCATGTCATGAAATACTGAATTCATATCATTCATGCTCTCCTTGGAACCATGCTTCTGTCCTCTGCATCTTTGTGACCTTTTCTCCCCCTGGAATCATGCCTATGTCCTATGCATATGATAAATCTCTCCCCCTTTGTCATCAATGGCAAAGGTATCTTTCCATTTGGGGATTCTCCCCTAACTGAAATGTCCTCTTTATGGTGCTTCCTCGTGTACATCTAAGACATATAAGATAAGGATTCAAAATCATTCATTTTGGAGTAGAAATAACTCCGAGTCTCTGGCGAAGATACTCAAAGGCTTCCTATGGAAGTGGTTTTGTAAAGATGTCTGCCACTTATTCTTTTGTGCCCACATACTCAACTCTGATGTTCTTTTCTGCAACATGTTCCCATAGAAAGTGATACTTTATTGAAATGTGGTTCGTCTTGGAGTGCATCACCGGGTTCTTTGAGATATTGATGGCACTTGTATTATCACAATAGATTGGAATGGGCTCGTCATACTCAACCTGTATATCTGTCAGAGTTTCCTTCATCCATAGAAATTGTGTACAACATGTTGTTGCTGCAATATACTCTACCTCGACTGTAGATAGAGATACTGATGATTGTTTCTTGCTTAGCCATGATACTAAACACTCACCCAAGTAGAACGTTGCTACACTAGTGCTTCGCCGGTCATCAATAGAACCTTCCCAATCTGCATCTTTGTAGGAAATAAGTGATAAATCATTTCCTTTTGGATACCATAATCCAAACTCTTATGTTCATTTGAGATATCTGAAAATCCTCTTCACTGCTAATACATGTGATTCCTTTGGTGCTTCTTGAAATCGTGCCACCTGTCCAATTGCCTACATTACATCTAGTCTGGATGTTGTCACATATAGTAGGCTACCAATCATTGACATTTATTGCCTCTGATATGTAGACTTTGAATCATCATCTTTTCTTAACTTGCAATTGGTTTGCATGGGAGTGATAACTGGTTTGCAATCTTCCATTCCGAACCTCTTTAGCATTTCTCTATTATACTTGGTTTGAGAAATAAAAATTCCTTGGTTGCTTTGATGTATCTGAAGTCCCAAAAAGAATGATAGTTCTCCAAGTAATGGCATTTCAAATTCATTCTTCATATCCTTTGCAAATTTATGTCTTAACCTGCCATCATCACTACCAAAAATAATATCATCAACATAAACTTCAATTAATAAAATACTATCTTGACTTACCTTGATGTAGAGGTTGTTGTTTGCACTTCCTTTTCTGAACCCTGCCTACTGTAGATATTTATCCAGTCTAGAGTACCATGCTCTAGGAGTCTGTTTTAGAGCATAAAAGACCTTCTTTAATTTACACACATAATATGCATTCTCTGACAACTAAAATCCCTCTGTTTGTTCAATGTAGACTTCTACTTCAAGTTCCCCATTAAGAAAATTTGATTTTACGTCCATCTGATACACTTTAATATTT
This sequence comes from Picea engelmannii, assembly GCA_009831015.1. Classification (NCBI taxonomy): domain Eukaryota; kingdom Viridiplantae; phylum Streptophyta; class Pinopsida; order Pinales; family Pinaceae; genus Picea; species Picea engelmannii. The sequence continues at coordinate 1,299,583 of ML783627.1, read as the reverse complement.
TTGGAGCATGCATAAGCTAAAATAAATCAAATTGCTTCCATTCTGGAAACTGGGGAAAATGTCTCTTCAAAGTTGATTCCTTCAACCTGTGCATATCCTTTACATACCAATATAGCTTTGTTCCTTGTAACCTGTCCATATTCATTCAATTTATTCATGTATACCCACTTTGTGTCGATCACATTCTTATCCTTTGGTCTTGGAACCAATTCCCAAGTGTCATTTTTCTCTATTTGATCCAATTCTTCATCCATGGCCTTGTTCCAAAATTTATCCTTGTTGGCCTCTTCAAAATAGGTTGGTTCAATCATAGATGTGACTGCTAGGCGTGTTTCTTCTGGTGAATGGATTCTTCTTCTAGTCTCAACTCCTGCGTCTTTGTTTCTGATAATCTGATCTGAAGGATGATTCTTCTGTACTCGTCTGCTAGGTGTTTTTGGAGTTACTTTCTGAACTTGCTCTTATGTTTGTATTGGATCCTCTTCGTCCTCCCCTTTTTTTTCATATTTTGTTTCTTCTTTGTAAAAATTTTCCATTGATTCATTTTCTTGTTCCTTTAATTCTTGTCTACCTGTTTCATCAATTTTTACGTTGATGCTTTCCACCACTTTGTTCAATCTCAGGTTGTAACACTTGTATTCTTTTCTTGTACTTGAGTAACCAACAATTACTCCTTTGTCCACATGAGAGGCAAACATTCTCATTCTTCCATCTTCTCTTTTGATGTAACATTTGCTTCCAAAAAATCTGAAGTGCTTTACATTTGTTGGTATTCCTTTCCATAGCTCGTAAGGAGTTTTGTCAGTGTTGTTTCTGATCATTACTCTGTTTTGAATGTGAACTATTTTATGCACTACTTGTGTCCAAAAAATATTTTTCAATTTGGAATCCATTAGCATTGTTCGAGCCATTTCCTATATTGTCTTGTTCTTTCTTTCAACAACTCCATTCTATTGAGGTGTCCTAGCAACAAAGAGTTGCCTTTTTATTCCATGACTGCTGCAGTAGTCCATAAATTCCTTTGAAGTGAACTCTCCTCCATTATCAGATCTCAAGCATTTGATTTTGAATCCATTTCATTTTCAACCATTTCCTTGTAGATCTTGAAGTTTTCAAAATCTTATGACTTATTCTTGAGAAAGAAAACTGCAGTCATTCTTGTATAACCATTAACTAATTACATAAAGTATTTCTCACCTTTTAAGCCCTTTCTTGTAGTTGGTCCAACTAGATCAGTATTCACAATTTCCAGTAGTCATGTCATTGAATATTCCTTTGATTTGAACCTGGTATTTGTTTTCTTTCCTTGTTGACAATTCTTGCATAAAGTGTTGGTTGGTTTCGTGAAGTGTTGGTTGGTTTCGTGATCTAGGGAATTTCTCTGACTGCTTCTCTTTTGTTGACTTTGACAAGGTTATCAAAATGTATGTGACCCATTATTCTGTGCCATAGCCAACTTTCATCTTCCTTTCTTAGACAACACTTTTCATTTCAAATTTCACTTAACACATATATGTTGCTTGAAGTTCTCGCAGTTGTAGTAATCAATTTTCTTGAACCTTATTTTCTTATCTCACACTTTTGTGAATCGAAAGTAACTTTATGAACATGGTCACACATTTGACTCACACTTAGAATATTATGTTTCATATCTTATACTAGTATAACATTTTCTTCCTTTGTATTCTTGTTCCCAATTCTGACTATGCTTTTTCCAATGATTTTCGTTGAATCATCATTTCCGAAGGATATTGATCCATCTCTTTCCTTTCGTAATGTAAGAAACCTATCTCTATCACTTTTCATGTGTTTTGAACACCCACTTTCAACATACCAACCACGTTTCTTCTTCTTAGCTTGTGGAGCGAGTGTGCATTCTTCATTGCTATATTGATCTTGCTTTCTTATCCATGTCCTTTTCTGAGGTTCATGTCTGTGACTGTTTTTATTTTGTTGTGGTTCTCTAGGAGAGACTTTCATTCTGCAATCTTTGGCCATGTGTCCAAAATTTTTACATCTGTAACATTCCACTTCAATGCTCAAAGATTCAAACCTTTTGTAACATCTTCTCTATGTTTCACTAGGCCTTCTTGGATAACCCCTTTGTGTATGACTTTCAAAGTTGTTTTTGTTCCTGTTGTTAGCTCTGCGATTCAAAGCTTTATGTCCAAAATTATTACATTCATAACATAAACCAAAAACTATAGTTTGATACCTGGGAGTTGAATATCTTCTGAAAGGAGGTACTCTTGTGAATTCTTCTTCTTCCTGAGGCCTATCTGTTGGTTTTTTATTCTCAAATATGAATCTTCTCGGTGGAGGAGTGTCCCTTTAATCTTCCTTGTAGATATTCCTATCCCCGTTGTTTGTTTTTGCAAATCTTTTTGGATATGTTTCTTGATCTGTTTTTTTGGGGCTTGATCCTTTTTCTGTCTGATTGTATCCAAGTCCGGACTTGTCATGATGATATTTTTTACTACTGATAATGTCATCCAAAACTTTTGAGTTGTTCTGCATATTTTTCTTTTTAAGATCATTTCTTAATGTGACAATATATGCTTCCAAATTTCCAATGATCTTGTCTTTTTCTTCTAGTTGTTCTTTGAATGCTTCTTCAATTATTTTATCTTCTTCTATTTGAACCTTCAAATTTGTGATCATTTTTTCTAGTTATTGAGTGTCTTCTTTCTTTTCTAGTTCTTCTTGCAGTTTCTTGTTTTTCTTCTTTTCTCTTCTGATCACTTATATGGCACACATTAATTCTTCTCAGTAGTCAACTTCTACCTCTTCAATTTCTTCTTCGACTTCTTCATATTCTTCTTCGGATTCTTCATATTCTTCTTCGGAGTCTTCTTTATCAGAGTCTTCTATTGCCATGAATATAACTCTTTCTATCTCATTGTCACTGAATTCATCTTCATCTGATGATGAGATGTCTTCTTTGGGGCATAAGCTTTTCTTGAAAACTTTAATTGTGGTTATTTTGCCTTTATATGTTTGTTTTCCTTTTGATTACCTTCATCATTTCTCTTTTTCTTATAAGGACGTTTGTTAGAAAAATGACCAATACCATCACAATTAAAAAAAAATAAAGGAAGCTTACCTCTATACACACTGTTGGTTCCCTTGTTTAGTATTTTGACAAAGTTGGCCACTTCTTCATCATCTTCCAAGACATCACTGCTGCTACTTTGTTCTTATTTTTGTCTTCCCTTTTTCTTTGACTTTTTGGATGATTTTAAGGCTGCTTCTTTTATATATGGATTTTCTTGTTCAATTCTCATTTCATATGTTATGAAGATTCCATGTAATTCGTCCATGCTTATTGAGTTTAGATCTGATATTTCTTCTAGTGTTAATATCTTAGGGTCAAATCTAATAGGAAGAGATTTTAGTACTTTTTGAACAATTACAGATTCTTTGATTTCTTCTCCCAACCCTATGATTGCATTTACTGTTTCATCAACTTGTTAAAAGTAAGATGAAATATTCTCATCTTCCTTCATCTTAAGTTGTTTGAACTGACCTCTGTAAGTTTGAAGCTTTGTTCCTTTGAATTTTGAATCTCCTTCATAAATATTTTGAAGTTTGTCCCAAATCTCTTTAGCGGATTTACAATGTGCAAATTTGGTGAATACAGTTTCACTAAGACCATTTAGAAGTGCATTTTTGGATTTGGAATTATTCTGACTGAGTTTCATTGCTTTTTCATTTGTTAGCGGAACTACTGGTGATGTGTATCCATCTACAATTGATTGCCAAATTTCAAATCCATGTTTCTGTATATATGTTTTCATCCTTATGCTCCAAAATGCATACTTTTGTCCATTGAAATGTGGCATTCCATTTTTATACAAGTTTTTGCTCTCCATGATCTACCTTTCAGTGGTTAAACTGATTTCTGAAGGAACATGGCTCTGATACCAATTGTTGGATTACTGAGAGGGGGGGTGAATCAGTAATAGAGAAATTTAATCCTTTTTAACCATCTAATCCAAGTGTTATATCAATGTATCATTATCATCCAATAACTGCAGAGTAAATAAGCAATGAACAAATGAACAATCATACACATACATAGTACACCAGTGTTTTACGTGGAAACCCAAAGCAGGATAAAACCACTAAATTTTTTTTCTTATATTTCTTGAAGAATTACATTCATTGGAAGCACCAACTTCCTTTGTTTTCTAGCTGCAACTAGAAGGAGGCTCCAACCCCCTTGTTTCTCATGCTACAACCTGAGGGAAGCTCCAACTCCCCTATTCTCTGGATACAAACTGGAGGAGGATACAACCCCCTATGTTCTTCGACTACAACAAGAAGGTGGATAAAACCACTTGTCCTTGCCCCATCCAATTGCCCTGAAGTAGAAGTAGAATGATGGAACCATTGTCACACTATCATTGTGAGATATACCATTGTAAACCTATACCAATAAATCTTAATGAAACAGCTTGTACCAATAACCTGAACCAACATGTACCATGCATAAACTGCACATCAACTATGACTCATCAAGATGTACCAACATCATCAACTATACACCTCATGTATGTGCCAACCCATCAACTACTTGTCTCAACAATATACCCAACATGTACCTCAACCATATACCAAAGACATACACCAATATAACCATAAAAAATTCATCACTCTACCCATAAACCAAATACCATAAACCCTTACATCAAACCATGCGCCAAAACCTCACTGTTATGTAGCCTCAAGCTAAACCAACAACATCAGCAACACATCACAACCGAAAGACCAATACCCATATGCCAAATGCCAACAACAAAATACCAATTGTATCCCTCAACAAATCTGATATATGCAACAATATTGAACATCCAATACCATCTCAAGAGATAAACCCTAGCTCACAAAAAATACCTCAAACAAGATGTGTCATATCTCTCATAAATAGACCCCAACCATGTTGTTGCCACGATTTTTCTGCAACACTTCTTCTGCCGCGATTTTTCTGTCGCAATTTTTCTTCCGCGATTTTTCTGTCACACTTTTTCTGCCGTGATTTTTTTGCCACGATTTTTCTTCCGTGATTTTTTTGCCGCACTTTTTATGCCACAATTTTCCTGCCACACTTTTTCTGTCGCACTTTTCCTGCCGCACTTTTTCTACCACACTTTTCCTGCAACAATTTTTCTCTATCAATAATACCTGCCCAAATAACCTTTCACAAAAATAGATATTCAATGATATTCAAGTGATTAAAATGGGAGAGCCTTGCCTCTTATTTATACTTTCATGTAGCATCCCACTTTCCTTATTTTAGGGAGTTCTCCATTAAATTTATCATTTAAACAATTTCTTTTTCAAACACTTTGACTTTTTGGTGCTTCTAGATGACTCATGAGGGTCCCTCCAACTTGACATGGCCATAACTCTCTAACCATGAGGAGTTATGTGATGTTCCACATACCATTGGAAATGGTATGACAAGCACTATCCATCTAGGATAGTTTCACTGACAAATTCATTGACCTTCATCTCATTATTCCACAATTAATCATGGGTTATCTAACCATACTTCTAGGAAAACTCAATCCACAAAGTGTCTTCCCGTGAGGTCTTTCACCATAAGGGGACCACTTTGGAGTTCATCCATTTGTACTTCTTATCAACCATAAAAATACAATAATGAGTCATATTTACATCAAACAAACTCGATTCCATTACCCAAACCTTTGTGCTACCAAAAGTTTCTACCGAGCTTTCTTCAAGGGTTGACATTAATGACAACCAACCTTAATCAACACAGAATGCTCAAGAAATGCTAATTTTCCTAGTTTGGGCTTCCAAGGTAAAATCTATGTGTACTATCTAATTGCTTTTTCATTTTCATTCCTGATTAAATTCTTATTCTCTTCTGCTAGGTTTAGAGTGGAAGTGTATCTCATTTCCTAACAAGTGGTATCAGAGCAAAGTTAAGCTTTGACAAATGTTATAAGATCTTTGTTATGCTTTGACATGTGTATTAGATCTTGATTTACCAACCTTGAATCTGAGAGCTAAACCCTAGGTACAGTAAGAGTCGTAAGTCATAAGTTGTGTTAAAGATCATGGTAAATAATGGCGAGCAGTTCAAGAATATAGGTAGAAAAATTAAATGGCCATAATTTTGAGCTTTGGAAGCTTAAAATGGAAGATCTTCTTGTAGATCGAGAACAATGGAAAGTGATATGTCTAGGTACCCATTTGAAAGGCATGTCGATGGAAGAATGGGATAAATTCGAAAGAAGAGCAAGAAGTACAATTCGGCTTTGTCTTGTAGATTTGGTATTGTTGAATGTCTCAGGTGAAGATTCAAACAAGAAACTATGGGACAAGATGGGAAGCTTATACCAGTCAAAATCTCTGGTAAATAAGTTGTTTCTCATAAAGAAATTGTACCTTCTGAGAATGAGTGATGGAAATTTGGTGACTGATCATTTAAATAATACCATTTTAAGCCAGTTAGCGTATGTGGATATTAAAATCGCTGAGGAGAAGTGTATAAGCCTATTTTGTTCTTTTCCAGACTCATGGGATAGATTAGTCATGGCTATAGGGATAAATACAACCACAATAGCGCTAGAAGACGTAGTTTCTTCTCTGTTGTCAGACGAAATGAGAAGAAAGAACATGGAAAGATCGACCAAATATGCTTTAGTGGTGAGAGGTCGACCGATTGAAAGAGATAAAGGAAAATTCTCTAGTAGAAAGTCTAAGTCGAAGGGTAGATATAAATCCCCAGTTCAGTCGACAAGAAGATATTGGAAATGCAGTAAAGTTGGGCATTACAAAAAGGAATGTAAGTCAAGCGTGATGGAAGTTAGTACGGGATCCGACGAGAATTAGTTGACTGAGAGAAAGATGACCCCAGATAAGGGAGGTGATGTGTTCTTGGGGGATGACTCGAAAACCAAAATTGTCGGGCGAGGAAGAGTTTGACTAATATTGTAGGATGGAAGAAAAGGAACCCTTCGAGGTGTTCTACACAATCTGGGTTTGGAAAGAAACTTGATATATTTCAGTAAGATGAGTGATGTTGGAGTGCACACCCTGTTATTGAAGGATTCATGCAAGATGGTCAGAGGTTTGATGGTCTTAATGAAAATAGTTCATATTAGAACCCTATACAAGATGTTAGGGAATGTCGACACGAATAGATGAGACAGTATTGTTGCTCTTGAATTTGACTCAACTTTGACTCAACTCGACCCAACTTGGGTTGAGTCGATACAAACTAACACAACAAGACATGATAAAATCGACTTGAACATGCTATGGCATGAGAGGATGGGTCACATTGGATAAAAAGGACTTCGATCCATGCACAACAAAGGTATGGTCAAATGTTTTCTTGAATGTGGTTTATAAGTCGACTTTGTTGAACATTGCATATATGGAAAACAAAGTCGGGTGAGGTTCTCATATGGAGTGACAAGGGAAAATGAGATTCTAGAATTGGTGCATAGTGATGTGTTTGGCCTGGTTACAGTGCCTTCACTTGGTGGATCCCTGTATTATGTCTCCTTCATAGATGATTTTTCCAGGAATACATGGATATATTTCCTGAGGAAAAAATCAGAGGTTTTTGAGAATTTTAAAGAGTTTAAAGCTCGTGTAGAAAACCAGATAGATAATAATACTAAGGTGCTGAGAACTGGAAATGGTGATGAATTTTTTGGAAGATAATTTTGTCAGTTCTGTAAGAAGTGTGGCATAGCACACCAAAATACCACACCATATACCCCACAGTAAAATGGATTTTTCGAGAGAATGAATAGGAAGTTTATGGAAAAGGAAAGGAGCATGCTTAGTGGTATTAGGTGTTGAGTGTTCGTGCTCTTTTCGTCAATGTGTGAGCAAAAAGTGAGCACTTACATGCCTAGTTGGGCTCTTCTAGTCATGACAGCTGTAATGCAAAAGGTTAGAAAGAAAACAATAAAGGTATTAACAAGAATTAAACAAGAACT
>ML783627.1:1250215-1283625 GCA_009831015.1 Picea engelmannii | reverse complement strand
TTAATCTTTTTAGCCAACTTTGTATATTTTTGGCCCTTTTGATGTGCTGTGGAGTTAATCCTTGTGCCATGGATGATTGTTTTTCTGTGTTGATGATGTTGAGTTCTTGTCGCCCTGTGCGGACGAAATTTCAGTGATAACATTGAGGAAAAGGTATGGAGAACCTTACTCAATCATTTTCATATCTCGTCGGGATAAGTCAAGATAGTTGGGAATGTCACCCGTGGTTTATAGCCGAAGAAAAACACTCACTTAATCTGCAGGTATTAAGTACAAGGGACCAAGGCTGGTTTGTTTTATATATTATATGCAATAGTGAAGAAAATAAATAAACAAAAAAAAAATTAAATACGTGTGTACATGGAGATAAAATTAAAAAATGAGCCATATCATCAAAACACATATGTGAGACTGAAATCAGAAAACTGATTTTTGTATTGATTTCATTCTGAGATACAAGACTAAATTCTCTTTACAAACCCCTGCAAGGGTAGGGACCAAAGTCAAATTTAGAAGCCTCCAATGAGATCCATACAAAAAGACTCTGACAAAAAAAAAACTAAAACTAAAGATTTGGATCATCTTTCCAAAAACTATTGTCACTCGACTCTGCAAAATATTCTTTATCAGTTATAAAATTTAATTTATAAACAGACAAGAACACACAAACTGCCAAAGAGAAATCATACACCTTTAAAACAAGTTTTTGAAATATATGATTTAATTTTGACTCCTACTTCCTTCAATAAAACCCTGGTGTCATCAAGATGGTTAAGCCTTCTAGTAAACTCAGAATGAAAGAAAGATGAAAGTATATCACTAGTATAGAGAAAACCTTGTGGTTGAAGTTCTCCTTCTATTTTTCTCCCCTGTCTCTTCCTTTCATTGAGATTGTGTTCCTTCTCAATAGGTTATGGTAGTTCGACTACCTTTTTTAGTTAAGTCTAATTAGCTTCACTAATTAGTTGAGACAATTAATAATAATATATATAAATAAGGGTCTTAATTAAAATAATAACTAAATAGGTGGGACCCCTTGTGACTCCCAATTATTTCTTTTAGTAATCATCAAACATGAAATATAAAACTCAATCATTGGATTCAAATATACTCCTTGTAACTCTTGTTCTCATAATTAGGATCAAACATTTTAAATATCAGCAAAATATAATATGACCATATCCAAAAAAGTATTATATCCATGTTGTCCCAAAAAACTACCTAAATATGTGCTTGTTGTCAAAAACTCTATCAAAGTAAAAATATTATCCTCGAGAAGAAATAACATAATTCATCATTAAAAACCATATTTACTATGAGAGGTATTTGGCATCTTCTCACTGCTATCCTCTTTTGATATTTTTGTGGAATCCTTAGGTTGATTAGAACCTTGAGGCTGGATTGCACTGATAACATGAGAACAATCATCTTTAAGATGAAGACATGAAGACACAAATTCAAAGGACTATTTATATGACTTGGAAGGAGTGGCCACTCATTTTCTCTTATCTTGCATAGGCTTGGGAACATTGGTTTTTAACCTTTTACTAGCATGAGAAGATTGTACTTGTGAGACAACATGATCAGCTTGGGCACTTGGATTCTTTGGCAATGGTGGAGGGGGTAATGGGAAATAAGCAGTGTTCCAACCATGGTGATGAGCTGCAGGCTACTGGACAATCTCTTGCCAACCATCATTTACATGTGATTCTGACTACATAGACACATGAGGGGGGACACAAACACCAGAAAATTTTTTATGTGGTTGAAAGGGCGGCATCTCAGGTCAGGGTTGGAGGATTCCATGGCCAACTAAGTTAAATAAACCATCTTGAAAGATTTGGTTCAATTCATGTGGATCAACATCAAAATGTATTGAAAAAAGAGGCCTTTTATTACCCCTCTGTCAATTTCCTCTACTTCTATTGCCTCTTCCATTACTGCCTCTGCTAAAGAAGCTCATCCTGAAGAAATATTCTAACATTTCATGAAAACCTCTTAACAATCCATGCATAACACTCTACGTAAATAAAATCACAAGGTTGGATCTATTATTCACATAGAAGCACATGCAATCCATCCATTAACTCTTTGAAACCCAATCAATCGATTTGTAATTTGAACAGGGAGTGGTAGGGCTATTAGGAAGATGAGGGGGATAAAATGTGTGAAAAGAGGTAGCATGTATAGGGAAATGACCAATGAGTATTGTTCAAGCAATGCAGGAGTAAAAAATACTATATTCATATCCAACCTTCAAACACTAGTCATCAGCTATCTTTTCAATTTTTTTCATTAATCATTTTCCTTTCTAAAGAGATTTTAAAATACATAATAATAGAACAGGGAATGATATAAGTGTATCTAGGAAGATGAGTGGATTATAACATGTGAAAAATGGTATAATGAAAGGGAACACAAACCATTATTGTTCCATTATATTCCATAATATCCAATAAACACCATCACCATCAATAAAAGAATTTCCAAAACACTTCTTTGTTTCATAATTAAAATCCAATACACAGATATTTTCATATCATTCAATATAAAATCCCTGGTAAGTTTCAGGATTGTCAATTGCACAAACTCCCACTTCCATTTCTTTTAATCAGCAGAGTTTTTAGGAAAGACGGTTAACAAATTCATTCCAACCATTAAAACCAACTACATCAAGCGTGCAATGGGGATGAGAACGCAACATAAGCCAACAACCAACCCTTAATAAATGTTGTGTAAACAGACTAGGTTTGAAACCCATGTAAAACTTGTGTTCTTTTATTTTAACAGAATATAGTTTTCAAATCGACCAAAATCTCCAGTGATACATGACAAATAAGATGTGAATATCCAACCTCTCCAATGTTGGATTAACCAATGATAACAGACCTCAAGATCAACGCTTGAAATTGTGACTCATCAATAAAAGAACTAAGGTCTGGTTGAACACGAAGGTGAACCTTTAAAGGGTATTGCAAAAAATAACATTTTAACCATATCTTATCACAACATACTTTCCACAGACCTCTCTGCAAACCCCTCATGGTGATATTTTGGCACAGGGGCAGACCCGGGGTTCAACTCTAACAGTGCACCAACAATCCCTAATTACTGGCCCTTTCGGAAAAACCTGCGAAGCAGATGCAATCTCACCCGAAGTAGCAATAGGGGGTTGTAGGACGCATGTGTCTACAACAAGTGGAAATGCAAGTGAATCCAAGGAAACAACACACAACAACCCAATTATTCTTACCAAGCATAAACCTACTTCACACAGTTATATTCTAGATCTAACATAATAATGAAATAACAGGATAAAATAAGGAAACATAACACAGTATCTACCACAGAGACACAAAATATACGTGGTTCACCCTCTCCCTAGGGATACATCCTCACAACTACGTTTCTGGATATTATATGAAAACATACAGTTCTATCTAGGCTCTTAGCTTGCAGATCTCTCTCTCCTTATCTTCTTCTCTCCCCTCCCTATGCACCCAGCTGTAGGGTTGATCTTCACACCCAGCTGAAGATCTTACAATACCAGAAGCCTCTCACACTCAACATTTCTCTCTCACACAACAATAATCACTCAATCACACAATAACAATGAACTCTCAACCAACTTAGCACCAACCCATCCCAGCTCCTTTAGACCTTTATTTATACATTACAATGATTCTTCAACAACCTTAGGCCGAAACCTAGGTTTCCAAACCCTAAATACCAAAACCCTAGGTGTCTAAAACCCTAGGTCAACTTGACCTGTGTTTTTTGGGCTTCGCCAGCCTGTCTTTTCCTTCTTTCCCGTGAGGTGCTCTTAAGCATCCATTGGTGGATTTTTTCACTTGTTGAGTTTTCCATGATACATCTTCCTTGTCGATTTGTTCTCCTTGATATTCTCATCGAACTACCCATTTTCCCTTACTTTGCTCCTTCTTTTCTGCTCCTTTGGCCACTTCGACCCATTGTCAGTCAATGTGCCTTCCGCGCAGTTCACACTTCATCTTTCCTTTTCCTTTTTCTTTGCTTTCTTTCTTAATCCATACCCAAGGGCCGACACGATCACAAAGAAAATATGTCCATATATATACAAACAATTGACAGGTGGTTTGAAGGAGCTACAAATATTTCAATATTGGGTAATGGAATTAAGCAAACAACCATTTTATTATATCACATGTAGAAGAAAACCCTTGAATGTTAATGACCAGAGACAAGTGAAACCCGAACAAAATTTTCCATAATGATTTTCTAACAGGCATAGCAACAAAGAAACCACATATTATGGATGCAATGTCATTCAAAAAGAAAGGAAATTTCAATTATGAATCAATTTGAACACTTAAACACCAACAGGGAGGAACTCCATTTAATATGCAATTCACACTCAAAAACCACATACATTCATTAATATTTGGAAAGCAAGCACAGTCCATGAGAAATTCTAAGAGACAACATCAAGGTTTTATTATGAGCAGAGTTGTGTTTCATGAATGGAGAGGCAAGAACCTTCGTACCTGTATGAAAAATGCGAGGAAAACAATGAGCGCAATTTTTCTTTCCAAGGCCAAGAAAAACAGAGGCATCACCAGCCAAAAGACCCAAACCCAAATGTGAACCAAGTGAAGGTGGCAACCTCGAGGTAGGGTTAGAGCGACGTGTAGTAATTGCACATCGTTTCCTACATTAACCCCATCAGCCATAGCCAAGTATGAGAGCACCAACACATAGTCCACTATGTGTGCCATCAAAACAAAACAAATCACATTTTCCACCTTTCAATAACTCATGTGCATAGTTTAATACTTAGCACCAAATAAATCCATTGTCTCACATTTCTTGTTAGGGGGAAATTACCATCCTATACAACTTAATCAATGTCCAAAATAATAACAAGAATTCATAAGTGCCATATGTTATAACCATATACAGCCCATGTTTGGAGTTCAAATCAACCACTCAACATATATATGCAGCAGAATAAACCAAAACAACACATTTCCCTTTCTTCTTAAAATTAGATCGTCAATAAACCTATCATTCATTTATCACGCATGAAGGCAGTTTCGAAATTTTTTTAATTCGAAGAATCATCTTTGCAAGGTAACCATGAGCGCAATCAAATAAGAGTGAAATTCATCATTATTCACACAATGCGGTCCCACCTATCTAATATATTATTAATTATATATAAATAATAAGGCATTGCAACCAATTTGCATGCAGGTACCCCACGTTGCACTTTTGGGCGTCAACAAATTGGTGAATCCACAGGGAAATCTATTTCTAATAGATTCAAAACTCAAAATGTCTCATTTCATAGACCAGTAGAAGTAGATGATAGAAACAATTGTTGAAAAGAATAGTTATGCAACAGGGGGGAAAATATGGTTTAAAGGAAACAATGAGACGAAACTTTGGGAATAACTTATGGAAAGTGGTAAGTATGAGGGGTTTTGGTCCCGTATTCAAAATATTCGAACAATATGTAACATATAATGCTTCTTAACTTTCGATGATAATTCTTCTGATATGCTCTTGAAGCTCAGGATGGAGGGAAGAAAGGGCTAGCAGAAACAAGGAAGAAGACACAATCAACTATCCTACAATAGTATTGAAAGCAAAAAGAAATTTCAGTGACGTATGAAAGGATGACATCATGGTATCCGTGTGTATCTTATTATCATTGATCAACAATATTTACAAAATGACATTGTAATGGAAAAAATGATCCAGACTTTATTTATGATTATTCGAGAAGCAAACAACAGAAATTGAAAACTCAATAAACCAAAGTAAAAAGAAAACAGTAAAACAAAAGACTATGTACAAAAATAATTTATATACAAGCATTTAATGATCAAGTTGGTTCCACATAATGTTTCTAGTGGTAACCATTAGTATTGTAAGAGAAAAATCGCCCTTCCAAATCCTTTAGGAGGTATGAGTTTGTGCCTAGGATAAAAGAGATTTTGAAAGGACCTAGCCATAGTTTTTGGAACTTAGAATTTCTTCCTCTTTTAGCATGGGATCATGAGTCCCATAATAGGACTTTTTCATCGATCTTGAATTCAACAGCTTTTTCTCGTCTATTAAAATACTTTTTCACAGTTTGTTTCCTTCTTTTTATGTTTTCCAAGGAAAAATTCCTTTGTTCTTCTCGGGATAATAGTGCATTTATCCTTTGGGGAACATTGGAAGAATGTAATTCTTCAATTTGTAGGATCAGTCATAAGGAGGAAATATCCATCTTGGTAGGCAGAATAGCCTCTTGACCATATATGAGATGAAAGGGAGTATAACCTGTGATTGCTTTGGAGGTTGTATGATCTTCCCAGAGAGCATAAGTGAGAAGTGTGTGCCACTGGCGAGGTTTGTCTTTTATACTTTTATTTACGATCCTAACTAGATTCTTGTTAGTGGAATCTGCTTGCCCATTTCCCTAAGGGTAATAAGCGGATGAAGTGAAATGTTTAACCCCAAATTTAACCAAAAATTGATTCAATTTTACTGAAATGAAGGTTGGTTCGTTGTCCATAATCATCTCTAATGGAATGTCGAATCTGGAAAAGATATTAGATTCTAAGAAAAAAATTACTTGCTCATCATGTGTGTGTCTAAGAGGGACAACCTTTGTCCACTTGGTAAAGTAATTAGTGGCTATCAAAATAAATATATGCCCTGCGGACGACATAGGATTGATAGGACCAATAAATTCTAGGCCCCATTTAGAAAAAGGGAAATCCAGGAGGAAAGTTTGTGAAGGCATGGCAAAAAGGTGTTCTTTCCCAACGAATGTTTGGCACTTATCACAAGATCTTGTGAATTTAGAAGAATCGTGGAATATCATAGGCCAATAGTAACCATTTCTTGTGATTTTAAAAGCAGTAGCCTTAGCAGAAAAATGGCCACCAATGTGAATGACAAAAGTTGATGATCCATGAATTTCGTGTAAAAAAAATTGTGCTTCTTCATCATTTACACATCGAAGTAACAAACCATCAGTAGACCTTCTAAACAAAAAGTCTCCTAAAATGATATACTTGGAAGCTTCCAGGCAGACTCTCCTTCTCTGGTGAGGATCCATCTCATCTGGACACTTTTGATATTGCAAATAATACACGATATTTTTATACCAAGGATGTTCGGATATAGCAAGATTTTGATTCTCAATATAAAACAGAGATGAAAGAGGATTATTTTAATTGTTAAGTTCTTCACTTGGTTCAGGATGTTGAGATAAGTGAAGATCTAGGTCTCATCCCTTGATTGTCTTTAAAGTCATGATCGTCAAATCATGCTCCTGAATTTTGGCAATCCAATGTGAAAGTTTTCTTGAAACATAAGTTTGTGAGAGCAGAAACTTGACAACAAGAAACGAGACTCTTACCTGCGTATGTTTGCCTAAAATAAAGTGGTGAAATTTTTCTATATCCTTAACAAGAGAAAAAGAGTGTTTCTCAATATAAGAGTACTTGATTTCATCATCTGATAAACTTCGGCTCATGTAAGCTATAGGTTTTTCATTTTTTTGGTCGTCACTTTGTAAGAGGATAGCGGAAATTGCTTCCTCAGTGGCATTGGTATATATGATAAAATATTTCTCAAAATTCAGTTTCACCAGAACTGGTGCAAAATTGATCGCTTTCTTAATCCTAAGGAAATAATTTTTGACGTCATATGTCCAAGAAAAAGAACGATCTTGCTTCAGAATATTATGAATTGGTTTAACCATGACAACAAAATCAGGAACAAACCTACGGACAAAATTAATAATCCCTATCAAAACTTGAATTTCTTTCTTGGAAGTGAGGGAAGGAAGGTTTAGAATCGCAGTAATCCTTTCAAGATCAATTCTTATTCCTAAATAAGAAACAATATGACCGAGGAGTTTTCCCTTTGTGACACCGAAAATAGATTTAGAAGGATTTTAAGAAATGCCAAATTTTCTGCAATGCATGAGAACGTTTCTAAGAAGACCAAAATGATCCAACCAATTCTTTGAATAGACAGTCAAATCATCAAGATAAACTTGGATAATTTTACCGATCAGATCATCAAAATCTGTCTGCATAGATATTTGAAATGTGGCACCTGCATTAGACAATCCAAAAGGCATATGTTCATAAGAAAAAGTTCCCCAGCGTGTAGTAAAGGTGGTTTATATTGATCAATCATTTTTACCTTGATTTGATTATATCTAGAAAATCCATCAAGGACATCATTTGTGACCCTGCAACCTATTGTAAAATCATTTCCATATTAGGAAGAAAAAAATGGTCTTTGATACTCGTTCTATTCAACGTGCGGAAATCAACACATATTCTAATCTGGCCAGTAGTCTTCCAAACAGGGACCAAATTTGAAACCCACTCTAAATACTTAACCGGAAATATTATATTAGTTTTTAACAATTTTTCCAATTCTTTTCGAATAGTAGCTTCGAGTGCAAGGTTAATAGGTCTTTTTTTTTGCCTAATTGATTTTACCCCTTCCTTGATAGGAATGGCATGTTGTATGAGAGAAGAATCAAAACCACGAAAATCCTCGTATGACCATGCAAACACATATTGAAATTCACGGAGTATATCAGTGAATTTCTCTTTTTCTTCATCATAACATTGGGCACCTAATTTAATGATCTTTGGAGATTCAGGTGTCCCAATATTTAAGGAAATGGTATCACCCACTTTCATTTTCGATGCCTCTTCCTTATGAGTTTCTTTATTGAATACATCACTCGACGAAAATGAACTTTCGAGAGGATTCAAGCCTTTAGGGAATTTGTCATCTTCCATAGATATGATTACCTTGGGCTTGAACAATTCATTTTATATGAAAGCGCAAATTCCTTCATCATTCGGGAAAACCTGCCATGATTCTACGTTATCAGGGATGTGAGGACGATATAGAGATTGGAACGTACAATCATGTCTTTGAGGTAAAAGTTGTCAGGTAGGAGATGTTGCAAACACAGTTAACCTATCAATCATTGAATTAAGTTCCCTCTTAACATGAGTGATGTTAAATGATAACATATTTGAAATGAGCATCCAAACAACTTGGGTATAGAATTTAAGCAGCTTGTTTCTTGACGAATAAATCTTACATACAAGGTTCACAACAAGTTCAGAATCACCAAAAAATTTAAGGTGGCCAAAACCAAGGTTATGTGCATTTTTTATGCCTAACAATATGGCCTCAAACTCGATGACATTGTTTGTGCAAGAAAATTCTAACCTTTAAGAAAAATTGTGGATTTTACCTATAGGAGAATATAGAATGATGTCAGCCCCATTACCTCTGTTTGAGCATGAGCCATAGAAATGCATGTGCCACATTCCATCGTCAAAATAAATTGGCTCAAGCACAATGTCACCCTCATCAGCAAAGATAGAGTACACCCCCAAATATTCATCAAGATAATTTACATTGGGTTGGGGAATGCTCTCTATATATATGGTGAAATTATTCCTTCCCTAAGGACTATAATGTTCTTTCCATTCCGAGGGATGGACAATTGTGTTCCATCAAGCGAAATATATCCACCCATTAAGGCTTTCCAATCTCTTCCTAAAATAGTTGAATAGTTACTCATTGGCATATCAATTACTTGGATGTTGAGGGTTGTTCTTATCTCGGGATGTGCACAGAGAAATAAGGTTACATATTTCATTTCTCCTATATTTGACTGTTGCAAACTATTATAAGAGAGCATGCTTCTAGAATTTTCATTAGTGCATGATAAGCCAAGCTCTTGCATGATAATTTTTTCCATTACACTTGGACCAAACCCGCCATCAATTAGGAAACATCGAGATATTTTTTCTGTAATTTTTACAGATATATAAAACAGGGGATTTCTTACAAGGTTCCTAAAATTATTTACACCTATTTTATTTACAGTTGAATCCTCTTTTTATGACTCTTCAAATAGATTGGATATGGTAGAAATTCTACCTTCCATAAAAAATTTGAGATGATTTTGTTGATCTGGGATGTAAACCATGTCCAAAAGAGTAGCATCATCTTTGATATTAGCCAATTGATTAAGGATATTATATTTAGAAGAGGGAAGAGGGGAAGGCACTCCTTGATTATCCAAAACTCTGATAGCTTGTGTATAAGTACTTTGAGAAGATGAGATTGGGGTGGAAGAAGTACGAGGAGGGTCATATTTACCCTTGGAAGTGTAAGATTTATTCCTGGTATTGATTACCATGACATATTCTAGTTCAACCCATTCTAAAACAATGATTGTGGTATCGGGTATTTTGCCAAAGATCTTATCTCTGGCATTTTTCTTAACTTCACAAGTACTTTCTTCATGATTTTCTTCACAGAAGTTACACCAAATGCGAGACATAATGGCCTTTGGCTAAAAAGTATTTTCATTAGTATTCCTAAAAGGTGCTAAGGAAGAAGAAGATGCCTGAGGGGTAGAGGAAGAGGCATTTCCTTTTCTCTCGTAGGATATCATCCTATTATTCATATCTTGCACGAGTTGTAGGAGGGAAGACATATATGTTTTCTTGACCAAGTCTCCCTTGGGGAGACCTGTTCTTTCAAGTTTCTCCTCATATTCTAGGAAAGTATGAAGAGCAGAACCAAGATTGTCAATATCCTTTTCTTCAATTCTATGATGATAAGGAGAAGGTAATGCATGAAAGCAACCTGATTTTGAGGGCGGATCAGTTCAGGTATTTGATTATATAATTTGGTGATGTGAAGGTTAAAATACTTAATGGTTTCACTATATTTATATGAAATATTGTTGTATCCCCTTAATTGTTTAGCTGGACTCTTAGACTGTCCATAAGTGGACTTGAACCAATAAACCAATTCTTCCCATGTAGAAAGAATTTTGGGGGGGAGATCAAAAAATATGTTGTCGCTTTCCCTTCGAGGGAATTGAAAAATAATCACATGCAAGTGTCATTATTGTTAGCCCCTATGTTATGACAAGAATTGGAAAATGTCACCAGGTGTCTTTTTGTAGTAACAATATTATTTCCCGAAAACCTAGGTAAATGCTCCTTGAACTTTGGTAATAGGTGAGTTGCAAGTGCCAAATTCAAGGGAGAAGACACGTGCCATGGGGTGTGTTATCACATAAAGTTGCCTTGGGTATTTTATCGCTTAGGTTTAATTTTTTAGCCTTTAGACTTTAGGTTTGCCTTATTTTTTCTTTGTGTGATTTGCTTGGGTTAGCTTAAACAAGTAAAGACTTGTGGTTTTGGCTCATTTTTGGCCCACACATAGGTTTTAAGCCTTGGTTCATTTTATGGCTTATGGTTTTGACTCACCTCTTGACTTGACACCAAGCATAACCCATCCCATGATCTTATGACTTGACACATCACTCCTTCCACTCATACCCTTTTTTCCTTTCCATGTTGTCCCTATGTCCAATTAAAGGGTGGTCAAATCAAAATTTTGAAAAAAGGGTACTGCGAACTCACTAAGAGTTTCCGTAGCGCACTCTTTGTCCTTTTATCCTTTCCATAATTTGTCATAATATATTGAGGTCGTGATCTACCTTTTTTTAAGTGCCACTATTCATTAAATATGGATATAAAATATTTGGTTATTAATGAGTTTGCTAACGGTTTTTAATATTTGAATTTTATCAAACTCGACGTTGTTGAAATCACTAGTTCAGACCAGTTGCAGGATTCACTGCGGGATCAACTACTAAGGTTGAACTGGAGGTTGAGGTAGATATGGTGGTTTCCTAACCGGTTTAAGATCATCCCTCTTCAATCATATCTCCAGGTATTCCATGAGCTCTCTCCATTGCATACCAAACTCTTGAGATATCTCTTGTCCAAGATTTTGGTAGCATCCGATACTACAAACTAATTCTTCCTCCATCTATTTGCATCTATAGCTTCCCTCTCACAGACTTTGCAGCCATTTTCATCTGGTTATCATCTATTGAAGAGGCCATTTCGTTCTTCTCTTGAATTTTGAGTACTCGTGCAATCATGTGTTCCTTGCATGCGCATTGCGCTACAGAAATACATTTTTTAAACCTCACTACATATCCCATGTTTTCCTTGCACTATGTTTTAATTGGATTGGAGTGTTACCTGTTGGTATTCAAAGACCCTTGCAATAGCCTTTATTTCACTGTATCATCACTCTTTTATCTTGATATCTATTGGCACTAAGGGGAATTGCATTCCCTACCTTTCCAAATCTATGATAACCATGGTGTGGTGACATTAGTTGAGCAGTGCATCCCTTCCTTCCTTAACTTAGAATATTTCTCTCCCAATTTTTAAAGAAAGACCATCAAACCAATATATTTTTAAATCAAGATGAGTTAGAGGAAAATCCTGAAAGAGAGAAGCCATTACCCATTGTCATTTTCTTATTGAGATCTACCTGTGATTGTTTCCTTAGCCCTCACTACACCACAACCTTTGAGCCTTTGTCTTTGCCCATGGAGACACCTCAGAAAAAGAAATCTCACAAGGGAGTAAGTGTGGTTAGGACTGAACCCTCAAACATGCACCTATTTGATGTTGAGCCAATGGTCAGGGAGGTTTTTCAAAGGGTTGGTTTCCTCTCTTTTTGCCAAAATATGCAGAGGGGACATCCTGAAGTAGCAAGACAATTTGCATTACATTTTGATGGCATTAAGACTAAGGTGAGAGATATTGAGTTTGAGGTATCTTAAACCTCTATTACAATAGCCACAGGGATTCCTAATACTGGTGAGAGGTGGTTTAAATCCATGATCTTAAATGATGCCTTCTCCAAGGACTTCCTCAAACCAGATTATCAAGCAGACAATTTTTCCAAGGGAGTGCCTAGAAGCCATCTAGTTGAAGATTTTGACAAAATGTTGAAGATCATCCAGAGATACTTTACATATGAGGGAAAGTTTAACATGTTATACCAGTACCATATAAGGCTTTTGCTTCATTTTATTGGTAAATATGCAATGAATATCCCTTTCTACCTTTTGAGGAGCATGGGGAAGATGTTTGATAGAGTCCAAGACAAGTCCAAGGCTGTGGACAATAGTGTCTTTCACTCTGGATTGATTAGGATGTTGGTGATGGAAGAATTGAATAAGAGGAGCATTCCTTGGGAACAATTCATTGTTTCTTCTCACATACAGTTGGACATAAAGTCTACTCCTCGGTCTAATATGCAGAGTCCTTTACCATCTACTAGTTTTTCTCCAACAAGAACAAGCAGGTAAAGAAAGAGAAAATCCCCTACTCAAGACCAAGAAGTCATCAAGGAAATTGAAGAAACAGAGAGGGAGGCTTATCATTCTCCACAGAGAGAATTTTCACCTCCTCCTGCACCTGAATTGGAAGAAGTCCCTTCATACACTAAAGCCACATCCAAGAAGGGAAGAAAATTTCATTTCTCTTCACCTTCTCCAGCAACTAGCATAAAGATAAAGAAGCCTTTCACTAGATCATCATCACTCAAGGAGGTTGTTGAAATAGAAATATTACCCATGGTATTAGTCCCAAATAAGGAGAAAGAGAAGGGTAAAGGCATCAATAATCCTATTGGGGTGATGGACATAGCCTTTGTGCAACAGAAATACAAAGGCAAGGCCATTGAGAAACCTGTTGAGGTTATCAATATCACCACTTCACCTAGTATTCACACTTTCAAAAGGTTTATAAGATAGCTCAGGGAGGATAGGAAGGAGGTTGCTCATTTGAAGGAAGAAAGTTTGGAAGACAAAAGAAAGATGAATGAGATTATGGACAATTACAACAACACCCTTTATCTGGAAAACTTTGCAGCAAGAAGAGTCATGCCTCTCCATAAGAAACTAAATAACCTCTACATGCAAAATAGAGGCTTTCAATATCAAAATAGAAATCTTAACGAATAATTGCAGCATTTCAAGGATGAATTGGCTTAGAGGAACTAGAATGTTCTGGTAGAGGCTACCATTGAAAGAGAGAAACCAATAGTGAAGAAAAGCACACCTGCAGTCAAGAAGACTATCCCTACAAAAAAAAAAACATTTTTCTACGATAGAAGGAAGCTCTCCTACAACGAGGAGTGCTAGGTTGATGAAATAGTTGGGGGATGTAAGCTCCATTTTTGGGGGTAGTTTATTTTTGCAAGGGCAAATGGTCAATGAGGTATAATTTTTTGCCACCTATACATGAATCTACAGGCTCCTAACCTATCAGCTAAGTTTTTGTGCTTTCTGAGGATTGGTCTCATCACATGGAAAAATCACAGACATTCTATAGCACCATGGCACTACGGAATCGTCTATATAATATATTCTATAATTTTTGTTTCCTTATATGCTACGAAATCTCCTAGCCGAAATACAGAGTGGCGCTACCATTTATACAGGACGCTACGAAATCTCCTAGCTGAAATACAGAGTGGCGCTACCATTTATACAGGACGCTACGAAATCTCCTAGCTAAGCTCAGCAATGGCACTACTGAATCTGCAAAATTAATTGACAGATGGTGCTACCAAATCCACAGATTTATTGTGAGGTGCGGCGCTACCAATTCCGCAGAGGCTATTTGAAGTGTGGCGCTATCAAATCTGCAGAATCTAATTCAAGAGGTGCACTATGGAATTCCACACAGTTATTTCATAGGATCAACGCTACAAAAACTACATGCTTGTTTTGGAGAAGGCGCTACAAAATGTGCAGAGTTATTTTGCAAAGGGTGCTACAGAACTGGATACCCAATGCACTATTGAATGGTGCTACGAATTGGCACCTGCAATCAAGGGATTCAAATTCATCATTCTTTTGTGTGGTTGATTATGTGGAGAGGAGCAAGGATCACAGGTGGCAACATGGTGACAACATGAAACCCTTGGAGGACACTTGGAAATGGAAAGGAATGTGTCACAAGGAAGATAGTGTCATTTAATCTTTGTTGGAGTGATTGCCAACATAATTCCTTTTTTGTAGAGGTTTTTTAAATAGTTTTTAGCACATGTGTTAGATTAAATAACTGATTTGGAGAATCCTATGGGAGGAAGGCTAGCTCACACCTCTAGTTGTTGCCTTCCCTTTTTTTTATAAATACATATTCCAAATGATTAAGAGGGTTCAAATGGTTGAGTTGGGCTCCCTTATTGTAATATTTTTTACTAAGTAGACTAGTTCTCTGGTTATGTATTGGACCTGAGAATTTTTTATTAATATAAGTCAATTTCTCCTATTTCATATTGTTTCCTCTTATGTTGAAGTTTTCATGATTGGATGATCCACATGAGATTGTTATGGTTGTATTATGACGAATGTTTGATTATAGTACTGCTATGATGTTCTTCAGTGTTCTTTAAACTTTGAATTCAAGAAGATCTTGTGTTTGAGTTTTTCCTCCTTGGGCTCCTTAAAGACCTGATGTCAATAACATACCTTTACACCTTCCTCACAAAATTCTTCATTCTATTCACTTTTACTCCCATTCACTAACTGAAGTTAATCAAGACCTCATTTTCTTGTGCATGCTAGCCCAGATTTCTAAGTCAAAACATTATTATTTTGAGTCTTGTCCATTTGACCTTTAAACACTCATTTACATTTACACATACTTTGATGGGTACTGGCCTTATCCTCTATGCAATCTGAGGGTGATTCCTAGTGCTAACAGGGTGGTCGTAGCATCTACCTCGAATTGGAAAAGCCCATATTTATTTATCACTCTAGCGGGATTGGTAGTGGATTGAACAAGGACTTGATGACTATATATACTACCAATTACTGAGGAAGTAGAAGGTTACGAGGAGGAAGCACCTATGGTTCCACTACCACTACCCGCAGATGTCATGTTGAAGGTGATAGAATCTGATAAGGTTCGCCTTAGAGCACTTTCTTGTGTTGATAAAACAATTTTCCTCCTTCCTATTTCAAAAATAGGAGTAGCTTTAGGGGACAATCCTCTTCTCCTATGAGATATATGAGAATTAGAGGACATGAAAAGAAATACCAAAGAGGCATGAAAGGGGAGGTTACTGTTGATTCATGTGTTGCCTTTTCCTAGCTTCCCAACATTCAAGGATGCTTATATCCCTTTCGACTACTTCCCAAGAGCGTTCAAGCTCAGCGTGAGTACTAGAAGTTCCTAAAATAGTGTTGAATAAGGTCAAGGAAATGCTAGTTTGGTCATCAAAACCGTTTCCAATATTGGGTTGTCTTGTAATAGGTACTGTCATGGGAAAATCAACCAAGGAGTATTCAGACAAAATAGAAAAATGAAAGATAATCGTGAATACAATCAACTAGAGAGATATGGAAGATCTCCCCAGTATGGTTGCCAAATAAACGTTGAGGAAAAGGTATGGAGAATTTTGTTGAAGCATTTTCAAATCTCATCGGGCTAAGGAAATATAGTTGGGAATGTCACCCAGGGTTTATACCCAAAGAAAAGCATTCACTTAATCCGTAGGTATTTAAGTACAATGGACCAAGGCTGGTTTGTTTTATATATTATATGTAATTTTGCAGAAAAGAAATAAACTTAAACATAAATTGCATAAGTGTGTACATGGAGATAAAAGAAAAAAATGAACCAGATCATCAAAACACATATGTGACACTGAAATCAGAAAAATTATTTTTGTATTGATTTCATTTTGAGATACAAGACTGAATTCTCTTTACAAACCCCTGCAAGGGTAGGGACCAAATTCAAATTTAGAAGCCTCCAATGGCCACCATACAAAAAGACTCTGACAACAAAAGAAAACTAAAACTAAATATCTAGATCATCTTTCCAAAAACTAGTGTCAGTAGACTCTGCAAAATATTATTTATCAGTTATAAAATTTAATTTATAAACAGACAAGAACACACAGACTACCAAAGATAAATAATACACCTTTAAAACAAGATGTTGAAAGATATTATTCAATTTTGAATCTTGATGCCTTCAATAAGACCCTGGTGTCATCAAGATGGTTAATCCTTCTAGTAAACTCAGAATGAATGAAAGATGAAGGTATCTCACTAGTATAGAGCAAACCTTGTGGCTGAAGTTCTCCTTCTATTTTTCTCCCATGTCTCTTCCTTTCATTGAGATTTTATTCCTTCTCAATAGGTTATGGTAGTTCAAATACCTTTTTTAGTTAATTCTAATTATCTTAACTAATTAGTTGAGACAGTGAATAATAATATATATAAATAAGGGTCTTAATTAAAATAATAACTAAATAGGTGGGACCCCTTGTGACTCCCAATTATTTATTTTAGTAATCATCAAACATGAAATATAAAACCCAATCATTTTATTCAAGTAACCTCCTTGTAACTCCCATTCTCATAATTAGGATCAAACATTTTAAATATCAGCAAAATATAATATGACCATATCAAAAAAATTAGTATATCCATGTTGTCCCAAAAAACCGCCTAAATATGTGCTTTTTGTCCAAAACTCTATCAAAGTAAAAAAATTGTCCTCAATAAGAAATAACATAATTCATCATTAAAAAACATATTTACTGTGAGAGGAATTTGGCATCTTCTCACTGCTATTCTCTTTTTATCTTTCTGTGGCAACCTTAGGTTGATTAGAACCATGAGATTGGATTTCACTGATAACATGAGAACAATCATCTTTAATATGAAGATGTGAAGACACATATTCAGAGGACTCTTTAGATGACTTGGAAGGAGTGGTCACTCCTTTTCCCTTATCTTGCACAGGCTTGGGAACATTGGTTTTTAACCTCTTACTAGCATGAGAATATTATACGTGTGAGAATACATGATCAGCTTGGGAACTTGGATTCTTTGGTGGTGGCAGAGGGGGTAATGGACAAGAAGCAGTGGAACAACCATGGTGATGAGTTGCAGGCTATTGGACAATCCCTTGCCAACCATAACTTATAGGCGATTTTGGCTGCATATACACATGAGGGGTACACTAACACCATAAAAGTTTTTATGTGCTTGAAACAGAGTCCTCTCATGTCAGGGCTAGAGTATCCCATGGAAAACTAAGTTTAAGAACCCAACTTGAAAGAGTTGTTTTAATTCATGTGGATCAGCATCAAAATGTATTGAAAATCGAGGCCTTCTATGACCCCTCTACCAATTTCCTCTGCCTCTATTGCCTCTGCCATTATTTCCTCTGCTAAAGAAGCTCATCCTTAAGAAATATTCCAACATGTCAAGAAAAAATCTTAACAATCCATTCATAAAAATATACCTAAATAAAATCAAAAGGTTGGCTCTATTATTCACACAAAATCACATGAAATGCATCCATTAATTCTTTGAAACCCAATCAATCAATTTTCCATTTGAACGGGGAGTGGTAGGGCTATTGGGAAGATGAGGGGGATATAATGTGTGAAAAGTGGTAGCATGGATGGGGAAAGGACCAACGAGTATTGTTCAAGCAATGCAGGAGTAAGAGAGACTGTATTCATATCCAACATTCAAACACCAGTCATCAACTAGCTTTTCTTTTTTTGTCATTAATCATTTCCCTTTCCAAAAAGATTTTAAATTACATATTAATAGAACAGGGAATGTTATAAGTGTATCTGCGAAGATGAGGGGATTATAATGTGAAAAAAATGGTATAATGAAAGGAAACACAAATTATTATTGTTCTATTATATGCCATAATATCCAAAAAAATGTCATCACCATCAATAAAAGAATTGCCAAAACACTTCTTTGTTTCATATTTTAAATCCAATACACAACTATTTCCATATCATTCAATATAAAATCCCAGGTAAGTTTCAGGATTTTCAACTGCACAAAATCCCACTTCCCTTTCTTTTAATCAACATATTTTTTGGGAAAGATTGTTAACATAGTCATTCCATCCATTAAAACCAACTACATCAAGCATGCAATGGGGTTGAGAACGCAACATAAGCCAACAACCAACCCTAAATAAATGTTGTGTAACCAGACTGGGTTCGAAACCCATGTACAAGTGGTGTTCTTTTATTTTAACATTATACAGTTTTCAAATCGACCAAAAACTCCAATGATACATGAAAAATAAGATGTAAATATCCAACCTCTCTAATGTTGGATTAACCACTGATAACCGACCTCAATCTCAACGTTTGAAATTGTGACTCGTCAATAAAATAACTGAGGTCTAGGTGAACATGAAAGTGAACCTTTCAATGGTATTGAATAAAAGAACAGTTTATCCATCTCTTATCACAACATAATTTCCACATATCTCTCCCCAGACTCCTCATGGTGGACAAAAAGAAAATCAACCCATATATATACAAACAATTGACAGGCAGTTTGAAGGAGCTACAAATATTTCAAGACTGGGTAATGACATTAAGAAAACAACCATTCTTCTATATCATAGGGAGAAGAAAACCCTCGAATTTTAATGACAAGAGACGAGTGAAACCTGGACAACATTTTCCATAATTATTTGCTAATATGCATAGAAATAGAATAACCACATATTCTAGACGCAATGTCATTCAAACAAAAAGGAAATTTCGACTATGAATCAACTTGAACACTTAAACGCCAACAAGGAGGAACTCCATTTAATATGCAATTTCACACTCAAAAACCACATACATTCATTAAACTTTGGAAAGCAAGCACAACCCGTGAGAAATTATAAGAGCCAACATCAAGATTTTATTCTGAGAAGAGCTATGTTTCATGAATGGACAGGAAAGAGCCTCCGTACCTGAATGTAAAATGCCAGGAAAACAATGAGCGTGATTTTTCTTTCCAAGGTCGAGAAAAATGGAGGCAACACCAACCAGAACAACCAACCCAAATGTGAACAAAGTGATGGTGGCGACCTCGAGGTAGGGTTAGAGTGACGTGCAGTAATTGCACGTCGTTTCCTACATTAACTCCATCAACCACAGCCACGTACGAGTGCACCAATGCATAGTCTACTATGTTTTCCATCAAAACAAAACAAATTTTCCACCTTCAAATAACTCATGTGCATAGTTTAATACTTAGCACCAAATAAATCCATTGTCTCACATTTCTTGCTAGGGGAAAATTACCACCCTATATAACTTAATCAATGTCCAAAATAATAACAAGAATTCATAAGTGACATATGTTATAACCATATAAAACCCATGTTTGGAGTTCAAATCAACCACTCAACATATATATGCAGAAGAATAAACCAAAACAACACATTTCCCTTTCTTCTTAAAATTAAATCGCCAATAAACCTATCATTCATTTATCTCACATGAAGGAAGTTTCAAAAAAAAATTAATTCAGAGAATCATATTTGCGAGGTAACCATGAGCACAATCAAATAAGAGCATCCTTCATCATTATTCACACAACGTGGTCCCACCTATCTAGTATATTATTAATTATATATAAATAATAAGGATTTGCAACCAATTTGCATGCAGGTACCCCACGTTGATCTTTCGAGCATCAACAAACTGGAAAATCCACTGGGAAATATGTTTCTAACAGATTCAGGACTCAAAATGTATGGTATCATAGACCGGTAGAAATAGATGATAGAAAAAACTGTTGAAAAGAATAGTTATGCAACAGGGGGAAAAAGATGGTTTAAGGGAAATAATGAGATGGGACTTTGGGAATAACTTATGGAAAGTGGTAAGTATGAGGGGGTTTGGTCATGTATTCATAACATTCGAACAATATGTAACATATAATTCTTCTTAACTTTCGAGGAGAATGCTTCTGATATTCTCTTGAATCTCATGATGGAAGGAAGAAAGGGCTAGCAGAAACAGGGAAGAAGACAAAATCAACTATCCTACAACAGTATTGAAAGAAAAAATCAATTTCAACGATGTCTAAAAGGAGGACATCGTGACATCTGTGTGTATCTTATTATCATTGATCAATGATATTTACAGAATGACATTGTAATGGAAAAACTGGTTCAGACTTTATTTCTGATTATTCGAGAAGCAAACAGAAGAAATTGAAAACTAAACAAACCAAAGTAAAAAGAAAATAGTAAAACAAAAGACTATATATAGCAGTCATTTTTATACAAGACTTTAACAATCAAGTTGGTTCCATGTAATGTTTCAAGTGGGAACCATTAGTACTGTAAGAGAACAATCGCTCTTCCAAATCCTTTAAGCGGTATGATTTTGTGCCTAGGATAAAAGCAATTTTGAAAGGAATGTTGGGGCACAGGGGCAGACCCAGGGTTCAACTCTTCAAGAATGCACCAACAAAACCCTAACTACCATCCCTTTTGGCAACACTTGCGAAGCAGATGAAGTCTCACCCCAGGTAGAGGCAGGGGCGGTTGCAGGACTCAAATGTTTGCAACCTAGTTGGGACACAGATCTGTGATTGTAACACCTCAACAAATCACTTAGCAGTTATAGTTCATTAGTATTTAACCTTTTTCTACAGCGTAGATAAACCCTAATTACATAGAAGTGCAGTATTCACTCAGATATAACGCATATAAGCATTCAACATTTGGAAACAGATCAGATCTAGCATACATTCACATCACTAAGAACTTAGCTATCATATCTTATCCATATAAGAAAACATTATGGCACTAATAAGTAATCATATAAACAATAAAAAATTCACAATGCACAAAGAAACCACAACACAAGATATATGTGGTTCACCCCCAGCCTAGGGTTGCGTCCACCAACTCTTCTCTTCTTTATTATCTTCGGTCAAGCTTCCTACAACACAGAACATCAAACCCAACTATGCATAGGACAGGAGATTTGTTCGCACCTCGCCAGATCATCCTTCCCCGAGTTAGATCATGACACAAAGACTTCTTACACAGTCTGCACACAAGCCTCTTACAATCACTTGCACTTAGCTCTGCAAGTATTAACACAAAGTATGCACAAATATTCTAGCTCCGCACTAAGTCATTCTACTAGGTCTCCCTTCTTACATCTCCTAGCTTCCTATTTATACATTACAAAATGGGCCTAAACATGGGTAAACCCATGGGCTAACATCCCCATACCCATTACATAAGCCCATAACCCAAAAATCCATAAAAAGGGGCTGAGATCCCACGATGTTCGCTTCGACTTGCGCTCTATCTTTGACAGCCTATCGAAGTCCCAAAATAGTTCAAACCTTTCCAAGGATCCTCAAAACTTGGTCAGGGGCCAACAGGCCCCCAACACTCACCTGTGACTCATCCCGAGTCACTCTACTCTGGGTATCTCTACCTCAAAATCCTCAAGCCTGGCTTGAGCTACTTCAACCTGTTGTTGCACCACGGCCTCCTACTCGACGAAATCTTGGATAACTTCTTCGTTGAAAGGTCCCTCTAAGATTTGTTCGACTGAAGTGACTACGTGTTCTATCTCTGCTCCTCATCCTTCAATCTCCTCAAACAGTTGGCAAGATGCGTCCTAGACTGGCTGGAGTCTTTGAGTCACTTCCATGACTTTGCTCTGTATGGTGTGAACCTGTTGTTGAACAGTGTGTTTTTCCTGGGATCGCTTCATCCTTTCAACTGTTGACGTGAGCTTTAACTATGCCTAAACTATTTTTTCTTTCTTCTTTGCCTTCTAGAGTTGTGACTCCAGTGCCTTCAATTCAGGATCCTCAATGAGTCGTTAATAAGTCTGGGCACTGTGATCACTTAGTTTCTTACATTCCATGGCGAGGGCCTTGATTCTCTCAACTACGCTCCGAGCAGTTACTTCTCTTTGATATCACACATCCTGCTAAGTTCTTGGCACTTTTTTTAGCTCTAGATTTTTTATTCTCTGTTGACGATGTTGGATGGCTTCAACAAGTTGAGCTACTTGATTCTCCACTGGTTCTTCCATTTTTTGCTCTAAGCCTGTCACAGAGCGAAGCGCTCTGTTGACTACTTCTTTTAGTCCAATCTGCTCCGTGAGCAGCTATTCTTTCTCATGTTGGATCAGTGCCTTTTCCTCTTCAAACTTTTCTTGGAGGGAAGCCTTCTCTTGCTGCGCAATTCGGCATTGCTCTACTGCTTCTTCTTGTGCTTTCTTCATAGCCACTATGGCCTATTCATTTTCTTCTTTTGTGTGACAAAGGCGAGCTTTGGTCACATCAGCTAGTCGGTGGAGTTGGGTAGGCTCATATCCCAACTCTAGTGTGTCTGATGGTGGGGGAATAGTAGACATTGCTCATCTAGATTGAAGGGCCTATTGTACCCCTCACAGTTCTGCTTCAATTTTTTCATACATAGTCTCTTGCTCGGCCTCATTTCTCTACAAAATATATTCTGAGGCATCCAATATAGTTACGATGATGAATTCAAAGTCATTAAGCATGAGCACATTATTCATCTTGGTCTTAGTAGCTCTGGATTTCTTCCGTGATGTAGGTTTCATGGGAGAAACCTTTCTTTTCTTAGAAGGATCAGCCTCATCAACGGGATCCCTAGGCAGTGTTACTTTGCCTTGCTTCTGTTGATCATATTTTCCATTGGTCTCTTCTTTATCTACTTCATTTTCGCCTCCTCCTCCGGGTGAGTCTGAAGCAGTTTCTTCTGATGCACTGCTTAGTTGCTAGACTTATTCTATGTTCTTCCTTCTGCTAGTTCCAGGTGTATCATGTGCTTCGCGAGTGGCCTCTAAGCTTCCGATTTGTTCGGGATCGGATAGTTTTGCAAGGTCAACAGGGATGAGGAGCTCTACAAATCAATCCTTGGTTATCTCTTCTAGGTATTCCTCTATGAGCTTATAGTACGACTGAAGCTCTTCTTTACTCTTGTCTACACACCCAGTGATGTAAATGAAGTGTCGATCTGTGCAAAACTTTATAAGTGGCCTCAACCAGTGTAGAGTGTTCGGCATCATACAAGGGACAGCTTCAATATCCTTTTTCAACTGGAGATAGTATGTATGGAATATTGTTTTCGACTGCCATTGCTTCCCCATATCGCTTGAGTACCACAGTGTCGTGAACTTCGTAGCGAGCAGTTCAAATGGCTCGATTTTTGGGAAGGTTGCACCTTCTAGCATCTCCCAAGTAGTAAATGCGATGAGGATCAGTAGCCAGCTAAAATGGAACTCATGGCCCTGATCCTGAGCTTCACATAAATCCAATTCTAATTGGTTGACTAAGTACTTTTCCCAGTTCATCTGGAGTCCTTCCATGCATTTTCCAGTGAGGTCGAAAACAAACCCTATGACCTGTGTAGGTTTGTTATTTCTCACTAGCTTTCCTGTGATCATCTGGTAGGCTAGGTGCACTACTCCATTCTATATTAAAGCTACCTTTTAGCCTCGCATCCCCTTTTCTACATCACCATATGTATCCTTAATCCTCTGTGCCAGTGCGCGGTCTACAGCCTTCCCTGGGTAGAAGTCTTGCAGGTCGGGTCCCTAAATGCTCAATCTGGTGATCCTGTGGATCAACACTGGATCGATGGTGATGCATCTATCTAGCCACATATAGCTTCCATGGAAGCACGAAAGAAGGAGATTAACACACGCATTAACCTCCTCATGCCTTCCAAAATGCGGTAGCTTCATTACGTTCAGGACAGTGGACTACGCGAGGTCCATAGTCCATGGTTGGGGGATTATACTCAACTTCTTCCCCTTCATCTAGCCACATATAGCTTCCATGGAAGCATGAAAGAAGGAGCTTAACACATGCATTAACCTCCTCATGCCTTCCAAAATGCGGTAGCTTCATTACGTTCAAGACAGTGGACTACGCGAGGTCCATAGTCCATGGTTGGGGGATTATCCTCGGCTTATTCCCCTTCATCCTAGTCAGATACCTGTGAGGAGAAAGAATACTATAGTTATTGCAATCCCCTATGTTGAAGTCACTGAATTTTAATGCCATTATCTTATCCAACTGAGGTTGAACTGCACGTATCCCCTCTGTGAGGTATGCAGCAACCAAAGTGTAATTGAAGTCCATGGGGACACTATCAAGACTCACTACGTCAGCCAGAGGTGGGATGTAGTTGGTCAGGATAGTCAGGATTAACTTCATGTTCACCAAGTCATCTCGATGCTTGGTTCTTTTCTCATCTACGACTTGATATGTTCTGGATCCACGAGCAGTCGATGGGGAGGCTTGCACTCCTCACGTCGATGAAGCTTGAATTCCTATGGACATAACTCTCTCGGCCATAAGATCAATTAGAACTTATTCAACTGACTTATCTATGGCTTTGAGTTCATCCGACATGCATGCTCACGATCGGATAACTCAAGTCAATGAGTGAATGCTCAATGTAATAGGACAAGTGTCGAAATCCAAGTAAACATAGCACGGTAGCAATGAGTTCTTTTGTTGGCTTGGATGCAATTCTCAAAAGTGTTCTCAATGCAACGGTCGATGGACTAAGTAGACAGAGAGGTAACGGATCTCTCCAATGGGTGAGAAGTCTTCATCAATGCAATTATGTCCATTGCGGCACAGTCCCAACGGCCAGATGGCAAGATTTCTGGTCATAATTGTGTTGGCATCCAATTCAATTTTTTCTATTGTCCTATAAGTTGCCTACACCTATGTCTTGCGAACTTCAAGTTTTCGTCGCATTTTTCAAATAGACGCTATCTTCATTTATTGCGACATTTTCACATTTGTCTTCGTAAAGTTTTCACGACTGTAAGCGTGAAAAACTTCCCCTTTCTAGGTCACATTTCGATCACTATCTGAGCTATCATGACCTTTTTTTCGATATGACTACGGTGCTTACATTGTGTTTATTGTTATGTGGCTAGAAGGATTGTCGTTATGCTCATTAGACATTCTTTTATTGATTGCATAACTTGATTTTATTGAGTTTTTAAAAGCATTGAGCCTTTGGATTCGCACTTTATATGACTTGCCTGATCCTTGATTCCATGAAATGCATAAGGTTTATGATTAATTTTTCTTTATATATATGATATAATCCTTATTTCTATTCTTTTTATATCTCTTGGCTTGTCGATTTTATGAGTATCGATTGGCACCATTGTTCAAAACTTTTGATTAATACATTGGCGCATAATGATTTTGGTGTTGATTTATACGTCGAATGTTTTGAATACTATGGCATAGTGTTGGCGCGTATTGGTATGTACATTGCATTTGATTGGTTGTACACATAAGTTAATGGTTGAACTATTATTTTGGAGTGAATAGCTATGGAACTTGGTGGTTGTACTTGGATAATCAATACTTTGCATGGCAGACTCCGCCACCCTCGCATGCGCGCATTAATGCTTACCCCTTTTGCTCGTTCATTGTTGTTTCGGATAGATCTGCTTCTGTGTGTTTTGGTTAATTCAAACCCTTCCCTTACCATGCATTCAGCACCATGGCCCCAGTCGTGAGATTTGAACCCAATGGCAACCAGGCCCTGTTGATGTTTGACAATGCCCGCCAAGATTTGGCAGACAGTGGAAGGCTTACCTTCGTGGAACATTTCGAGGGTTTTAACCTTTGCGTAGCTCGACAATTTGCCATGACCGTCGATGGATGTTGAGCCAAAGTAGGCGATGTGAAGTTAGAGATTGATGAACAATCCATCAGCTTGGCTACGGGGTTATCTACTTCTGGACAGCGGTGGTTTAAGAATTGCAAGGTCGAGGAAGTTCCATGGACATTGTTGTTTCAATCGTGAAAAATCACCTCCTGTGATAGAGGTATGCCCGTGACTATGCTCAAACAACGTTGGCATGATTTTTTAATGATAATCAAACAGTTTGTTACCTACGAAGGCAGATACGGGCTTGTATTCCTTTATCACCTGCGTCTATTGATGATTTTCATAGGTTATCGTCTAAACATGCCGTTATATTTTCATCGGATTTTGTATAAGATGTCTAAAAAGTATAAGAGGCACAAGGCTGACAACAGCTTGTTTCATCATGGGCTTATCAAGTTCATTTTTGTTTATCATTTGAGTCTGTTGGGTGATAGTTGGAAGGCCTTCATTGCCTGCAATGGCTTTGAAGGTACTGACCCTCCACAGGTTGATAAACATGTGGTAACTGAGACTAAAAACATACACCCAGTACCCTTGCACCTCCTATTGCCTAAACCCTTGACCAACCCTCCTATAGACCTACCCGACACTGTAACTAAAGATGCAGAGGCCATCAAAAAGCCTATGAGAAAAAAGCCCAAGGCAGACCTCACTGCAAATGCCAAAGGGAAAAATAATGCCCGTTTGATTTCCCGGTTGGCAAGGAACAAGCCAAAACCCCCTGTCGAGCCAAACCCTATCGTGTTGAGTGAGGACTCTGATTCAGAAGTGGAGCATTTCTTGGCCAGCGAATACCCCTATTCGCAAGGTTTGTTTGCCGAACCCTCGTATGATTTTGTATCAAACCTACCCCCCTGCCTAAAAGATGACCCTAACTACCCAGGCATTAAGTTGCCCTATGAAACTCTCGGCCATTCACCCAAACCCTGTCCTGCTCTGTCTAAACCCACACAGTCACCCTGCGACCAATGCGGTTCATGGTTAGAGCGATATTATCTTGATGTTCTGATTCTCTAGTCAAGGATTCAATCTTTGGAAGACCAGATTGCATTACTTACCAGTCAAAAGGCCAAGCTACAAGCGATAGGTAAAAAGCAAAAGACAATCGGCTCTATCTTGTTCAAGAACATGGAATCAGCCATGGTTGTTGTGAATTCCAAGCTGGTATAAGCAAGCAGTCTTGTCGCTACACAGGTATGGAAAATTTGATATCATTTGTTTTTGTAAATAATCTGGTGATAATGGTTTGAATTCAATTTTTAAATGGTTCTGTCTTGAATCACTCTGTTATAATCGTGTGCATTCTATATATAGTTTTGTTTTGAAATGTCGATCCGATATACGATCCAATCATTCCCAGCATAGAGATCGATAGATTTCGATTGGATTTGAGTGGTATGCGTTGACATTTGATTGACTGGTTTTCTTTATTTAGTTGACAAAATTAATAGTGTGTCTTCAAATGAATTGGTTTGCATCCGATTTTTCATGCTCAGTTTAGAACACCACATGCTCGGATTCGATTTGGTTATGATCCATATGCTATGGTTAGTAAATGATTTGATTGAGTTCGATTGTTGCGATTTGCTCGGATTCGATTTCAATTTCATTGGTATGCTACGACTGGTAAATGTTTCGGGGAGATGCTTGTTACAGTGATGTGTCGTATGTTGTTCTATATTTGATTGATTCCAAGTTAAGGAGAATGACTCTATTTCTTTGCTGAAAACAATACATTCGCGCCTGAATTGGAAACGAATCCGAAACATAACAACTGTGTGAAAATCCTTGCCTAAATCGATTCATTTTTGTTCTAAATTGGCAAGTTCGTTTTATGAATCCAGTTCAGACTTTAATTAACGCTTTGTATTTTAAAAATTTGTGAAATGAATTGGTCAAATCCTGTTATGATCCGTTTAATTGAAACGATTGTGATCATAATTGATCGATCCTGTTTTCTTACTGTGCATTGATCAACGACCGAAATCTATTACAGATCCTGTTTGATTGACCCTGTTACGATTTTGGTTATGAATCAGTTATGGTTTGGTTTCGTTCACAGCTTAAATCGCTCATCGTGATAATCCTGTTCGATTCAAAAGTGTAACGATGTATATGTGATTTGTTCTATTTTCAATTGAATATCAAAACAATCTCTTAACTTATGGTTTCGATTTGTTGGGAAACGATTTCGATTCTGTTTCATATGATTTCATTTATCCGATTTATGACTATAATCAAAACAGAGTCTTACTATCTTTGCGCTCGATGTGGATCCTGTTTGAGTTCGTAATAAAAAAACGGTTTCAATTTTTGATTCGTTCTCAAATTATTGATGGATGTCGATTGAATGGAATTTATTAAAAAGATTTGAATTAATTTCAATTCTGATTCTGTATATTATTTTAGACTAGCTACAGAATTAGATGATTCTGTAGCTAAGTCTGTAGAATCAATTTTTTATTGTTTTATTAATAAAATATCTCTCTAACTTGTCATTTTTGGTCCATTTCAGGTGAATTTGAAATTACATGGGATATCATGGACATTTTAGAGGATATTTGGATATTTTATTTGCATTTTAGTTTCCTAGTTTAGTTAAACATGGGACATATCCCCAGATTTTTGTAAACAGTTTTAACTTCCACAGGGAGGTTTTACCCTGTGGAAAAACTTATAAATACTTATTATTTTTGTAATAACATCATCCTCATTCATGGGAGAACAAGGATATGGAATTTTAATACAAACAGAGACAGAATTTGATGTTCTGCTACAGCTTTAGCTTTTCATAATATCAATATTTTGTTTCATGTTTATGTGTATCTATTTGCATTTGGTTAATGACTACTTTTGTTATCTTAGTCTTTTGCAAATGATATAATTTAATCAATATAATTCATATCTGATTTCTTCCAGTATTTAAAGACATAGAAATTACTTAATTCATTTTGTGAATGACAGATTTCTCTTCTTCATAAGTTGAATTATTAAGTATAAGTTTTTGCATAACAGGTTTCCCTTATTGCAGAGATTTATAAATCATATAATTGTTATGATTTTTTATGTCTTGTTTGTCCTGTAAACAACTCAAAGAGCATTGTAGCCTATCGTTTACTAAAAGCTTCTGGATCATCCGGTGCGAGTTTCCTTCCTTCGACCAGCTTCGAAGTCATCATACACAGGGCAAATTTGGAGCGTTTCCAGGTCAGTTTGTCATTTGTTTGTTTAATATATTTATTAGTAGTTTAGTTTAGATATAAGTTTAGTTAGATATATGTATATTAGATTGTTTAATTTCAGTAAGTCTTATTTCTTGTTTATAAAATTGTAAAATCAAAAAAGAAATACCTTTCTCTGTCTTAGGGCAGACTACAAATGAGTTTTCCAGGTTTTATTTAAATCTGTATTTTGTAGATATTGTATATTCCGTAAATAAGTTATATCCCAAGTAGTAGTTAGTATAGTATCAGTTAGTAGTTTTGTATATATAGGAATAGTAGATTAGTTAGTTTATTTAATAGTTAGTTTTAATTAGATTAGTTTGTTTTATTTATTGTTAGTTTGTTAGTTTGTTTATTCAGTTTTAGTTAGTTTGTTTTATTTAGTTTTAGTTTAGATTAGTTTTCTCTTTGGTTTTCCTAGGACCTTAGATCAGCTAACGGAGCCGCTAAACCCGTCAGGGTGGTTCATTCCAAATGGCTTGGGTTATTAGACAACCCTAGACCGGTTCCACTCTCAGTTGACGGACGGTCAATTTCACCCGTCAACAAATGGCGCTAGAAGGAGGGCCTGAACTAAATTAATGGCACAAGGCGGTCGCAAGATTCCTCCACCCCCTAATCGCTCACCTATAGTGACTAGAAGTCGTTCACATGATAATATCCCTCTTCAAATAGAAACTACTTCAACCGACGATCCGCAGATCACAATTGAGCCAGCAACCCCTAATCCTACAGGTGGTGACATACAAGAGATTGTCCGCCAATCTCTTATTAAAACACATAGTGCCTTAGCTCGTCTTAGGCAACCAAACCGTCCATGGGGTCAACCTTTGGATTTCTCTGACATCAGAGAACAATTAGGTAACACTAACCTCACTGTGAATCCTACAGATCCAAACACAAATCCTGTTGCAGGAGGATCTGGGATACCTCCTTCACCACCCCCATCATCTCCTTCTTCTTCTGGAGGAGACTCGTCAGATGAAGGCAATTCACCTTCTCAGCCTTCCACACCTAATTCCCCAATGGAAAATCAGAACAACCTTGCTAGACCTTGGCTTGATTAGGATGTTGTAGTTGTACCTGGAGCTCAACACCCTTTACCTAAGCATCCGGAGAAATGGCTTCCCAAGTTTGATCTCGACTCAAAACAGATTGTTGAAGATCACATTAAAAAATTTATGTTAGCCATAAGACTCCGTAATGTCGAACATGAAGACGTTGTCTGTAGGTTGTTCCCTTATACTTTTGAGGGTAATGCATCCACATGGTACTTTTCCCAACAGCCCCATACCATCATGTCTTGGGAAAAGTTTGAGTCATGCTTTTTGGAAAAATTTGGAGATGGTAAACCTCCGGAATTCCTAGTCATGGATCTTTCAAGCTTAAGAATGAACCCAAAAGAAAAAGTTAAAGACTTTAATCAAAGATTCTTAACACTTAAAAACCGAATCCCTGTAGATTCTATGCCTACTGAAAGTCTTATAATAGCTTACTACACTAAATATTTGCATCAAAGTATAGCTATTTGTGTTAAACGATCCAAGAAAGCCACGTTGTTGGAGGCCTTCGAGGAGGCTAGCCAGATTGAAAAAGACATACTTAGTCTTAAAGACTCTTCTAGCAACGAAGCTGAGACTAGCTCTTCTTCCAAAAAGAGGATTGAAATCCTCCCCAGACCTACTCAAAGTAAAACACAACCTGAAAACTCTGATTTGGAAAACTTAACTAAAGTTGTTCAAAAGTTGTCTAATCAAGTTATATACTTAAAAAGGTCAACCAAAGAAGCTTCCTCGAGTAAAGGACCCTACAAAACCCCTTTCCGAAAGCCTTTTCCTACCAACCGACCTAATCCAAACCCAGAAGGCTTAAATCTAGAAAGCTTGCAATGTGCCCTTCAAACAATTCTAGAAGCCCAAGATAACTTGATACCTCCTGAGATTCCCCAGGAGGAAGTTGAACAAGAAACAGTTCAAGAAGAAGAGTCTTCTCCGAACATTTTTGGACACTTCTCGGATAGCATCTTCCAAGCTAATTTCGAGACAGTTCACCCTTATAACACTAGGAGTAAGACAGCAAACAAATATTCTACCGAAAACACTACAACTTCACCTCCAAAGCAACCTAAGTCAGTTGACACTAAACAAATCAATGTGAACCCCAACTTAGATTATGATGTTGTTGAAGATCTTAAAAAGTTAAGGGCTAACATTTCTATTTATGAGTTATTGAAGTTTCCCTTTTTGTTACAAAAAATGTTACAAAATATTTCTGAGAATGGCAAAAATGGTAATTCTAATGGTAACAAGGTTGTGCAAAGCAAAGTTCCGCAAAAGACTTCCACTAAAAATAATCTTGATCCTCAAGATAAAGGAAGCCTTCCTGTAGTTCCTGTAAATAATGTAAATAATGTAGATAAAGTAGCTTTAGAAACTGCGAGTAAGAAGCCACAAGCTACTACTCTTAGTACTCGCAAAAACGTACCTCCTTTCTTGTTAACTTTCGAAATTTTCAATAGAAACATGCATAATTGTATGGTTGACTCAGGAGCATCATCCAATGTGATGCCTTGGTATGTCTGCCAAAAGATTAATGCTGAAGTGGAACCGTCTACTTTAAAAATCATACAACTTGATCGAACAAATGTCAAAGTGATAGGCGAACTAAAAAACGTATTGATTAGATTATCGTCTAACCCTAAGGTTCATCAGGTTATTGATATAATTGTTGTGGATATCCCAGAAGTGTATGGTATGTTTTTGAGCAGGGACTGGTTGGAGAAGCTACATGGTTACTTCGCAACAGACTGGTCTCACCTGTGGCTTCCAGAAAATGGTAAGCCTAACAAGATCAGGGTGAATCATGAGCGCTACCTCAAGTTCACGGTCACAGATTTGAAAGATCCGAATGAACCATATACACCCTCTGCTGATACACCTGAAGTCCAAGGGATGGACACTTTCTTCGGCAATTTAACGGCCGAGTCTTCACCTATCGTCAATCCAGAACAGCAGTCCGAGATCGTAGCATAATTCCAACCAACAGCTTTTATGCAACAGTCCCATGAGCCTGATGGAAATCAAATTTGGTCTCTATATTTCGACGGTTCAAAGTCTAAAGAAGGAGCTGGTGCAAGTTGCATCATTATTGATCCAGTAGGTAGCAAGACATTAATGTCTTGTAGATTAGAATTTGAATGTACTAACAATACTGCAGAATATGAGGCTTTACTGCAAGGTCTCAGAAAAGCTCTGGATATGAACATTCAAAATCTGGTTGTATTTGGCGACTCTGAAATAGTGGTTAGACAAGTGAGAGATTCTATCCACTGTTTATCCTCGCATCTCAAGAGCTACCAAACATCAATATAGCATGGAAAAACCTCAGGAAAAGTACTCAACACCTTGAAACTGAGATAATTTCAAATAATAAGCCTCTTCGAGGGGGAAACCTCCTTTTACCCCACTTAAAATGTTCAAGTACAAGATGATTCAAAATGAAAATGTCTCCTTGGTATATATAGGACACTAGGAGGTATAATTACAAATAATGGCCTAAAGCCGACATAATTAAAATAACATTACTAATGTAAATTACAACTAATGGCCTAAAGCCGACATAACTAAAATAGCATTACTAATCTAATATGCCCCAATTAAGGGGTAATGAGCCAACATTAGGGCTTAACATGCCCCTCCCCTTGAGACAAGTGTTGTCCACAATGCTTGAGTAACTCTGGATGCTTCTGTATAAAAGACTCATCTTC
>ML783627.1:1224648-1244480 GCA_009831015.1 Picea engelmannii | reverse complement strand
GAGGTATAATTACAAATAATGGCCTAAAGCCGACATAATTAAAATAACATTACTAATGTAAATTACAACTAATGGCCTAAAGCCGACATAAATAAAATAGCATTACTAATCTAATATGCCCCAATTAAGGGGTAATGAGCCAACATTAGGGCTTAACACTGCTGATACACCTGAAGTCCGAGATTGTAGCATATATCCAACCAATAGATTTTATGCAACAATCCCATGAGCTCGATGGAAATCAAATTTGGTCTCTATATTTCGACGGTTCAAAGTCTAAAGAAGGAGTTGGTGCAGGTTGCATCATTATTGATCCGGCAGGTAACAAGACATTAATGGCTTGTAGATTAGAATTTGAATATACTAACAATACTGCAGAATATGAGGCTTTACTGCAAGGTCTCAGAAAAGCTCTGGATATGAACATTCAAAATCTGGTTGTATTTGGTGACTCTGAAATAGTGGTTAGACAAGTGAGAGATTCTATCCACTATTTATCCCCGCATCTCAAGAGATACCAGTCTGAGGTATGGAGTCTTATGAACAAATTTTCTGCTTTCAATATAAATTCCATTCCTAGACTAAATAATGCTAAAGCAGATCTATTAGCTAATGTAGCCTCTAAACTTCTTCCTGCAGAAGGCTTGTCCCTAGACGCATTCTCCGTTGAGCTGTTGTTTCGACCATCTGTTCCTGACAATATCACCAACTGGAGAGTATTTGACGATGATCAGCAGATCATTAACTTTCTGCACATGGAAGAAACCTTTCAAGGCACGGTGATAGATGAACGCACACACGACGATAATTTGCACGACTTTATGGTAATACCTGATCTGAAATCTTCTGAAGCTCTGTCAAACATGGTAAATTCCATCCCAAATCCATAGTTAGATTAGAGAAGTTTTATGATTTTGAAGATAAATTTAAAAAGACGGTCAATTGTAAAACCAATAGTTCCTCTTTGTCTTATGAAAAAGTCAATTTAGGAACTAGTGAAAATCCTCAGTGTATTAATCTAGGCTTGGGATGTTCTAAACAAGAAAAAGCTGCTTTTGTTAAATTATTTAAAGAATTTAAGGATGTCTTTGCATGGACGTATGATGATATTAAAATGTTCGACCCTAATATCATACAGCATGTCATCCCGATGAAGCCCCAAACCTTACCCTTCCAACAAAAACTGAGGAAGATGCACCCTAAACTAGAACCAACCGTTCAAAAAGAATTGAATAAACTCCTAAGTGCTAAAATAATTTTTCCTGTTAGACACACTCAATGGGTGTCCAACCTTGTCCCAGTGTGGAAGAAAAATGGGGAAATTCGACTCTGTGTCGATTTCTGAAACCTCAATAGAGCGTCTGATAAAGACAACTATCCTGTCCCACCCATGGAACAGATCCTTCAACAGGTATTTGGTTCCAAGAGGCTATCTTTATTGGATGGTTTCTCCGGATACAACCAAGTCCTGATGTCTCCACCAGACCAACTCAAAACTACCTTCCGTACCTCGTGGGGCACTTATGCTTATCGCAAAATGCCCTTTGGATTGATTAATGCTGGTGCTACCTTTCAGAGAGAAATGGACATTGCTTTTCGAGGATTAATCAATCAGTCTTTTGTAGTTTACTTAGATGATGTGACTGTATTTTCCAAAAACAAAGACGATCAT
The DNA here is from genome assembly GCA_009831015.1 of Picea engelmannii. NCBI lineage: Eukaryota > Viridiplantae > Streptophyta > Pinopsida > Pinales > Pinaceae > Picea > Picea engelmannii. Next base: position 1,242,808 of record ML783627.1, on the reverse strand, counting down.
CTAGCTCACTTACGAGTTGTTCTGCTATAATGTCGTAAATACGGCATCTCCTTGAACCCCAAAAAGTCCATCTTTGCAGTAGAACAGGGTAAATTACTAGGGTTCATTGTGTCTAGTGATGGGATAATTATTGACCCCGAAAGGACTCAAGTCATTGCTAAACTCCCCCCTCCTACATCCAAAAAATCCATGCAGTCTTTCTTAGGCCATATTAATTTCGTGAGAAGATTCGTCCCTAGTTTCTCTGAAATGGTCAAGCCTCTACAGAACCTGATTAAGAAAGACACCCAATATCGCTGGGGACCCACAGAAAATCAAGATTTTAATTCCATAAAGAAGGCCATAATAGATGCTTCGTCTCTCATGAGCCCTAACTTCTCTCAAGATTTTACACTTTATACTTTTGCCTCTGATCGTTCCTATGATGTCGTCCTAACTCAGAAGAATGTCGAGAACAACGAAGTACCCATCGCCTTTATGAGCTCTGCTTTCAAAGGTGTTGAACTTAACTACCTAGCAGTTGATCAGCAAGCCTACGCTATTTTCAAAGCAGTTAAACATTTCCGGTCCTATCTTTTGAAGTCAAGGATGAAAGTCATTGTCCCCTACCCTACCGTAAGGAACTTGTTAGTGCAGAAGGAGATAGGAGAGAAGAGAGCCAACTGGGTCACCTCCCTGTAGGAGTATGACTTAGAGATCACACCAGCTCAGATCGTGAGAGGCCAAGGGTTGTGTAAATTGGTTGTTGATTTGGAAACAGGACAGCAAGAAGATAATGATACATCAAACCTAGGACAAAGCAATCAAAGTTTAATTTGTTGCGCACAAAATCTCGTTAGTCCTTGGTACGACGATATAAGATTCTGTCTTGAACATGGATCAGCCCCCCGTCACTTAGACCCTTCTAAGAGAAGAGCGTTGAGACTGAAGTTTGCCTCCTTTCATCTGGTTAACGGTGTATTGTTTCGTCAGAATTTTGACGGCGTACTGATGCGCTGCCTCGAAAAAGACGAAGCAGAAAAAGTCTTGCTTGAGTTTCATGCAGGAGAAGCTGGTGGTCACTTCGGTGGCGACACCACTGCTCATAAAGTTTTAAGAGTCGGTTATTACTGGCCCACTCTTTTCAGAGACGCCCATGCCTTGTGTTGTAAATGTATCACCTATCAGAAAGCATCAGGGCGGTTGCAAAAACCAGCCTTTCCCTTGCAACCCGTTTCAATAGATTCTCCTTTCCAGCAATGGGGCCTTGATATCATTGGTCCTATTAACCCTCCATCCTCGCAACAGCACAAGTATATTGTGACATCCATAGATTACTTTACTAGATGGTCTGAAGCTGTTGCGCTCAAAACTGTCAACACCAATCAGGTAATCGCTTTTCTGAACTCGAATATTATCACTCGTTTCGGTATCCCTAACTGTTTGGTCTTTGACAATGCTTCATACTTTTCTTCTCTTGAGATGAACGAGTTTTATTTGGAGAAAGGAATAAAGCTGAAGTATTCTGCTAGTTACTACCCCCAGGGAAACACTTTAACAGAATCAACAAACAAGAACTTGATCAAAATTATCAAGAGAACCGTGGCTGAAAATCACAAGAACTAGCACAATGCGTTGCTGAACGCGTTATGGGCTGATAGGGTAATGCCCAAAGCTGCTATAGGTAACTCCCCCTTTTTTCTCGTTTATGGCAGAGAAGCAATTCTGCCACCTCACATTCTTCTTCCGTCGCTTCAATTGTCACAGAAAGTCAGAGAAGAAGATTGTCCCCCTTTAGATAACCGAATTAATGCTTTGATGAAGTTGGAAGAAGTAAGAGCCCAAGCTAAGCGTAAGTTATATCAACATCAACAATTTATTAAAAGCTGGTTCGATTCTAATTCTACTTCTGATAGGAATTTTGAGGTAGGCGATCTCGTCTTAAAGTGGGACAAACCACACGAAGGAAAGGGTGAGCACACAAAATTTCAAAACTTATGGCTTGGACCATTTTTAATTTCTAAAAAGTTGGGTCCTATTTCCTTTCGATTACAGAATCTCGAAGGGCAGCTTGACACCTACCCGGTGAATGGTCAAGCCCTGAAAAGATACTTTCCTTGATAACTACCCTTGTATATTATGTAAATATTTCATTTTTGTTTGCATTTTTGTTTGCTTTCCATTTTTTATTTTGATTTGAATTTATCAGTTTGTGTGTTTGGACATATACATACCTGTACACTGAGCCGTTCAGACAAAGACTATAGAAATTTTCTTCGCTGAAATAACTTCTGAAAAATTTGTACAAACATCAATGATATATTGTTGAACTTATATTTGTGTTGGAAAATTTTGTGGTTTGAAAGAAGTTGACTGATTTCAATCTCTGAGCAAAGTTCGTCATGATCATCTATTATCTTTTTACGCTGTCCCTTTTCCATAAAGGAATGACTCAAAATATGTCTCCCTATTATAGGAAGTGTTTTAGAAATAAAACATCTCTGGAGCTAAATAAAGGACAGTGCGAAAAAATTCTGATGAGGTCAAAAAATATGTAAAAAATATCAAGATTTTCAGCATCACCCCGCTCAGCTATATATCTATAAAAGAAAAACAAAATAAATTATGAATAAGAGTTGTGGGAAGTGCTTGTAAACCCACCGGGATACTAAACAGGTCTGCTGGCAGTGGGTAAATGCATGCATGGCACCAAGACAACTTCGTTGGGGTACTGAACAGGCCCGCTGGCAGCGAAGCAATGTCGGGTACATGAAAATCTGCAAAAAATATGAGAAACCTCTTTAATGTCCTTTATTTTGATCTAGAACTTCTTGACAGGATACAGATGTCAGAGTGGGTTAAATGGAAACCCTGTCGAGGCTATGGACGCCTGCTGGCAGCAGTGGCCATGCCAACAATATTGGAGATTTTATCTTTAATATCGTGACTTGCTGATCTTAAGACTGTTATTGGCTTTGATCTTTTGAAACATTGCTGGAAAAGATGGCTAATGATGATGTTTGTACGATTTTCTGGTTGTTATTTTTTAGTTGAAATTTTCTTTGCTGTCCTAATCTAAATTTATTTCTTTTGACAGAGATAACTGCTTCTACCAGTGTGTCGCCATTGTTGGCAGCCAATTCAATTTTTTCTATTGTCCTATAAGCTGCCTACACCTATGTCTTGTGAACTTCAATTTTTCGTCGCATTTTTCAAATAGACGATATTTTCATTTCTTGCGACATTTGCACATTTGTCTTCGTAAAGTTTTCATGACTGTAAGCGTGAAAAACTTCCCCTTTATAGGTCACATTTCGATCACTATCTGAGCTGTCATGACCTTTTTGTCGATATGACTACTGCGCTTACATTGTGTTTATTGTTATGTGGCTAGAAGGATTGTCATTATGCTCATTAGAAATTCTTTTATTGATTGCATAACTTGATTTTATTGAGTTTTTAAAAGCATTGAGCCTTTGGATTCGCACTTTATATGACTTGCCTGATCCTGACCCTCCACAGGTTGATAAACCTGTGGTAACTGAGACTAAAAATGTACACCCGGTACCCTTTCACCTCCTATTGCCTAAACCCTTGACCGACCCTCCTATCGACCTACCCGACACTGTAACTAAAGATGTAGAGGCCATCAAAAAGCCTATGAGAAAAAATCCCAAGGCAGACCTCACTGCAAACGCCAAAGGGAAAAAGAATGCCCATTTGATTTCCCAGCTGGCAAGGAACAAGCCAAAACCCCCTGTCGAGCCAAACCCTATCGTGTTGAGTGAGGACTCTGATTCAGAAGTGGAGTGTTTCTTGGCCAGCGAATACCCCTATTCGCAAGGTTTGTGTGTCGAACCCTCGTATGATTTTTTATCAAACCTACCCCCCTGCCTAAAAGACGACCCTAACTACCCAGGCATTAAGTTGCCCTGTGAAACTCTCGGCCATTCACCCAAACCCTCTCCTGCTCTGTCTAAACCCACACAGTCACCCTGCGACCAATGCAGTTCATGTTTAGAGCGATATTATCTTGATGTTTTGATTCTCCAGTCAAGAATTCAATCTTTGGAAGACCAGATTTCATTACTTACCAGTCAAAAGGCTAATCTACAAGCGACAGGTAAAAAGAAAAAGACAACTAGCTCTATCTTGTTCAAGAACGTGGAATCAGCCATGGCTGTTGTGAATTCCAAGCTGGTATAAGCAAGCAGTCTCGTCGCTACACAGGTATCGAAAATTTGATATCATTTGTTTTTTTAAATAATCTGGTGATAATGGTTTGAATTCAATTTTTAAATGGTTCTGTCTTGAATCACTTTGTTATAATCGTGTGCATTCTATATATAGTTATGTTTTGAAATGTCGATCCGATATACGATCCGATCATTCCCAGCATAGAGATCGATAGATTTCGATTGGATTTGAGTGGTATGCATTGAGATTTGATTGACTGGTTTGCTTTATTTAGTTGACAAAATTAATAGTGTGTCTTCAAATGAATTGGTTTGCATCCGATTTTTCATGCTCAGTTTAGAACACCACATGCTCGGATTCAATTTGGTTATGATCCATATGCTATGGTTAGTAAACGATTTGATTGAGTTCGATTGTTGTGATTCGCTCGGATTCGATTTCGATTTCATTGGTATGCTACGACTGGTAAATGTTTCGGGGAGATGCTTGTTACAATGTTGTGTCGTATGCTGTTCTATATTTGATTGACTCCAAGTTAAGGAGAATGACTTTGTTTCTTTGCTGAAAATAATACATTTGTGCCCGAATTGGAAACGAATCAGAAACATAACAACTGTGTGAAAATCCTTACCTAAATCGATTCGTTTTTGTTCTAAATTGGCAAGTTCATTTTATGAATCCAGTTCAGACTTTAATTAACGCTCTGTATTTTAAAAATTTGTGAAATGAATTGGTCAAATCCTGTTATGATCCGTTTGATTGAAATGATTGTGATCATAATTGATTGATCCTGTTTGCTTATTGTGCATTGATCAACAACCAAAATCTATTACAGATCCTGTTTGATTGACCCTGTTACGATTTTGGTTATGAGTCAGTTATGGTTTGGTTTCGTTCACAGCTTAAATCGCTCATCGTGATAATCCTGTTCGATTCAAAAGTGTAACGATGTATATGCAATTTGTTCTATTTTCAATTGAATATCAAAACGATCTCTTAACTTATGGTTTCGATTTGTTGGGAAACGATTTCGATTATGTTTCATATGATTTCATTTATCCGATTTATGACTATAATCAAAACAGAGTCTTACTATCTTTGTGCTCGATGTGGATCCTGTTTGAGTTCGTAATGAAAAAACGGTTTCAATTTTTGATTCGTTCTCAAATTATTGATGGATGTCGATTGAATGGAATTAATTAAAAAGATTTGAATTAATTTCAATTCTAATTCTGTATATTATTTTAGACTAGCTACAGAATCAGATGATTCTGTAGCTAAGTCTGTAGAATCAATTTTTTATTGTTTTATTAATAAAATATCTCTCTAACTTGTCATTTTTGGTCCATTTCAGGTGAATTTGAAATTACATGGGATCTCATGGACAGTTTAGAGGATATTTGGATATTTTATTTGCATTTTAGTTTCCTAGTTTAGTTAAACATGGGACATATCCCCAGATTTTTGTAAACAATTTTAACTTCCACAGGGAGGTTTTACCCTGTGGAAAAACTTATAAATACTTATTATTTTTGTAATAACATCATCCTCATTCGTGGGAGAACAAGGATATGGAATTTTAATACAAACAGAGACAGAATTTGATGTTCTTCTACAGCTTTAGCTTTTCATAATATCAATATTTTGTTTCATGTTTGTGTGTATCTATTTGCATTTGGTTAATGACTACTTTTGTTATCTTAGTCTTTTGCAAATGATATAATTTAATCAATATAATTCATATCTGATTTCTTCCAGTATTTAAAGACATAGCAATTACTTAATTCATTTTGTGAATGACAGATTTCTCTTCTTCATAAGTTGAATTATTAAGTATAAGTTTTTGCATAACAGGTTTCCCTTATTGCAGAGATTTATAAATCATATAATTGTTATGATTTTTTATGTCTTGTTTGTCCTGTAAACAACTCAAAGAGCATTGCAGCCTATCGTTTACGAAAAGCTTCTGGATCATCCAGTGCGAGTTTCCTTCCTCCGACCAGCTTCGAAGTCATCATACACTGGGCAAATTTGGAGCGTTTCCAGGTCAGTTTGTCATTTGTTTGTTTAATATATTTATTAGTAGTTTAGTTTAGATATAAGTTTAGTTAGATATATGTATATTAGATTGTTTAATTTCAGTAAGTCTTATTTCTTGTTTATAAAATTGTAAAATCAAAAAAGAAATACCTTTCTCTGTCTTAGGGAAGACTGCAAATGAGTTTTCCAGGTTTTATTTAAATCTGTATTTTGTAGATATTGTATATTCCGTAAATAAGTTATATCCCAAGTAGTAGTTAGTATAGTATCAGTTAGTAGTTTTGTATATATAGGAATAGTAGATTAGTTAGTTTGTTTAATAGTTAGTTTTAATTAGATTAGTTTGTTTTATTTATTGTTAGTTTGTTTGTTTGTTTATTCAGTTTTAGTTAGTTTGTTTTATTTAGTTTTAGTTTGTTTAGTTTTTAGTTTAGATTAGTTTTCTCTTTGGTTTTCCTAGGACCTTAGATCGGCTAACGGAGCCGCTAAACCCGTTAGGGTGGTTCATTCCAAACGGCTTGGGTTATTAGACAACCCCGGACCGGTTCCACTCTCTCAGTTGACGGACGGTCAATTTCGCCCGTCAACAAATTGTTGTTCTAACTGTTTGGGAGCGTCGATCTAATGGTTATAATGCTTCCAATGGTCATATCGCTCCACGATGGCAAATTTCTATTCTAAGTTGCTCTGATATTCTGATGAAGTTCAAATTCTGGAGACCTTCCTTCTGTGAAGTTCCCTCGGGAACCTCTTGCAATTTTTCTAGCTTCGCTTTCTTCTTATTGAGATTTCTAGCCTTATTCCCTGTGATATGTGTTACTGGGTTCCTCTTCCCATTATGATTCTTATCTCCTCTTGGCATAGTAACTTCGCACTGTTGATGGTATTTCGTAGGGTTCAAGGCCAATACTTCTTCTATGTCTGGGGTAGGTTCTCTGCTCTCTTGTGTGGAGGGGTTCTTCAAGACTTTTTGTGTTCTTTCAGCTTCAACATCCAGATTTCTGGTCCTTAGTAGCTTCAACTAGTTTTCTTGTTCTTCTAGTAAGTGCGTTATTCTCTTAGCCATGAAGTCTCTTAGTTCTTTATTTTTCTTTTCTAGAGCTTCCTCTTCTTGTTTTCTTCGGATCTGATCTTTCTCAATCCAAGTTTTTCCTAGTAACATAGAAAATGGGGCATTGTTCTCAACAAATTTAACAACCTCAATTTCTTCCTCTGTCGAAGTTCCATGAACACTCATAGATGTTTGGGTGATTCTTCCACATAGGGTTATCATCTTTCCTCTAAATAATCTTATTCCCCCCAATGAAGGAGTCATAGCAGGCTTTCCTAAAATTTCCCAAGTTATTTTTGTCATGATATTCACCTGTGTTTCCTCATCCATAACACAGCCTATGTCGAAGTCTCTTTTTCTTTGCAGATCTCTGATAAGTTGATATTTTTGTGGTCCTTCAGGGTTTCATTCATTTCTGAAAATACAGTCTCTAATTCTTTCTGGGGTTCTGCCATGGTCTCAGTTTCGTGGCCTTTCTCAGGGTTTTCTTGTCTTGTATTCATTATTTCAACCTTATCAATCATTCTAGGGCAATCTATAACGTCATGGTCCATAGATTTACAACAAAGACAATTAGGTCTTCTATCAAGGAAATCTTTAGCAAGATGGCCCGGCCTTCTACAACTGTAACAAAGGGTTAGTCCTCTCTTTAGTTTAAATGATCCCAACATCTCCTATACTACGCACTAGGATCATAGTAGCTAACCTGCAGAAAATTATTTCTAGGATCTTGCATCCATTTGTTAGTCCAAACATTCTTTCTATGCATAGGAATAACATATATTTCATTATTTCTATCAGATCTATTCATATCAAACCTTCTTTCTTCTAACTGTGCCCTATTTTTTAGACTAGGACAGAATCTATCAAGCACACATAGATCCATACTTTGGAAACAAAAATTTTCACTTATCTTACCTTTGACAGAGAAAAAAGCTTTCAGATCTAAAAAATTTCACTATTCTTACCTTTTTCAGAGCACAAAGCTTTCATATCTTACCTATTTTCTTCAGATCTGCTTCCTTTCTTAGCACAGAGCTTCGTAAAATAGAATATTGCACACTAAAGCTACAGATCTATGCACAGAGCTTGCTTTCTTTTCCTTAGTTCCCAGCAATCACAGTTTCAGTCCCGGCAACGGAACCATTTGTTGGGGCACAGGAGTAGACCCAAGGTTCAACGCTTCAATAGCGCACCAACAAAACCCTAACTATCGGCCCTTTCGACAACACCTATGAAGCATATGAAGTATCACCTGAGGTAGAGGCAGGGGTGGTTGCAGGACTCAGATGTCTGCAACCTAGTTGGGACACAGAACTGTGATTGTAACACCTCAACAGATCACTTTGCAGTTATAGTTCATTAGTATTTAACCTTTGTCTACAGTGCAGATAAACCCTAATTACAGAGAATCACAGTATTCACTCATATCTAATACATCTAAGCATTCAACATTTGAAAACAGATCAGATCTAGCATACATTCACATCACTAAGAACTTAGCTATCATATCTTATCCATCTAAGCATACATTATGGCACTAAGCAGTAATCATATAAACAATAAAACATTCACAATGCACAAAGCAACCACAACACAGGATATACGTGGTTCACCCCCAGCCTGGGGCTACGTCCACCAAATCTTCTCTTCTTTATTATCTTTGTTCAAGCTTCCTACATCATACAACATCAAACCCAACTCTGTATAGAATAGGAGATCTACGCGCACCTCGCCAGATCCTCCTTCCTCGAGTTATATCACTTGCACTTAGCTCTGCAAGTATTAACACATAGTATGCACAAAGCCTCTAGCTCCGTACTAAGCCATTTCTACTAGGTCTCCCTTCTTACATCGCCTAGCTTCTTATTTACACATTAAAAAATAGGCCTAAACATGGGTAAACCCATGGGCCGAAACAAGGACCTAGCCATAGTTTTTGGAACTTAGATGCCTTCCTCTTTTAGCATGGACTAAGTCCCATAATAGGACTTTGTCATCGATCTTGAATTCAATAGCTTTTGCTCATCTGTTAAAATACTTTTTCACAGTTTGTTGCCTTATTTTTATGCTCTCTAAGGCAAAATTCCTTTGTTCTTATAGGGATAATAGTGCATTTATCCTTTGGGGCACATTGGAAGAATTCAATTCTTCAATCTGTAGCATCAACCATAAGGAGGAAATCTCTATCTCGGTAGGTAGAATAGCCACTTGACCATATACGATATGAAAGGGAGTAATGCATGTACTTGCTTTGGAGGTTGTGCTTCCTTTGGTTCATGGTTTATACCTTTGGTTCATTCCCTTTGGTTTATACCTTCATCACATCACATGATTAGACAATCATCACCAACACCATTATTCCACCACTAGTCTAACATGTCACTACCTCCACTATGTGCTTAAACCCCTCCACTATGTCCCTCTACCCGTTATAAGGTCAAATCAATGTGTTTTAGTATGCTGCCAACTCATCAGAATTTTTCATAGTGCATCTTGAGTACACATTTCCTGTTTACCATTATTTCACTTATGAGGCTTGTGTTAGTCGATCTCATTGTTTTCAGCATCCATGATTAAAGGGAAATAAGTTGGGATTTATTCATTTAAGGTTGTCTAACTATTTTCTCAAAATTTGAATTATGCTCCTAGTTTGGTGTTGCGGAAACACCTAAGTTTAGACAGGCACTGCAGAATCTGCTACATACTGGTTGGCAAAGGGGAATTGGAGGCTAGAGTTGTTGCAGGAAGTTTCATGATATTTGAAGAATATCTACATTCAAGCCATGGTGTCCAGGTACTCACTGAGTTTTTTGAGCTACATTGAAGATCATATTAAATTTGTGCCTGCATTTCTCTTCCTGGGCACTACGAATTAAGGATTCACATCACCAACCTACCCATTTACCTTTTCTATCACCAAATTCTCAGCTTATCTGCAGTATTTTCAACCTCTTCTATCACAATTGAAAAAATCATGTTGTCAGAGCCTTTGTGCCTATGTATTTCTTGGCCCCTATTGTTATACTGTGAAATCTGCTACGAATTACACTACAGAACCCACGTTCCAACGCTGCGAACCTATGCATAAAACTCATTATTTTTATCCTCTTATTGCACGGCCTATATCAACTGAATTCCTTTATATTTTCAAGTATTATTCCAAGTCTAAAATATGTCTATACTGAAAGTTTAAAGAGCCTTGTTGATTTAAGTGGTGATGACCTTGCATGATGGTGAATTATTAGCTTAAAACCTTAGCAGTTGCCTCCTCCTTGCATATCCTTTTTTTAAAGATTTTTTATTCTTTCTTAGCCATCAATCGCCCTTCCATAAGTTCAGCAGCCAAACAGACATGGAAAAACTGAAGCCTTGCATTGAAGCTAGCTTTGAAAAATACCATCATTCAAACCCTAAGACCTCTTTCCTTGTTTGGCCTCTCATTTCTCTCAGATTATTGTAGTGTTTTTCCTCATGTTTATAGAAAATGGTTACACATCAGCAAAAGAAGTCTCACAAGGGTGGGAGTGTAGTTAGGACAGATCCTTTCGATATGTAGTTGTTTGATTATGAACCTTTGATCGGAGAGGTCTTCTAGAGGGTTGGATGTTTAAATTTCTATTAGAATATGCAGAGGGGACACCCTAAGGTAGCAAGAGAGTTTTCCCTAAATTTTGATGGCACTAAAACCAAGATGGGAATCATTGCAGTAGCCACTAAGATACCCAACACTAGTGAAAGATGGTTTAAATCCATGACTCCTAATGCAACCTTCTCTAAAGAGTTCCTCAAAATAGAGTATCAGGGGGATAACCTATCAAAGGGAGTGCCTAGGAGCCACTTGGTTGAGAGATTTGACAAGATGTTAAAGGTGATCCAGAGATATTTTACATGTGAGGGCAGATTCAATATGATTTACCAATATTACATTAGACTTTTGTTGCACTTCACATGCAAAGATACAATGAACATCCCTTTCTATTTGTTTAGAAGTATGGGGAAAATGGTTGATAGGGTCCAAGCCAAGTCCAAGGTTGTGGGCACAAGTGTCTTTCACTCAGGATTGATTAGGACGCTTTTGATGGAGGATTTGAAGAAGAGAAACATAGCTTGGGAGCAATTCATTGCCTCTGCACATCTACAACTAAATGTAGCTCCTACTCCTCAATCTAATGTGGAGAGACATTTGCAAGTTGATAGTGTTGTCCACATAGAGACAAGAAAAAAGATAAAGGGTAAACATATTTCTAAAGAGGATGAGGTTCCTAAGGAACAAGAAGAAGAAGGAGGATCCCATCACTCTCCATAGAGGGAATTTTCACCCCAACCTGCTCCAGAATTAGAAGAAATTCCCTTAGCTAAAACCATAGTCAAAAAAAGGAGAAAGTTACTCTTCCCCTCACCTATTGTTGTAGTTGAGACTAGAGCTAGGAGGCCCTTCACCAGGTCATCATCCAAGAAGGAAATTGCTAAACAAGAAGCCATAACAAAAGCTCATGTCAAGAGGAAGGATAAGGGTAAAATTGAGACTGTTGAGAAATATGTTGAAATCATAGATATAAACACCCCCCCTCAAAACCCTACCTTCAAAATATTGATCAGACATCTCAAGGAGGCCATAAAGGAGGTTGCTCATTTGAAGGAAGAAGGGTTAGCTGAGAGGAAAAAGTTGAAGGAGCTCGTGGATATGTATAAGGAAACCATTGTTCTGGCTAGGTTTACAACAAGAACATTTATGTCCTTCCATAGTCAACTTAATAATCTATACAGGCAGAATAGAGATTTACAATCCCAAATCAGAAAGCTCAAGCTGGAGTTATAGCCCTTAAAAGATGAGTTAGGTCAAAGAAATATCAATGTGTTAGCTCAAGTTGCAACCAGGAGAAGTACCAAACTAAGGATATGAGATGGAGTGGCTGAAAGACTCTCAATTTTGAAGATGGTCACCCTTGCATTTTGAAGTTTTTGTGGGAAGTATCAAGATTATACCTGCTTAGGAGGATTTTATAGGCTTGTACACCTTTGGCTAAGGTTTTTTAGTATTTTTTGCTCAAACTTTACAACACATATAGCTACAATATATTTCATAGCACCTGGTGTTGCGAAATGATCTACATAGACAAAAGTTGCAAGTTCTCTATGGAATGCACTGTGAAATCATTTACATACAGAGAAGTTGCACAGTCACTGTGAACTCCGCTACAAAATCACCTAGTTAGACAGAAAATGCAATCTCACTACATAATCTATTGCGAAATGGTCTACACATGTGGGTGCTACAGAATTCACTACGGAATTCACTGCGAAATTTTCTACGAACTGGCTGATACAGTCAGCACTTTAGGGTTCGCTGCCAATTCCATTTTTGATGGATTTTGAGGGAATCAACGGTCATCAAGTTCCAAATGGAGCTTAGAACAGATGCTTAGAGGTCAGTTGAAGTTGGTGGACACATGGAAATGAGAGAGATGCGCTCAAGGAACAAGTCACTATGAAAATATTATGGTGTTAGGGTTGTTGCCAACATCTTCCTTGTTTTTAGCAATTTGTTGTTTCCACTTGTACATATGTAATATTTTCAGTTTTAAGTGGGAAAATCCTAGGTTAGAGGATCCATCTCGAATTGTATGATGTCACTCATTGTTTAGGCTATAAATACAACATTATAATGAAATTTTTGGGTTCGAATGGTTGAGCATAGACTCCATGATGTAATGTTTTGATGTAATAGAGCTAGACGTTGGTTTTTATGTATGAGATCTGAGACATTTTACCTAATAGAAGTCATCTTCCTTTCCATTATATTACTTCTTTGTTACTCTGATTTTCTCATCATTGAATGATTCAATTGAGATGTTATATTTGTTGATTAAGGTTGGTTCTCATTGATGTCAACCCTTGAAGAAAGTCTGGTAGTGAATTCTAGTAGCACAAAGGTTTGGGTAATGGACCCAAGGTTGTTTCATGTATAATGGTATGATTTTTAATATATTTGTAGGTAAGACTATTATACATGGATAGTATATTTCATTCCATTTATGGTGGTATGTGGAACGTCTCATAACTCCTCACTGTTTGAGAGTTATGGCCTTACGAAGTTGGAGGACCCTCATATGTCATCTAGAAGCCCCAAAAGGTCAAAGTAGTCAAAGTGGTTTAAGAGAGTTTATAAGGTAAATAATAAAGTGAAGTGATGAGTGTACTATAATTCAAAGTGAATACAAAATAAATTATTTAAATACTAAATTTAATGGATAAATTAGAAGTGGGTTAACCCTAAAATAAGGAAAGTGGGCAAAGTGACCTAAAAGATGCTTCTAAGGAAGCTACTTGGAGAGTATAAATAAGAAGCAAGGCTCTCTCATTTTACATCACACTTGAGAATATTGAATATCTATAAGTGAATGAGGTAACCAGAGGATATCTATGTCGAATTTCAGAGGGAAGGTGAAGAAAAGAAGGTCGGAATTCAAGGGAGGATAAATTATTTTGATGATGCTTTCTAAGGTATGTTATTTACAAGCCATCTCACCATTTTTGCAATAAAAAAATTTCTAGAATGATTCAGGCCGTGAAATTGATAGGCCATTGAGGAAACATATCCAATTATATGTGGTAAACATTTCATCTTGTGGGTCATTGTATTTTTTGATTTTCACTACGTGGAAAATAGGGTTTGTGGCTAGTCCTGAAACTAGTCTAAAACAGGTGTTTTGGGTAAAAACATCATAACTTCTTCATAATAGATCCAAATTCCATAAGACCAAATGTGTTGGTTATATTAAAATATGTGTTATTCTTTGTAACATTTTCATATCCATTCAAAAAATATTTTGTGCGGGGCACACTCTACAAGGTCGCTCTCTAGAATAATCCAGAATTCAACAAGGTATGTAATTTTTGCTATAACTCCTTTTCTGAGAGGTTCCAAGTAGTGACACCTGGAGGAATTGCATAAAACAAACTGAACAACATTTTGTACTATTTTCAGATATTTATTCATTACAGGTACATAGTTATGATTATTTCAAGTTAGGGTTGTTAATTAATCCCAAACTAGTCATGTGAGACTAAAGAAAACTTTGATGAAAATGCTAGGCTCTTGTTGTGAAAGTTAAGGAAGGTTTGTAGGTATGTGATCATATACACTAGGTCTATTACAGTGTTACAAATCATATTTAGATGATGAAATTGATGAGGGATTTTGGTTAAGGTACATGTTGGGTACATGGTTGAGACAAGTAGTTGATGAGTTGGAACATACATGAGGTGTATAGTTGGTGATGTTGGTGTTGGATTACTGAGAGGGGGGGTGAATCAGTAATAGCATAATTATAATCATTTTTCTTCAAATGTTATATCGATGTAGAATTATTATCCAATAATGAGCAGTAAGAAATAAACAATCACACACATACATAGTACACCAGTGTTTTACGTGGAAACCCAAATCGGGAGAAAACCACGGAATGCTTTTTCTTATATGTCTTGAAGAATTACATTCATTGGAAGCACCAACTTCCTTTGTTTTCCAGCCGCAACTGGAAGGAGGCTCCAACCCCCTAGTTTCCCAGACTACAACCTGAGGGAAGCTCCAACTCCCCAATTCTCTGGCTACAACTCGAAGGAGGATCCAACCCCCTAGTTTCTCAGGCTACAACTTGAGGGAAGCTCCAACTCCCCAATTCTCTAGCTACAACTAGAAGGAGGCTACAACCCCCAATGTTCTTCGGCTACAACCGAAAGGTGGCTACAACCACCTGTCATTGCCCCGTCCTGCCACCCTGAAGTAAAAGTAGAATGATGGAACCACTGTCACACTATCATTGTGAGATATACCATTGTATACCTGTACCAATAAATTTGAAACATGCATCAACCATGCATCAACCTGTACCTCAACATGTAATCAACCTGTACCATAAACAAGTGCATCAACCATGCACCAACCTGTAATCAACCTGTACCATAAAAAAGTTCATCCAACCATGTGCCAAGTATGTACCAATCATGTGTCAACTACTCATCAACAATGACTCATCAATATGTACCAACATCATCAACACTACACCTCATGTATGTTCCAACGCATCAACTACTTGTCTCAACCATGTACTCAACATGTAACTCAACCAAAATCCCTCATCAATTTTATCATCCAAATCTGATTTATAGCTCTGTAATATACCTGGTGTATATGATCACATTCCTACAAACCTTCCTTAACTTTAACAACAAGAGACTAGCATTTCATCAAACTTTTATTTAGTCTCACATGCCTAGTTTTGGATTAGTCAACAACCCTAACTTGAAGTAATCATAACTTTGAACTTGTAATGTATAAAGATCTGAAACTGATACACAATGGTATTCATTTTGTTTTATGCAATTCTTCCAATTTTCACTACTTGGAACCTCTCAGAAAAGGAGTTATAGCAAAAATGGCATACCTTGTTGAATTTTGGCTTATTCTAGAGAGCGACATTGTAGAGCATGCCCCACAAAACATATTTGATGAATTGATCTAAAAATATTACACAACATACTAGATAATATACCCTAACCAACACACTTAATCCCACTAAATTTGGATCTGTTATGAATAAGTTATGATGTTTTTACCCTAAACACCTGATTTTGACTAGTTTCAGGACTGGCCAAAAACCCTATTTTCCACGGAGTGTAACTCCCAAAATACAACGACCCACAAGCTGAATTTTTTACCATAGATACCTGGATATGTTTTCTCACTTGAATAGAAATTTCACAATCTTAATCATTATAGAAAACAATTTATAGCGAAAATGGTGAGATGACCTGTAAATAACATACCTTAGAAAGCACCATCAAAAGAATTTATCCTTCCTTGCATTTCGGCCTTCTTTTCTTCACCTTCACTCAGAATTCCAGTTTAGATATCCTTTCTTACCTCAGAAACATATAGATATTCAATATTCTGAAGTTTGATTCAAATGAGAGAGCCTTGCCTCTTATTTATACTCTCCAAGTAGCTTCCTTAAAAACATCTTCTAGGTCACTTGGCCCACTTTCCTTATTTTAGGGTTGGGTCCACTTCTAATTTCTCCATTAAATTTATTATTGAAATAATTTATTTTGTATTCAATTTGAATTATAATACACTCATCACTTCACTTTATTATTTACCTTTCAAAAACTCTAAAACCACTTTGACTACTTTGACCTTTTGGGGCTTCTAGATGACATATGAGGGTCATCCAACTTTGTAAGGCCATAACTCTCAAACTGTGAGGAGTTATGTGATGTTCTACATACCACCAAAAATGGCATGACATGTACTATCCATATAGAATAGTATTATCTAAAAATATATCATAACTCATACCGTTACCCATCAAACAAACTTGGGTCCATTACCAAAACCTGGGGTCTCCAACTTCTCATGGCCATAACTCTCTAACCGTGAGGAATTATGTGACGTTCCACATACCACCGGAAATTACATGACAAGAACTATCCATATAGGATATTTTCTATAACAAATTCACTTCCTTCATCTCATTATTCCACAATTAAGCATGGGTTCTCTTACTCCACAAAGCATCTTCTTGTGAGGGCTTTCACCATAAGGGAACCACTTTAGAGTTCATCCATATTTACTTCTTATCAACCATGAAAAAACAATAATGAGTCATATTTACATCAAAAAATATTGGGTCCATTACCCAAACCTTTGTGCTACGAGGCTTTCTTCAAGGTTTGACATCAATCACAACCAACCTTAATCAACAATCTCCCCCTTTGGCATTGATGGCAACACTCTGATGCAATACTGAAATCACATCACTCATGCTCCCCCTAGAACCATGTCTTTGTCCTTTGCATCTGATAAATCTGTTCCCCCTGGAACCATGCCTCTGTCCTCTACATCTGATAAATCTGCTCCCCCTGAAACCATGCCTCTATCCTATGCATCTGATAAATCTCTCCCCCTTTGTCATCAATGGCAAAGTTATCTTTTCATCCGGGGTTGCTCCCCCTGACAGACTATCTCCTTATGGTGCTTCCTCATGTACATCTAAAGCATATAAGATAAGCATTCATTTTTGGAGTAGAAATAGCTCCAAGTGTTTGGCGAAGATATTCAAAGGCTTCCCGTGGTAGTGGTTTTGTAAAGATGTCTGCCATTTGTTCTTTTGTGCCCACATACTCAACTCTGATGTTCTTTTCTGCAACCTATTCCCGTAGAAAGTGATACTTGATTGGAATGTGCTTCGTCTTGGAGTGCATCACCAGGTATTTTGAGATGTTGATGGCACTTGTATTATCACAATATATTGGAATGGGCTCATCATACTCAAGCTGAATATCTGTCAAAGTTTGTTTCATCCAAAGAACCTGTGTACAACATGTTGTTGCTGCAATATACTCTGCCTCGGCTGTAGATAGAGATATCGATGATTGTTTCTTTCTTAGCCATGATACCAAACAATCACCTAAGTAGAACGTTTCTCCACTGGTGCTTCGTCGATCATCAATACAACCTGCCCAATCTGCATCTGTGTAGGCAATAAGTAATAGATCTTTTCCTTTTGGATACCATAATCCAAACTTTTTTGTTCCTTTGAGATATCTGAAGATCCTTTTTACTGCTAATACATGTGATTCCTTTGGTGCTGCTTGAAATCGTGCCACTTGTCCAACTACCTTCATTACATCTGGTCTGGATGTTGTCACATATAGTAGGCTGCTAATCATTGACCTATATTGCCTCTGATTTGTAGACTTTGAATCATCATCTTTGCTCAACTTACAACTGGTTTGCATGGGAGTGATAATTGGTTTGCAATCTTCCATTCCGAACCTCTTTATCATTTCTCTGATATACTTGGTTTGAGAAATAAAAATTCCTTG
>ML783627.1:1184777-1219102 GCA_009831015.1 Picea engelmannii | reverse complement strand
TTTGTATTCACTTTGAATTATAATACACTCATCACTTCACTTTATTATTTACCTTTTAAAAACTCTTAAACCACTTTGACTACTTTGACCTTTTGGGGCTTCTAGATGACATATGAGGGTCATCCAACTTCGTAAGGCCATAAATCTCAAACTGTGAGGAGTTATGTGATGTTCTACATACCACCAAAAATGGCATGACATTTACTATCCATATAGAATAGTATTATCTGAAAATATATCATAACTCATATCGTTACTCATCAAACAAACTTGGGTCCATTACCCAAACTTGGGGTCTCCAACTTCTCATGGCCATAACTCTCTAACCGTGAGGAATTATGTGACGTTCCACATACCACCGAAATGACATGAAAAGAACTATCCATCTAGGATATTTTCCCTGACAAATTCAGTTTCCTTCATCTCATTATTCCATAATTAAGCATGGGTTCTCTTACTCCACAAAGTGTCTTCCCGTGAGGGCTTTCACCATAAGGGGACCACTTTGGAGTTCATCCATATTTACTTCTTATAAACCATGAAAAAACAATAATGAGTCATATTTACATCAAACAATATTGGGTCCATTACCCAAACCTTTGTGCTACGGGGCTTTCTTCAAGGGTTGACATCAATGGCAACCAACCTTAATCAACAATTGGTACATATTGATGAGTCATAGTTAATGAGTAGTTGACACATGATTGGTACATACTTGGTACATGGTTGGATGCACTTGTTTATGGTACAGGTTGATTATAGGTTGTTTGGTACAGGTTGGTGCATGGTTGATGCACTTGTTTATGGTACAGGTTGATTACAGGTTGAGGTATAGGTTGATGCATGGTTGATGCATGGTTTAGGTTTATTGGTACAGGTTTACAACGGTATATCTCACAGTGATAGTGTGACAGTTATTCCATCATTCTAATTCTACTTCAGGGCAGTTGGACGGGGTAAGGATAGGTGGTTGTAACCACCTTCCGGTTGTAGTCGGAGAACATAGGGGGTTGTAGCCTCCTTATGGTTGTAGCCAGAGAATAGGGGAGTTGGAGCTTCCCTCAGGTTGTAGCCTAAGAAACAAGGGGGTTGGATCCTCCTTCCAGTTGCAGCTGGAAAACAAAGTAAGTTGGTGCTTCTAATGAGTGTAATTATTCAAGACATATAAGAAAAATCATTGTGTGGTTTTCTCCCGCTTTGGGTTTCCATGTAAAACACTAGTGTACTGTGTATGTGTATGATTGTTCATTTGTTCATTGCTTATTTACTCTGCAGTTATTGGATGATAATTCTACATTGATATAACACTTGGATTATATTGTTAAAAAAGGATTAAATTTATCTATTACTGATTCACCCCCCCTCTCAGTAATCCAACAATAGTTGTGTTACAATGTATGCTTGATTGTAATGATGTTGTAGTTGTTATCAATGTTTTAAAGTTTAGCTCAAGAAGTTCTTGTGACTAAGTTTTTTCTTCATTTGTCTGTTGGTAAGGCCCGATGCTAATAGCAGATTGATTCAACCTTCTCATTAAAGTCTTCCATCTACCCACACTTGTATTTTAATCATTGACTGAAGTTAGCCAAAACCTCATTTGCTTATGCATTCTTTCCTAGAAATTTCTATGTTTGAACATTGTTGTGCTGAGTTTTTTCCATTTGAAACTCTATCATAAAATTACCATTACAAACCTATTTGATGGGTATTGGGCTTATCCTCTACCAGTCCGAGGGTGACTCTCAGTGCTAACAGTGGGGGCAGGAAGGTTTAGAATTGCAGTAATCCTTTTAGGATCAATATTTATTCCTGAATCAGAAACAATATGACTGAGGAGTTTTCCCTTTGTGACACCAAAAATAGATTTAGAAGGATTTAAAGAAATGCCAAATTTTCTGTAACACATGAGAACTTTTCTAAGATGACCAAAATGATCCAACCGATTCTTTGAATAGACAGTCAAATCATCAAGATAAACTTGGATAATTTTACCGATCAGATCGTCAAAATCTATCTACATAGCTCTTTGAAAAGTGGAACCTACATTAGACAAGCCAAAAGGCATGCGTTCATAAGAAAAATTTTCCTAGCATGTAGTAAAGGTGGTTTTATAAATATCAGTCATTTTTACCTTGATTTGATTATACCCATAAAATCCATCAAGTAAGAACATCATGTGTGACCGAGCAACTTGTTGTAAAATCATTTCCATATTAGGAAGCGGAAAATGGTCTTTGGCATGAAATTCAATACATAATCTGATATGGCCAGTATTCTTCTAAAAAGGGACCAAATTTGAAACCCACTATGAATACTTAACAGGAAATATTATGTTATCTTTTAACATTTTTTCCAATTCTTTTCTAATAGTAGCTTCGAGTGCAAAGTTAATAGTTATTTGTTTTTGCCTAATGGGTTTTACCCCTTCCTTGATAGGAATAGCATGTTGTATGAGAGAAATATCAAAACCATGAATATCCTCATATGACCATGCAAAAACATCTTGAAATTCACAGAGTAGCTCAGTGAATTTTGTTTGTTCTTCATCGGAATATTGGGAACCTAGTTTAATGATCTTTGGATATTTGGGTGTCCCAATATTCAAGGAAATGGTATCACCCACTTTCCTTTTCGACTCGTCTTCCTTATGAGTTTCTTTATTTCCTACATCAATCGATGAAAATGAACTTTCGAGAGGAGTCAAGCCTTTAGGGAATTTGTCATCTTCCATAGATATGATTTCCTTGGGCTTAAATGGTTCATTTTGTATGAAATTGAAAATGCCTACATCATTCAGGCAAACCTTCCATGATTCTACGCTATCAGGGCTGTGAGGACGATATAGAGATTGGAACATGCAATTAGGTCTTAGAGGTAAAATTTGTTGGGTAGGAGATGTTACAAACAGAGTTAACCTATCATCCATTGAATTAAGTTCCCTCTTAACATGAGTGATGTTAAATGATAACGAATTTGAAATGAGCATCCAAACAGCTTGGGTATAGCATTTAAGCAACTTGTTGCTTGGCAAATAAATCTTATGTACAAGGCTCACAACAAGTTCAAAATCAACAAAAACTGTAAGGTGGCCACAACCAAGGTTATATGCATTTTCGATGCCTAACAGTAAGGCCTCAAACTCGGTGACATTGTTTGTGCAAGCAAATTCTAACCTATAAGAAAAATTGTAGATTTTACCTATAGGATAATATAGAATGATGTCGGGCCCATTACCGTTGTTTGAAAATGAGCCATTGAAATGCATGTGCCACATGCCATCGTCAAAATCAATTGGTTCAAGCATAGTGTCACCCTTATCAACAAAGATAGAGTACACCCCAAAATATTCTTCGAGATAATTTACATTGGTTTGGGGAACGCTCTCTATATATGGTGCAATTCTTCCTTCTCTAAGGACTATAATGTTCTTTCCATTCCGAGGGATGGACAAATGTGTTCCATCAAGAGAAATATATCCACCCGATAAGGCTTTCGAGTCTCTTCCTAAGATAATTGAATAGTTACTCACCAGCATATCAATTACTTGGATGTTGAGGGTTCTTCTTATCTCGAGTTGTGCGTAGAGAACTAAGGTTACATATATGATTTCGCCTATAGTTCATTGTTGCAAACTGTTATAAGAGAGCATGCTTCTAGAATTTTCATGAGTGCATGATAAGCCAAGCTCTTCCATGATAATTTTTGGCATTAAACTTGGACCAGACCTGCCATCAATTAGGGAACAATGAGATATTTTGTACATAATTTTTATAGAGATATAAAAAGGGGTATTTTTTACAGGGTTCCTAAAATTATTTACACCTATTTTATTTACAATTGAATCCTCTTTTTTTAACTCTTCAAATAGATTGTCAATGGTAGAAATTCTACCTTCCATAATGTTTTGAGATTCTTTTGTTGTTCTGGGACGGAAACCATGTCCAAAAGAGTAGCATCGGCTTTGATATTAGCAAATTGATTAAGGATATTGTATTTAGAAGAGGGAATAGGGGAAGACACTCCTTGATTATCCAAAACTCTGACAGCTTGTGTATCAATACTTTGAGATGATGATCTTGGGATGGAAGAAGTACGATGAGGGTCATATTTACCCTTGGCAATGTAAGATTTATTCCTGGTATTGATTACCATGACATCTTCTGGTTCAACCCAATCTAAAACAACGATTGTGGTATCGATTCTTTTACCAATGGTCTTATCTTCTGAATTTGTCTTAATTTCACAAGAACTTTCTTCGTTCTTTTATTCATAGAAGTTACTCCAACTGTGAGACATAATGGCCTTTGGATGAAACATATTTTTATTAGTATTCCTAAAAGGTGCTAAGAAAGAAGAATATACACGAGGGGTAGAGGAAGAGTCGTTTCCTTTTCACTCGTAGGATATCATCCTATTATTCATATCTTGCACGAGTTGTAGGAGGGTAGACATATATGTTTTCTTGACAAAGTCTCCCTTGGGGAGACCTACTCTTTCGAGTTTCTCCTGATATTCTATGCAAGTACAAAGAGCAGAACCAATATTATCCATAGCCTTCTCTTCAAGTCTACGATGATAAGGAGAAGGTAATTCATTATAATAATGCATGAAAGTAGCCTATTTTTAAGGGCGAATTAGTTCAGGGATTTGATTATATAATTTGGTGAAGAAAAGGTTAAGAGACATAATGGTTTCACCATATTTATAGGGAATATTGTTGTATTCTCTTAACTATTCAGTTGGACTCTTGGATTGTCCGTAAGTGGACTTGAACCAATAAACCAATTCTTCCCATGTAGAAAGAATTTTGGGAGGGAGATCAAAAAAATATGTTGTCACTTTCCCTCCGAGGGAGTTGAAAAATAAGCGCATGCAAGTGTCGTTGTATTTATCCCCTATGTTATGACAAGCATTGAAAAATGCCACCAGGTGTTTGTTTGTAGTAACAGTATTATTTCTCAAAAACCTAGGTAAATGCTCCATCATCTTTGCTAATGGGTGAGTTTCAGGTTCCAAATTCAAGGGAGAAGACACGTGCCATGGGGTGGTCGTAACATCTTCCGCGAATTGGAAAAGCCCATATGTATTTATAACTTTATCAAGATTGGTAGTGGATTGAACAAGGACTTGATGGTTGTATATACTACCAATTACTAATGAAGCAGAAGGTTGCAAGGAAGAGGCACCTCCGGTTCTACTACCACTACCTACAGATGTCATGTTGAAGGTGATAGGTAGGGGTGAAGAAGGTGAACTGACAGAATCTGATAAGGTTCACCTTAGAGCACTTTCATGTGTTGATAAAACAATTTTCCTCCTTCCTATTTCAAAAATAGGAGTAGCTTCAAGGGACAATCATCTTCTCCTTCGAGAGGTACGAAGATTAGAGGACATGAAAATAAATACCAAAGAGGCATGAAAGGGTAGGTTAACGTTGATTTATGGGCTGCCTTTTCCTGGCTTCCCAGTGTTCACAGATACTTATATCCCTTTCGACTACTTCCCAAGAGCGTTCAAGCTCGGCACGAGTACTAGCAATTCCTAAAATAGTGTTGAATAAGGTCAAGGCAATGCTATTTTGGTCATCAAGACCATTTCCAATATTAGGCTGTCTTGTAACAGGTATTGTCATGGGAAAATCAATCAAGGAGTATTCAGACAAAACAGAAAAATGAAATATAATCGTGAATAAAATCAACCAGAGAGATATGGAAGATCACCCCAGTACATTCACCAAATAAATGTTGAGGAAACGGTATGGAGAACCTTACTCAATCATTTTCAGATCTCGTTGGGCTAAGGAAAGATAGTTTGGAATGTCACCCGGATTTAATAGCCAAAGAAAAACATTCACTTAATCTGCAGGTATTAAGTACAAGGGACCAAGGATGGTTTGTTTTATATATTATATGTAATTGTGCAGAAAAGAAATAAACTGAAACATAAGTTACATAATTGTGTACATGGAGATAAAAGAAAAAAATGAACCAAATCATCAAAACACATATGTGAGACTGAAATCAGAAAACTAATTTTTGTATTGATTTCATTCTAAGATACAAGACTGAATTCTCTTTGCAAACCCCTATGAGGGTAGGGACCAAAGTCAAATTTAGAAGCCTCTGATGGGCACCATACAAAAAGACTCTGACAACAAAAGAATATTGAAACTAAAGATCTAGATCAACTTGCCAAAAACTATTGTCACTTGACTCTGCAGAATATTATTTATCAGTTATAAAGTTTAATTGATAAACAGACAAGAACACACAGACTACGAAAGATAAATCATACACCTTTAAAACAAGTTGTTGACATATATGATTCAATTTTGAATCTTTTTTCCTTTAATAAGACCCTATTGTCATCAAGATGGTTAATCCTTCTAGTAAACTCAGAATGAACGAAAGATGAAAGTATCTCACTAGTATAGAGCAAACCTTGTGGTTGAAGTTCTCCTTCTATTTTTCTCCCCTGTCTCTTCCTTTCATTGAGCCTTTATTCCTTCTCAATAGGTTATGTTAGTTCAAATACATTTTTTAATTAAGTCTAATTAGCTTAACTAATTAGTTGATACAATTAATAATAATATATATAAATAAGGGTCTTAATTAAAATAATAACTAAATAGGTGGGACCCCTTGTGACTCCCAATTATATATTTTAGAAATCATCAAACATGAAATATAAAGCTCAATCATTTGATTCAAATATCCTCAGTTTAACTCTCGTTTTCGTAATTAGGATCAAACATTTTAAATATCAGCAAAATATAATATGACCATATCCAAAAAGGTATTATATCCATGATGTCCCAAAAAACTGCCTAAATATGTGCTTGTTGTCCAAAACTCTGTCAAAGTAAAAATATTGTCCTCAATAAGAAATAAAACAATTCATCATTAAAAACAATATTTACTGTGAGAGGCATTTGGCCTCTTCTTACTACTATCCTCTTTTGATCTTTCTGTGGAAACATTAGGTTGATTATAACCTTGAGGCTTGAATGCAGTGATAGCATGAGAAAAATCATCTTTAAGATGAAGCTGTGAAGACACGGATTCGGAGGACTCTTTATATGACTTGTAAGGAGTGGCCACTCTTTTTCCCTTAAATTGCATAGGCTTGGGAACTTTGCTTTTAAACCTCTTACTAGCATGAGAAGATTGTACTTGTGAGACAACATGATCATCTTGGTAACTTGGATTCTTTGGCAGTGGCACAGGGGGTAATGGAAAATAAGTAGTGGGCCAACCATGGTGATGATTTGCAAGCTGTTGGACAATATATTTCAACCATCATTTACAGGTGGTTATGGCTGCAAAGACACATGACGGGGAACATGGACACCATAAAAAAATTTATGTGGTTGAAAGGGAGGCCTCTTAGGTTGGGGCTGTATGATCCCATGGAAAACTAAGTTGAAGAACCCATCTTGAAAGAGTCGGTTTAATTCATGTGGATCAGCATCAAAATGTATTGAAAACAGAGGCCTTCTATGACCCCTCTCCCAATTTCCTCTACCATTATTGCCTCTGTTAAAGAAGCTCATCTTGAAGCAATATTCCAACATGTCATGAAAAACTCTTAACAATACATGCATAAAACTCTACCTAAATAAAATCAAAAGATTGGCTCTATTATTCACACAGAAGCACATGCAATCCATCCATTAACTCTTTGAAACCATATCAATCAATTTTCCATTTGAACAGGGAGTGGTAGGGATATTGGGAAGATGAGGGGGATATAATGTGTGAAAAGTGGTAGCATGGATGGGGAAACGACCAACAACTATTTTTCAAGCAATGTAGGAGTAACAAATAATGTATGCATATCCAACCTTCAAACACTAATCATCAGCTAGCTTTTCTTTTTTGTCATTAATCATTTTCCTTTCCAAAAATATTTTAAATTACATAATAATAGAACAAGGAATGTTATAAGTGTATCTGGGAAGATGAGGGGATTATAATGTGAGAAAAATGGTATAATGAAATGGAACACAAACGATTATTTTTCTATTATATGCCATAATATCCATGCCATCACCATCAATAACAGAATTGCCAAAACACTTCTTTGTTTCATAATTTATATCCAATAGATAGCTATTTCCATATCATTCAATACAAAATCCTAGGTAAGCTTCAGGATTGTCAACTACACAAACTCCCACTTCCATTTATTTTAATCAGCGAAGTTTTTAGGAAAGATTGTTAACAGAGTCATTCCAACCATTAAAACCAACTACATCAAGCGCGCAATGGGGTTGAGAACGCAACATAAGAGAGAAACCAACCCTAATAAATGTCATGTAAACAGACTGGGATCAAAACCCATGTACAACTGGTGTTATTTTATTTTAACATTATACAGTTTTTAAATCGACCAAAAACCCCAGTGATACATGACAAATAATATGTGAATATCCAACCTCTCCAATGTTGGATTAACCACTGATAACAAACCTCAAGCTCAGTTTTTTAAATTGTGACTCATCAATAAAAGAAGTGAGTTCTGGGAGAATACAAAGGAGAAATTTTCAAGGGTATTGCAAAAAAGAACATTTTAACCATCTCGTATCACAACATACTTTCCACAGACCTCTCCCTAGACCCCTCATGGTGGCCGCAAAGAAAATATTCCCATATATATACAGACAAGTTGAAGGAGCTACAAATATTTCAAGACTGGGTAATGGCATTAAGAAAACAACCATTCTTTTATGTCACAGGGAGAAGAAAACCATCGAATTTTAATGATCAGAGACAAGTGAAATCTGAACAACATTTTCCATAATTATTTGCTAACAGGCATAGCAACAGAGAAACCACATATTTTGGACAAAATGTCATTCAAACATAAATGAAATTTCGACTATGAATCATCTTGAACACTTAAATGCCAACAGGGAGGAACTCCATTTAATATGCAATTTCACACTTGAAAGCCACATACATTCATTAAAATTTGGAAAGAAATAACAACTCGTGAGCAATTATAAGAGCCAACATCAAGATTTTATTTTGAGCAGAGCTATGTTTCATGAATGGAGAGGCAAGAGCCATATGCTATATGCCATATGCTATAACCATATACATCCCATGTTTGGAGTTCAAATCAACCACTCAACATATCTATGCAGCAGAATAAACCAAAACAATACATTTCCCTTTATTCTTAAAATTAAATCACCAATAAACCTATCATTCATTTATCTCAGTTGAAGGTAGTTTCAAAAAAAAATTAATTCAGAGAATCATCTTTGTGAGGTAACCATGAGCACAATCAAATAAGAGTGTCCTTCATCATTATTCACACAACAGGGTCCCACTTATATAGAATATTATTAATTATATAAAAATAATACAGAATTGCAAACCAATTTGGATGCAGGTACCCCACATTGCGCTTTTGGGTGTCAACATTGGGCTCGCATAAGATTTTGGGCGGAGGCAGTCGACACTACAAGATATATGGTGAATATGTATCCTTTGTCAGCATTAGTCGATACAACTCCACATGAGGTATGTTCAGGTAAGAAGCCTTCAGTTGCACATCTCAAAGTATTTGATTGTGATGCATTTATGCATGTTCCCAAGGAAAAGGGGAGCAAGTTGGACAAGAAGGTATTCAAATGTGTTTTCATTGGATACAAAGAGGGAATGAAAGGATATAAGCTATGGGATCCTGCATCAAGGAGAACAATGTATAGTAGAGATGTGTTCTTCAGAGAAGTCGGAAGTAAGTCTGAACCTGAGGAAATTGTTTAGACCAAGAATAATCCTAATATGGTGTGGTTTGAATTGAGAAAGGAAGAATTTGATTCAGATGAGTCAACTAAATCAGAGGAAGAGGTGGAACAACAAACTCTGGTGGTAAGGAGGTCATAAAGAGAAAGAAAAATAGTTGAAAGGTATAGTCCGTTGATTTTCGTTCTGCATTCATGTCAACTTTCGTCGACGATGAGCCCAAGTCAATCGGTGAGGAAGTCGACTCAGAAGAGGGTAAAATATGGATGGATTCCATGGTCGAAGAGATGGAATCCTTTCACAAGATTGAGATGTGGGATTTAGTTAAGTTACCTAGTAGAAGAAATATCGTCGGTAGCAAATGGGTATTCAAGAAGAAGATTAATGTCGCGGGTCAAGTCAATAATTTCAAAGCTTGATTGGTAGAGAAAGGTTATTCCCAAGCCGAGGGAGTCAAATTTGGTGATATTTTTTCCTCTGTTGCAAAATTATCTTCCATTAGAGTACTAATGTCTTTGGTTGTAGAATTCGATCTAGAAATAGAACATATGGATGTGAATACAATGTTCCTACATGGGGACATGGAAGAAGAAATATACATGAATCATCCTGAGGGATTTGTGGTAAATGGAAAGAAAGAGTTGGTGTGCAAACTAAAAAGATCCAGTTATGGTCTAAATAAATCACCAAGGATGTGCTACTAGAATTTTGACACATACATCCTTAATTTCGGATTTGTGAGAAGCAAAGTTGATCATTGCATATATTCCAATGAAGAAGGTGGGAATTCCATATATGTATCTTTGTATATCAATGACATGTTGTTAATTTCAAACAACATGGACATAATAAAGGAGGTAAAGAATCATCTATCCTCCAAGTTCAACATGAAGGATCTCGGTGCAGCTAACTTAATTCTTGGAATGGATATTAAGAGATATCGAGTCGCTAGAAATATCTGGTTGAATTAGACGAAGTGCATTGAAACAGTTCTGAAATGGTTCAACATGCAGGATTGCAAACTGGGGAAGGTGCCAATTCTTGTGGGAGAAAGGTTAATTGTTGAACAGTCCCCAAAGACATGGGAAAAAATAGAGGACATGGAACATGTTCCCTATGAAAGTGTTGTTGGTGTTCTAATGTATGTGATGGTCTGCACTCGACCAGACATTGCCCATGCAGTGGGAGTGTTGATCAGGTACATTTCGACACCTAGAAAGGAGCATTGAACGGTTTTCAAGAGAGTATGCATGTATTTGTGTGGCGTAAAGGACTATGATATATGCTACCAAGGAAGACTTGGAGGTGATAGTGGTAAATAAAATATACATGGATTTGTCGATGTTGATTGGGATGGAGATCTGGATCAATGGAATTCAACTAGCGGATATGTCTTCAAGATGTTCGATGGAGAAATAAGCTGGATGAGTAAGTGACAGGTGGTCATAAACTTGTCAACAATAAAATTTTAATACATGGTGTCCACTCATGAAAGCAAAGAAGCAGTATGGTTGCAAAGGTTGTGTTCTGGAATCGGGTTTGAACAGAGAGATATGAAGGTATGTTGTTATAGTCAAAGCACAATATTTCCAGCAAAGAACCCTTCTTATCATTTGAAGACTAAGTACATTGAAGTACAATACTATTTATTAAGAGATATGGTGGAAATTAACAAGGTGATACTAGTTAAAGTATACACGTTGGAAAACATAGCAGACTCATTAACCAAGTATGTGAGTGCGGTGAAGTTTTCTTGGTACAGAGAGGCAATGGGAATTATTTCCTTGGGTATGTGAACGAAAGTTTAAGAATCTCTTGGTTTCAGCAAAGAAGACAACAAGTGAGAGAATGTTGGGTTGTTATATTATTTGCAGTGAAAGTCTAGTCGAGGTGGATCCACTGACGGCCGAATTCTAGGTGGATCGATAGCAGGTCGAGGGTCAAGGTAGATCAACAACAAATCGAATATTGAGGTAGTAGACATGGCAAATTTGAAGTCAAAGGTCAAGGCAGTTCGACATGGTAAAGGCATCAACAGCAAGTGGAAGAGGTCAACCAAAAAGAGGTTGACAGATGGGCATGTGGCGACCAACTGAATATCAAATGAAGGCCAACTGGTATTCGACTGGTAATCTGACTTGAAGTCGACTATCATAGAATCCTGAGATTTGCAGGATTTGTAGCCATTGATATGCATGGATCTGTAACCATTTTTGGGTGCCATGTATTTAGGGGTTTTCCTGTTTTAAATCCTATAAAGAGGCATGTTCCAAGGGCATAAAAGCTAATTAATGAATTGTAATGATAATCAAGTCTTTAGAGAAATATTTAGATGTAGGTTGTTGTTCATGTAGATGTAAGTTAGTTTGGCTACAGGGTTTTTCTTGCACAGGAAAGAGGGTATGATGTTGATTGTGTCTTAGGTGTGGACCAAGTTTAGACATGTAACATTTTATTTAGATTGAATAAAACAACAAGAGATCAGAATAATCAAGGAATGTTGGTTTTTCCGGTTTGGGTTTCGAGGGTAAAATCTCTATGTACTATGTAACTGCTTTGTCATTTGTCTTCTTCATTAAATTATGCTTCTCTTCTGCTAGGTTTAGAGTGGAAGTGTATCTTATTTCCTGACAATTGATTTTCCTCTTCCATTCAACCCACACTACTCTGATCATGGACGATGAGTGATCAAATATAGTGAAAGGTATATTGAATAATGTTCCTATTCAAGTAAGTGATTTAATTGGAAAACTCAATTTCCAAGTTATGGATACTGAGGGAAATACATACAAAGTTCACTTATGTGAACTTTGGATGGAAGACATACGTTCTAGTGTAATCATGGAAAATAAGGTTTTAAAACTCAAATAAGATTCTCTAAAACTCAAATTTTTGATCCTCAACCTCTATCGAATGTGGACAAAAGTCTACGTGCCTAAAACGTTCATGATCTACAATAACAACACTTAGGAATTTAACTAGAACATGAAAACATGAATACTATAACCACACTAAGAGAAAAATGACCATCACTTTATTTAGAATAGAGGGCGGGCTTATATATATGCTTGTTATTACATGATGGCTTGAATGGGTCAAGCTACAGCTAGCTTCTAACACCTAGTTAGTTAGATCTAGTCAACTACTTCCTTGAGACTTGTGCCCAGTTGTTATTGTCCTCCAATAAGATGAGAAAGTGATCCTTCCAAGAATACCACTTGTTAAGGGAGTGCGTTGATCTGTTGGTTTTCCCAATTCCTCCATGTTTAAGCATGGAAGTGTCCCCACTTATGTCAATAAATGAGGAAAATGATTGTGCATGGCAACTTTTAAAAACCATTTAGCCTGAGAAAGAGTTTGGCATGTGTGCCCAACAAGGTGAGAGGTATGTTGTTGATTACAGGTGGTGATATGGTGAGTGTCAAGTAAGGTGTCTTGGAGAAAGGGAGGATAGAAATCAAGGATTAAATCAACAGGATGAGAGACGGTGACATTCTTCCAGCAATGGGGGTTCATAGTGTTTCATATTGTTCACATTCACCACATCATGAATTCCTAGTTGGGGTGGGAAGTCAAGGCGATAAACATTGTCCCCAATTTGTTGGAGAACAGTATAGGGGCCATAGTGGAGAGGCTTCAATTTGTGATGACATTGGGATTTAAAATGTTGGTGTTCCATGTAAAACCATACTTTCTCCCTAGGAGTAAAAACCATAGGGAAACGGTGAGCATCATGGAGGGATTTGTAGCGTTGTTGGGTTGTCTTTAGCGCGTCGGAGACTTGGGCATGTTTTCATGTGAGATTATGGAAAAATGAAAGGGAGTATGTGTGTTCTTTCGTTGGTGTGGAGTACTAGAAGGATGCAAGGTGAGCGAAATTTCATAAGGGGATAAAGGTTGATATCCAAAGCGGGCCTCAAAAGGAGAGATCCTAGTAGAAATATGTACAACATGATTATAACTATGTTGAATGACATGGAGGGTTGTATCCCACTATTTGGTTTTGGCAAATTGAATGCGAAGAACATGGAAAAGGCTATGGATAACTACCTCAGTTTGGCCATCCGTTTAGGGATGGAAGGCAGTAGAATATTTGAGTTGACAACCCAGTAAATCCCATAAAGTTTTCCAGAAGGTGTTGAGAAAGTGAGCATCACGATCAGAGATGATGCTAGTAGGAAGGCCAAAGTGTGGCCAAACATTATGAAAGAAAAAGTATGTGGTTTGGGTAGTAGTAGTGGTCTTATTGCAAGGGATAAAAAGAGCCATCTTGCAGAAACGACAAACAATAACCTAGATAGCATCATGTTTGTGTAAGGTCATCGGTAAACCACTAAGTAAATCCATAGAAATATATTCCCAAGGGAAGGAAGGTAGAGAAAGGGGTTGATACAAACTAAATTTGTGATTGGAAAGTTTATATTGAATACAAAAGGCACAAGAAAAAATGAAATGCTCCACTTGATGAGTCATAGAAGGCCAAAAGAAATATCGTTGAAAGTGCTTAATTGTTTTCATAGACCCAAAATGGCCACCATAGGAGGAAGCATGAGCCTCTTTAATCAAAGTAAGATGATCTTTAGAAGTTGGGACACATAATTGGATGAGTTTATATATCCACCCATATTTAATTGTATAATCCAGAAATGGTGTTTGATTGACCACAGTGGGATGTTGCACAACAACCTAGATCGCTACAAAGAAGGGATAAGAAGCATAGATGAGGCTTCCAAGCCTCATAGGCAACACAATGCACATCGAAGAGTTGAAGTACCTGCGTAGGGTTCTGTCTTGAGAGATAATCCATCTTATTGGACATGCCCTTCTTGTATTTAATAACCAAATGAAACTATTGAATGTAAGCTACCCACTTTAAATGACATTGCTCTTGTATATTAGTTTGAGAATTGATGAAAATAAACAGATGATGATCTATGTGGAGGATTGTTTCTTTCCTTAGGATGTAATGGCACTACTATTTCAATGTGTGTACCAGAATATAGAACTCTTTGTCATAAGTGCTATAATTTTGTTTGGCATTGGACAATGTCTCTAAATGTAATGAAATAGGGTGTCCTCCTTGTTTAAGAATCGTTCCAATAGAATATTGAGAGGTGTCGGTCTCAATCTCAAAGGGATATTGAAGATTAGGTAAACGTAGTACAAGAGTAGAACAAAGGGAATTTTTGAGAGCCTGGAATTATTGTTGTGCCAAGGGAGACCACACAAATAGATTCTGGTTAATGCTGATAAAAAATAATTCCACCCATAAATCTCTTGAGTTCCAAAGCTGAGTGAGGCACTGGCCACTATGCAAGAGCTTGTACTAATTTAGTGGGATCTAGGCTAACACCCTCAGTAGAGACAACATAACCCAAATATTGAATGGAAGGTTTCCCAAAAGAATATTTATGATGCTTCACATGTAGTTTGTGAGTGTGCAATAGGTCTAGCACAGTGCACACATGGAGCAAATGATCCTCCCAGGTCTTGCTAAAGACCAATATATCATCCAAATAGATCACCAAAAATTTTCCCAAATGTGCTTTGAAAATATCATTGATTAGCCTCATGAAAGTGGCAGGGGTGTTAGTAAGACTGAACGGTATCACCATCCATTCATAAATCCCAAATTTGGTTTTGAAAGTTGTATTCCATGTGTCTGCTACATTCATGCGGACCTAATGTTATTCGGCTGTAAGATCCATTTTGCTAAAGAAGTGGGCACCCTTCAAATGATCTAGTAAATCATCAATGCATGGTATAGGTTAACTATTCTTGATTGTGGCCTTATTAAGAGCCCTATAGTCCATGACTAAATGTCAATCCTCAGACTCCTTAGGAATGATGAAGGCAGGAGAGGCACAAGGTGAATAACTCAGTTGGATGTGGTCGGTATTAAGAATTTGTTGGAGCTATCATTCCACTTATTTAGCCTCATGAGGAGCAAGATAATAAGAAGGGGCATTGGGAAAAGTGGATTCAGGAATAGGATCAGTGGAATGAAAAAGGGGTAGTCCAGTGGGATCAGTAAAGACATCTTCAAAGTATGTGAGTAAAGTTTCCATGTCTGAAGAAAGGGCATGAGAGGGGCTATCTGGTTTAAGGGGGCGCACCAAACAGAGGGCAAGGGACTTGTTGTGAATGATTTGATGAACAACAGGTTGGATGGAAATTAAGGTAGGGTTTGTTAGAGAGGATGAGGTGAGGACATAGGTACGACCATATTTTTAAAGATGATATTTATTATTGCAATCATGGTAGACAACGCAACATATTTCCTGAAAGGGAATACCTAGAAGCACATATGCGCAATCCAAAGGAGACACATCACAAAGTTTAAAACTTGCGATAATACCCTGTGAGGCCCAAAAATCCACGCAAGCTTTTGAGAGTCTTTGGGTGTGGACAGTCTTGCATAGCTTCAATCTTTTTCGGGTCCACCCTGACGCCATCCTTTCCTACCAGATGACCCAAGTATTCTACTTCTGAGGCACCAAAAGCACATTTGGTATATTTCAGGAAAAGTTGGTGCTAAGAGAGTAGGCGAAGAACTTGATCCACATGAGTAAGATGGTCTATCCAGGTTTTTTTATAGATGAGGATATCATCAAAGAAAACTACGACAAAATGACGGAGAAAAGGGCGGAAGACATGGTTCATGAGGCTCTGGAAGGTGGAGGGGGCGTTACACAACCCAAAGGGCATGACCAAAAACTCATAGTGGCCCTCATGAGTGTGAAAGGCGGTCTTGGGAATGTTGGCCTCTTTCATACGTATCTGGTGATATCTTGAGCGAAGATCAAGTTTGGTAAAGAATTGGGCGCCACTCAATTTATCCAGGAGGTCATCAATGACAGGAATGGGAAATTTGTCTTTGATGGTCAGTTTGTTGAGAGGACGGAGGTCAAGACACATTCGCCAAGAACCTTCTTTCTTCAGTACCATGATGACCGGAGATGAGTAAGGGCTCATACTAGGACGGAGGATGCCGGCAGTAAGGAGTTCCTAGACCATTTTTTCAATTTCATTTTTTTGTGCAAATGGGTGGCGATATGGACGGATATTGGGGGGAAGGCTTCCTGGGACAAGGGGAATGGAATAATCATGAACGCCGCGGGAAGGAGGGAGTCCTTGGGGAGTGGAAAATACCATTTGATGTTTAGAGAGGAGGGCTTGGAGGTCTTGGGGTACTGGGGGTGTCTCTGTGGATTGTATGGCATGGAGTTGAGCAATGACACCAAAATGAACTTTTTTGAGTAGTTTTTCCATGCGATGAGAACTGATGATCTCAGGTGAACCAGCAGTGAT
This sequence comes from Picea engelmannii, assembly GCA_009831015.1. Lineage (NCBI taxonomy): Eukaryota > Viridiplantae > Streptophyta > Pinopsida > Pinales > Pinaceae > Picea > Picea engelmannii. The sequence goes on along the minus strand of ML783627.1, from coordinate 1,202,036 downwards.
GCCTTGGAATTTATATTTGTGGCCTCATTGGTTGAATTGCATGGTTAAGTTCTGAAAATCCATGAGAATGAGACCCAAAGTTCTTAGCCAGTTTGCACCCAACACAATATCGCAACCACCCATCTCAATAGCAAACATATGGGATTTTAAGTGGTAGTCACCGATTTGGAGACGCACATTTTCACAGCGCCCACCACATTTCATAGAACCACCATTGGCAATCATGATTTGGAAATTGTTGACAGCATGGATGTAGCAATGGGTTTCTTGGGCAATGCGATGATGAATAAAATTGTGGGTGCTGCCACTATCAACCAGAATGATGACCTTTCGGTGCTTGATGTAACCAATTAACTTGAGGGTTTGGGGGGTCGATAAGCCGGTGAGAGCATTGAGGGAAATGATTGGTTCCACTTTGGGAGGGTCGGAGGGAGGGTTTATGTCAGTGATTTATGGTGACTCAGGCACAAAGGGAGTGTCATCATCCTCTTCCGGAACATCCTCAGAGATGGCCATAAAAATATTTTGTTCCTTACATTTGTGTCCTGGGAAATATTTGTCATCACAATTATAACAGAGGCCTTTGAGTTGTCGTTCGGCCATTTCAGCCCTGGTCAATTTTTGGATCTTTAATGGGGCAAAGGGAGTAGTGGGGTTTACTGGTTTAGGGCGAGGGATAAAGGAAGGCTTACGGTTTTGAGAGGAAACAATTTGTTGTGTTTATTTATCTTTTTTAGTATCCTCCACCCAAGTCGTAGGTCGAGTCATGAGGACATGGGCCCGAATCTCCTCCTTGAGGCCACTGATAAAACACTCACGAAAGAAAGCATCAGTCATGCCTTTTGTTCGGAAAGCTAGTCTCTCAAATGCAGCTATGAAGTCTTCTATTGTGCCTGATTGCTTCAATTTTGTCAAACGGCCCAAATGGTTGGTGCCCATGTTAAAGCGTTCATAAAGCTCCGCCACAAATTGGGTCCAAGCAATATACCCTTGACGAGACGTTTTTCTCCATTGCCACCATTGCTAGCGTTCTTGATCTAGATGGAGAACACCATACCGGAGTTTGGCCAAGTCATCTGTAATGTTGTAGAGAGAGAAATAATGTTCCATTTGGGTGACCCAACCAATGGGGTCTGAGCCATCAAATTTGGTTACATCCACCCTTGGAAGGCGTATGTCCCATTGAAAGTGATGGGGTTGAAAGGAATGGGAAGAAGTTTCACCTTCAGTCTTTTTATGTGCATCAGGAAAAGAGTCATCGATAGGGATCTTTAGTTTGGTGCAGAGTGATGCAAAGACAGATTCAAGCTGGGTGGTCAGTTCGTGTTTGACTTCCGCCATTGCGGACTGCACGGCTACATTTACGAAGGCATTCATGGATGCATCACGAGAGGCAATAGTAGCACTGAGTTGTTTCACTTCTGCACTTCTTTTTGGGTCTCGAGGAAACCAAATTGCAAGGTGTTGAAGCGAGACTCTAGTTCTTGGCTACGGGTATGGGCCATGAGGATGGGTGAACTGAAAAGGGAGTGGGCAGGTTCAGAAATTTTTGCAGAAAAATGATATGGAGGAATGTGATAAGGGAGAAGAGATGAATCTAATGGAATAGGTCTCAAATAATGGTGAAAAAATTTCCAGACTTTTTTTTTTTTACAGCTGCGGGGTTATACGTTGGTTTGAAGAATGTTGTAGTGCTAGAATCCCCAAATTCTGAACCAGAGAGAAATTTGCATTTACTTAGCAACCCAAACATAGATGCGTGGCAATAGATCTCGTCGGTTGAATTTGTTTATGTTCCCCAAGGGTTAGGTATTCAAGGGTTCTACAGACAAGGGTTTGCCCTGTGCTATAGCTCTCTGATATACATGTGGGGTCCAACAGTAGTACTCGGCCCAATATCCTAGGGAACTAACTAAGGAGGATAGACCGTACCCTTAGCCATACTATCTGACTACCCAGGTACTAGAGAGTATCTTCCCAAGTGTTGTTCTCGGTGACACTATAGCAGTCCCATGGCCGATAGGTTTATCTAAAGAGGGCTTTAGGAAATCTAGGCCGATCCATACACAGGTGTTGTCTGATGCGCTACCACTCGAAGGGGTACCAACAGGGGTTACAAGGGTGGCTAACAGATGTGTGCTTAAGAACCACTTGTATTTCCTGCATGTGTGAATCCCTCAACCGCGGGTTTATGCGTGTAACGACAGATCTTTGTGGCTTAAAGATGTCGGAATACGTCTCTACCCTGGAAAAAAAAATACCCACAATATCTGCCAAGGAAAGTGCTCTAATACCACTTGTAAGATACCAGATATATAAAATATGCAGAACGGAAATAAAATGCTAGAAATGGCAGAATAACAGTAAAATATCCAGCATAATCTTCATAATACACAGAAATGATATAACAATAGCAATAGAAATAGCACTTTGATTCGGAAAGCAATGTTCATAGGCCTCTTCAAGGGGGCAACCTCCAATCGAGTAGCGCTCTGTTACAATAATCTCCAAGCTAGGGTTTTCATACCCTCGACCCTTATTTATACTAAATATGTCTATTAAGAGAAGCATCTAGAGGAAGATCCTTCTAGAAGCGAAAGCTTCTATTAGGTCTTCTTACATCCGCCTTATTCTATTTTATTGAAAGGCCTTATTAATATTGACCTTTATTACATCCGAATACATTGATCTACCTATGTGTGGGTTAGGACCTTAACACCTTTCGAGGCTTGGAGCAGAAAAAAAATGGAATTCACCCACTTTCATGTCTTTGGCTCACGTGCATGGGCCCAAATTCCCTCTAAAAAGAGGAAATCACTTGATCCCCAAAGTACTGCATGTATATTTATTGGATACCCAAAAGGTGTGAAGGGATGCAGACTCATTGATCCCTCTACGTACCATCTCATCATTGAGTGTAATGTTCATTTTGACGAAAGTCTCTCGCATGCTCCACATGAGTTGCATGCAGGTACTTTTGTCCTTCCACTAGATTGAGATGATGAATCTACACATTTGGAATCTACTTTAGATATGAGTTTCCATACATAGTCATAGGATTCAGAAAATTCATATGTACAGTCAGTATAGGAAGATGAGGAGCCATAGAAGAGGCCCAAGTGGGCACAAACCACTTTTCAGGATGTAGGAGATCTTGTTGGGGATCTAGTGGATCTCAGGAGGACTCGATATCCATTCGAGGAGCCCCCTTGTGTACTCATATACATTAAGCCCATATTGCCTATGTAATTTTATGTATATTAGTATTCATACCCATAGACCTATGGTGAGGCTGCAAGGAATCCCTTTTGGGAATCAGCCATGCAGGAGGAGTACAACTCCCTCCTCGATAAATACACTTGGGATCTGGTTCTGCTTCCTTCAGGAAGGAATATTGTCAGATGTGGATGGGTCTACAGGAACAAGAGTACACCTGATGGAAAGGTTAGAAAATATAAGGAAATACTGGTTTACAAAGGTTTTCAATAGGTTCATGGCTTCAGTAGCGAAGATGGACTCCATTCATTTGGCCCTTTCTATTGCGGCAGCTAGAGGATGGGAAGTCCATCAGATGGATGTGAATAATGCATTTCTTCACCAAGATCTCTCAAAGGATATTTACATGGGGAAGCCACATGTCTTCATACATGATTCATCTTTGGTTTTCAGGATCAATATGTCTCTTTGTGGCCCCAAGCAGGTGCTGAGACAATGGTACGCCAATATGGACTCCTACCTGTTGTCCCAAAATTTTGTGAGATGCAAATATGATCCAAATGTATACATTCTTAGGGATAATGATTCACGTTTGATTCTAGTTCTCTATGTGGATGATCTTTTGATAATCGGTTGCTCGACTTCATCGATTGTTGCGGTGAAGAGGATTCTACATGACAGGTTTTTAATGAAGGACATGGATCCACTCCATTACTTCCTTGGTCTTGAGATTATTCGGGATGCTTCAAGAATCAATATATCTCAATCCAGGTATACTCAAGATCTCATGGATATATTTCACATGACAAACTGCAAGTCTTCCCCTACACCCTTCCTATGTGGGGTAAGACTTGAGGATGGAAGGGACACTCCACTGGTTGAAAACACTCTCTACAAATAGGTTGTGGGGAGTTTTTTGTATCTCTCCCACGCCCGACCATACCTATCATATGAAGTGGGAGCAGTCTCCAAGTACATGCATGAGATACATGAATTACACTAGAAGGATGTAAAGAATATCCTTTGGTATGTTCAAGGCACCATAATCTATGGGATTCATTATGCATCAGGCTCTGCATTGGATCTTATAGGCTTCATAATTTTTTTATGGGAAGATGACAACACTAATCACAATTCCACATCCGGATACACTCTCGGTTTTGGTTCAGGGCCTATCTATTGGTCAAGCAAGAAGCAGTTTGCTATTGCTCTATCTTCAACCGAGGTAAAGCAAAGAGGAGTAGTTAACACTACCATCCATGCATTGTGGCTACAAAACTTCCTTACAGAGTTGGGCATCCATTCCCATAGATCAATTGTCATTTGGTGTGACAACGAGAGTACTCTCAAGTTTTGTAGAGACCTAGTGCAACAGCAGCGGAAAAAGCATATCGAGATCCATATGCACTACATCAGATATTTATTCCACGATCAAATTATCAACTTGTAGTTTTGTCCTTCCTCTGAACAGACTATTGACATATTCAGCAAGACTTTCACTGAGAAAAAGTTTCACTCTCTGCACGATCATCTTGGAGTGAAGGACACAATTTCCTAGCAATTGTCTTTCTCTTCTTTTGATACATTGTACTTTGAGAGGGGGGTTTCCCATGAGGTTTTCCCTCTTTCCTCACTTTATTTATTCAGTGTTAATTAGTTGCATTGTTCATGGGTACCTAACATGGCCCTTGTTATCGGGACCCATTCTTCATTACCCCATAGTAGTGTTCAGGGGGGGTGTTGGAGATATTACACACACCTTGGATGCTTTTTCCTTATTTTCCTATGTTTATTAGTCATTATTGAGGGTCTCCTATTTTTTAGGAACCTCCCCTACATTCTAGGATGATTTTCGCTTCAGTTTAGAGCCAATTACACTTAGTTAGACTAGTAGAATTCACTCATGCATGGAAACCCTGGTTTTATCACCAGTAGTTTCATTTGCTTCTCTCACTTCCACATGTGTGACTCAGTTAAATGAAGACTGTGTGACTAGTTAACTAGGACTAGGTGGCATTTAAATCTGGTAATTGTCTGTGTGTGTCTAGATCTCTCTAGACCACCACTATGGTGCATTGGATTCTCTTCCAGTGTGCATTAGTTTAGCTATACAGAGCATATCATGTGTAAATTATAAATTCATTCATTTGGTTAATACATTTTCTCATTCTTTTCTCACCAATTGTTTTTCTCTTGTCTTCTTACCTTTGCAAGGTGTGTCCGTTCTTCTGCTAGCTAGATCTCTTGTGCATGTACTTACCACATTTTACATGTATATTTTTTGAAATACCTACACAGAAGATATAGATAACAATGAAACATACACAACTTGCAATGGTGAATGAAGAAAGGATGAAAATGGAGTGAATAATTGAAATAATTTCTATTAATCGTATTCCACACCCAAAAGGAGAATAATTTAAAACAGATATAGGCTACATGAGTAACTAATGTGCCATAGTAATGATCCAGAGAGATATAGACACTCATTGTCATACACTTGAGTGAGTTTCCACTTAGTCCTAGTTAATTGATCTATGCAATCATCACTTAACTGAGTCACATGTGTGGAAGTGAGAGAAACACATGCAACTCGTGGTGATAAAATCAAGATTGTGTTGGCCAAAATTTGGTCATCTATATTTTCCCACTCCTTGGATTCATAAAAGCCTTAATATCAAAAGACGACATTTTTGAACTTTTATAAGTTCATTCTGCAGCCCTCATTCTTAGCTTCACCACGCATTTTTTGGATCAGAAATTTGTTTCTGTATGCTTAAGTTATTCAATATCTGGTCCACAGATCCAATTTTGAAGAATCTTTCTAAATATTATGTTCTTCTATCTTTTTTCGAATTTTGGCTAAGTATTCTCATCACTTATTTCTCTCACCTTCCATCTCCACACTTAACCACTTTTCTCTTTTCACCACTCTTATCCATATTCTCCACTAGTCTCTACACTTAGACGTTTTGGGGACTCTTCCTTCATCTCCTCATCAGGTTCGCAGGTTGGCGGACTCATACATTCCCTTATATTCTCACACTCCCTCACTTGCCAACCCGTTATCTACATATTACACTCTCTACCTCTAACGCCTACATTTCTCCCCTTACCTCCCTTCTCATTCAAAATTTTAACACTTAGAATGTTTTATGAATTCGTGAGTTCACGGGTTGGAAGAATTTCATATCCACCCACTTGCTCATGTCATAAGTCCGCTACTACACTTAGCCATTTTTCAATTGTGCAGGTTTGCAGGTTCAAGCCCTCATCATCCATTTTTCATGGCCTTCACCTTGCACCCCAAGTTCCATGATATACATTTTGACCATCAGCCTTGTCGCAAGTTTCGAGATCCAAAGTATTTTATTTCTCTTCCATGCAAGTCTGACCGACAGTCTTTCTACACTTAGTATATTTTTTATTATCTATACAACCGCAGGTTCGTGGGTTCCTAGGTTGACGGGTTCATGAAAAGTTTTATATTTGAATTCTCTATTGTTCATCCCAACATCCTACAAATTATCCCCTCGACTTCCACTACCCACAATTTTCCTTCATCCCCTCTCATCCATCTCCCATACTTAGCCAAATTCTCAAAGCTATTCCAAGGCATGAAAACCAACGAATGAGAATATGACACATGGCAATGAATGAGGTCATGACACATGTAAACTCAACATTGGAGACATGTGGAAACATAAAAGTTGAGACACATGGCATGATCTTAATGGATGACTCATCATGGTGACTAGGCATGAGGTGGATGACGACGGGATTCCAAAAAATGATTATTTTATTCGACAATTGTCAAAGGGTCGAATCCTCCAAGCTCCACAATTTCTTATCTTCTCGTGTTTCTTGCTAAGTATATCAAACACTTAATTATTATATATCATGAAGAATATAATATCCCAATGCATGTGGGATAGAATTTTAAACCAAAAAGTCGAATTTTATGAAGGGAAGCACGAAATTCATTCAAGGGCCCACATTTGCCCATCAATTTTGATCGTCAGTGGCTGAGAGTTGATCTTGTTGAGGCAATAACTTGAGCTCCAGGTGTCGGAATCATGTAAACGTTATACCGTTGGAAAGGTATTTTGACTTAGAAGATGTAGGTATAGGTTTCAAGTGCTGAAATTTTATACATTTTTCTCATAAATTAAAATATAATTAAGTTGCATTTTTCTCATAAATTAAAATATCATTAAGTTGCATTTTTAATGGGCCTGCATGACAACTCAACTTCACGACCTCATATCTTGAGATTCAGGTGACAGATTTGCGCAAAATTTATATCGTTGGAAATATAAGAAGATGAAGATCATATAAAAAGTTATTTACATGGATAAAAAAATTATTATAATTCCCATAAAATTAAAACACATTCCTCCTATTTTAAATGGGAAATTAATTAAATTGTGAAAATAAAATTGTATTTAAAAACTTTTATTAAAAAGGGAAAGGGACCCATTTTAGATATGTATATATTGATGATATAATTTCATTAATTAGGAATTAATGATGCACTAATTAAATGGAATGTTTCAAGAAGAAACTTGTACGGTAATTTCAAGAGAGGAAGAAACCCTAACTACTCAAGTGGTTAGAAAATATCTTCTTAAAAAGAGAAGAGAGGCTTCATCAAAGGTTCTAATAATCAGTATTGTGAGAGGGGCAGGGCAGAATATCAGAGGAAGAAGAAGGTACATCCATGGATACACAATCAAGCTTCTGATCAAAAGAAAAAATATCCATCTTATCCATTCTTTTTATTCTTCTACACCACTTCTCATAGCTTTATGCTTAAATCTCAGAGTTGGGCACAACGTTGAGTTGTTGAGTGTTTTTCTTGTATTCTTCTATAAAATTTTCTTGTATGTTCATGGAGTATTTTCAGCCACATACATGGTTGTCAAATGTTTGGTAATGAAGAACATTTATCATGAATAAACTCCACAAAGAATTGCTCTGGGGTTGATCTTGATTGTATCTTGTATCTTCAAATTTGAAGTATGAGATATTTGAAGTTGACCTATCAATTTCTCTTTTATTACTAATTGGAGTAATCTATTAAAATTCTTTGAGATGTTCAAATAATTCTCTCCTATTTATCTTGAAGAAGATATGGATGTGTTTATACACTATTAAGAAGATTGTGTGTGATGGTGATCACAATTTGATTATGATGTTGAAGCCCTCCTTCAATCTTTTCTTATTGTAAAAATATTTTTGTTGCACATAAAGATCATATTGGGTTATTGAAGAACCATTTTCATATAAATCCAAGCAATAAAGATTTGGGGTTTGCTGCCTAGTACTCTCCCTAATCCAATATATTCAAAGATATATATATTGTCCAAAGAGGAGAACCACCTCTCTAAAAATGAAGGGGGGCTAATATCCTCATGAGGTTTTTGTTTCAGTCATGACAGATTCAAGCGTCAACATTTTTGGCGACCATACTGGGGAATGATTTATTTTCAAGATATTTGAGGAACTAGAAATATCCATGGCTCAAAGTTTCGAGAAGAAGATTCAAGAAAATTGTTGCTTATTTTAAGAATGGCTCACCTTTTTTGTAATTTCAAAAAGAAACGAGAAGCACCAAAGATTCGAGAGAATGAACTCCCTGGAAACTCCATTGAAAAAATTCAAAATTAAGGGTTCCATTCATGTCATAATGCTTCTTTATATTCTTCATTAATCCCATCAATGGATTTGCAAGACTCGGAAAAAGAGAGAAGTACTCAAAGAAGGATGTGTTCTCATAATACCCCTTTAAATCTACTAGAAATAGACTTTCAAATGCCCAATATTCCTATTGAAATTTTGTATACATTCTTTGGGGATGCGTCAGAAGATACAGATCAACACTTGATTAATTTGAAAGGTACATGTTATGATTTCAACCTCACTAAAGACAATGTTACATGTAGATTATTCTTACAAACTCTACGAGGGAAAGCTCTTGAATGGTATAGTTCATTAATGCCTAACAGCATTACCAGCAAGGATGTGTTAGAAGATTCATTTGTAGAAAAGTTCATCCCAAAAGTGCATTCATATGTTTTTTCTAATGTTTTAAATGTTGTTTCCCTCCCATCCTCTCTCAAATGGAAGCAAGATAACGAAGTGACCAATTTTGAAGAAGAATCTAATAAAAGATTGAATGAAATTTCTAAGTCAAGTCGTGTTGTTGAAGATGAAGATGAAAATGCCAAATTACAAGAAGAAAATTTCAGCCACCTATAGACTCCATATGAAGATATTTCAAGCAATAAAATTGAAAATGAAATTGAGGAGCATCCACAAAATACACAAGAATATTTCGGCCTTGTAATAGATCATGAAACATCACCAGAGAACTTGTAGGAAGAAGAATTCATTGAATAAATGAATCTTGTGAAGAATGATGAATAAGATCATATTTACAATAAAGAAGATTTTTTTCAAGAGATTTTTTACTAATCAAGATCCTTGGAAGTGGTTGTAAATAAAGAAAAGGATGAATGCATTCTTATGTTGAAAACTCCTCAGCCAAGAATTAATTTTATTGAATTATGGTTCCATAGCATTGTTGGCCAAACAATGCAATCAAATCTTCACCATATTTGGTATAATTTTTCTCAAATACATATTGAGAGTGCCTCTGACTCATTGGTACAAGTCCCAACATATCTCATAATTTTGGATTTCATTCCACAAATCAAATCAATTCTTGAATGGCTCCATTGGAAATTTTCCTACACCTAAGGTGCCCATTTTTTCAAGTAAGTTAGAGTAGGTAGATCATGTATATACATAGTATATTTCTTCAGTCAAAGTTTTTCGCAATAAAGCAATTGCTAAGTGGATGTTGAAATTTGAAGATGACTCCATAGCCCAATGGATAAGGTAACCGGTCTTGAGAGTCAGGTGTTCTCAGCAACCCACGGGGGGTCACTGTCTCGCAGTTGGAGCCAATTTTTGACCAAAATTTTGTCATCTATATTTTACCTCTCCTTAGATTCATAAAATCCTTGATATCAAAACAAGACATTTTTGAACATTTATAATTTCATTCTTGTTAAGAACCAAATATCAATATAGCATAGAAAAACCTCAGAATGAGTACTCAACGCCTTGAAAAAGAGAGAAATTTAGATAATAAGCCTCTTCAAGGGGGCAACCTCCTTATGCCCACATAAATGTACAGTTACAAGATGATTCAAAATGAAAATGTCTCCTTGGTATATATAGGAGACTAGGAGGTATAATTACAACTAATGGACTAAAGCCGACATAAATAAAATAACATTACTAATATAATATGCCCCAATTAAGGGGTAATGAGCCACTATTTAGGGCTTAACATGCCCCTCCCCTTGAGAAAAGTGTTGTCTGCAATGCTTGAGTAACTCTTGATGCTTCTGTATAAAAGACTCATCTTCCCAAGTGGAATCTTCAGCCGGTAGTTTCCTCCATTTAATGAGATACTCTGAAATGGATCTATTCCTTGGCTGGTGAATTCTTGTGCCAGTGAAGACTTCAGGATCCAATATGATTTTTCCTTCCTCGTCAATTTCTGGAAATATAGTTTGAAATAGGATCTTGTCACCTATAACCTTCTTTAAGCATGAAACATGGAAAAATTGGTGTACTCATGAAGATGCAGGCAACTCTAATTTGTATGGCATAGTACCAATCTTTTGCAACACCTTATAAGGGCCATAGTACTTTGGTGATAATGTATTATCCTTCTTGGATTTCTTGAGGGACATATGTTTGTATGGTTGTAGTCTTAAAAACACCCAATCCCCTACTTCAAAACTTATTTCACTACGATGTTGATATGCTTGTTGTTTCATACGATTTTGTGCCATGGTCAGGTTGTCCTTTAACATTTGGAGAACTTGTTGTTGATGCTCGATGTGATCTTCCACTTATTGAACCTTAGATTTTTATTTTAAAGAAGAAGTGATGGAAGGAGGGTGGTATCCATAGAGTGTCATAAATGGTGTCATTTTTGTTGCAGTATGAAAGGAAGTGTTATACCATCATTCTGCCAAGGGTAACCATTTGAACCATTGTGTTTGTTTATTAGAGACAAAGCAACGAAGGTATCCGTCCAAACATTTGTTCACTATCTTGGTTTGTCCATCAGATTGAGGATGATAGGATCAGCTATAAGCCAATTGAGTACCCAAACAAGAAAACAATTATGTCCAAAAATGTCCATTGAATATGGGATCTCTATCACTTACAATAATCTTTGGGCTGCCATGTAGCTTTTGAGCTGTCTCCATGAATGCGGTGGAAACTGTACTAGATTTGAAGGGATGAGAGAGTGCAAAAAAGTGTGTGTACTTGGTCAGTATATCAACAATCATCATGATGATACTCTTTCCTTCAGACTTCGGTAACCCTGTGATGAAATCCATGTAAACCTCCTCCCAGCGCTGACTTGGGATGGATAATGGTTGTAAAAGACCTGGGGTCTTAATTGTTTCCACCTTATTTTGTTGGAAAACCAAACATTCTGCCACAAACCTTTGAACATCATTTTTAAGGCCATCCCAAAAAAAAATCTTCTTGACCATATGGTAGGTTTTTAAAAATCTCGAGTGCCCTCCTACTGGAGAGGTGTGCAATTCCAATAGTACCTTTTGTTTGAGTTGGGATTTCTTACATAAATATAAGTGATCTTTGTACCATAGTGAATCATTTTACCATGTAAATGTATCTGATGTACTGGAATCCTGTTGCAACCTTTGAATGAGAGTCCACACTTTTTCGTCATTCTTCCATTCATCCCTTGCTTCTATTATCCAATCAAGTTGGATGATCAAGATAGCACAGAGAAAGGCCTCAACATATTCATCCTTCCCTTAGAGTGCATCTTCCACAACATTTTTCTTCCCTTTTTTATAGACGATTTCAAAATCATAACCCAAAATTTTGGTTACCCATTTTTGTTGCTCTTTTGAAAATAGTCTTTGCTCCAAGAATTATTTAAAACTATCATGATTTGTTTTGACCTTGAAGACTATCATGATCAAGTGTATGCAGAGCAACACTTGATTAATTTGAAAGGTACATGTTATGATTTCAACCTCACTGAAGACAATGTTACATGTAGATTATTCTTACAAACTCTACGAGGGAAAGATCTTGAATGGTATAGTTCATTAATGCCTAACATCATTACCAGCAAGGATGTGTTAGAAGATTCATTTGTAGAAAAGTTCATCCCAAAAGTGCATTCATATGTTTTTTCTAATGTTTTAAATGTTTCTTCCCTCCCATCCTCTCCCAAATGGAAGAAAGATAATGAAGTGACCAATTTTGAAGAAGAATCTAATCAAAGATTGAATGAAATTTCTAAGTCAAGTCATGTTGTTGAAGATGAAGATGAAAATGCCAAATTGCAAGAAGAAAATTTCAACCTCCTATATACTCCATATGAAGATATTTCAAGCAATAAAATTGAAAATGAAATTGAGGAGCATCCACAAAATACACAGGAATATTTGAGCCTTGTAATAGATCATGAAACATCACAAGAGAACTTGTAGGAAGAAGAATTCATTGAAGAAATGAATCTTGTGGAGAATGATGAATAAGATCATATTTACAAGAAAGAAGATTTTTTTCATGAGATTTTTTATTAATCAAGAACCTTGGAAGTGGTTGTAAATAAAGAAAAGGATGAATGCATTCTTATGTTGAAAACTCCTCAGCCAAGAATTAATTTTATTGAATTATGGTTCCATAGCATTGTTGTCCAAACAACGCAATCAAATCTTCACCATATTTGGTATAATTTTTCTCCAGTACATATTGAGAGTGCCCCTGACTCATTGGTACAAGTCCCAACATATCTCGGAATTTTGGATTTCATTCCACAAATCAAATCAATTCTTGAATGGCTCCATTGGAAATTTTCCTACACCTAAGGTGACCCTTTTTTCAAGTAAGTTAGGGTAGGTAGATCATGTATGTACATAGTTTATTTCTACAGTCAAATTTTTTCGCAATAAAGCAATTGCTAAGTGGATGTTGAAATTTGAAGATGACTCCATAGCCCAATGGATAAGGTAACCGGTCTTGAGAGTCAGGTGTTCTCAGCAACCCACGGGGGGTCACTGTCTCGCATTTGGAGCCAATTTTTGACCAAAATTTTGTCATCTATATTTTACCTCTCCTTAGATTCATAAAATCCTTGATATCAAAAGAAGACATTTTTGAACATTTATAATTTCATTCTTGTTAAGAACCAAATATCAATATAGCATAGAAAAACCTCAGAATGAGTACTCAACGCCTTGAAAAAGAGAGAAATTCAGATAATAATCCTCTTCGAGGGGGCAACCTCCTTATGCCCACATAAATGTACAATTACAAGATGATTCAAAATGAAAATGTCTCCTTGGTATATATAGGAGACTAGGAGGTATAATTACAACTAATCGACTAAAGCCGACATAAATAAAATAACATTACTAATATAATATGCCCCAATTAAGGGGTAATGAGCCACTATTTAGGGCTTAACATGCCCCTCCCCTTGAGAAAAGTGTTGTCTGCAACGCTTGAGTAACTCTTGATGCTTCTGTATAAAAGACTCATCTTCCCAAGTGGAATCTTCAGCCGGTAGTTTCCTCCATTTAATGAGATACTCTGAAATGGATCTATTCCTCAGCTGGTGAATTCTTGTGTCAGTGATGACTTCAGAATCCAATATGATTTTTCCTTCCTCTTCCATTTCTGGCAATATAGTTTGAACTAGGATCATGTCACCTATAACCTTCTTTAAGCATGAAACATGGAAAAATGGGTGTACTCGTGAAGATGCAAGCAACTCCAATTTGTATGGCATAGTACCAATCTTTTGCAACACCTTATAAGGGCCATAGTACTTTGATGATAATTTATTATCCTTCTTGTATTTCTTGAGGGATATATGTTTGTATGGTTGTAGTCTTAAAAACACTCAATCCCCTACTTCATAACTCATTTCACTACGATGTTGATATGCTTGTTGTTTCATACGATTTTGTGCCATGGTCAGGTTGTCCTTTAACATTTGGAGAACTTGTTGTTGATGCTCGATGTGATCTTCCACTGCTTGAACCTTAGATTTTTAATTTAGAGAAGAAGTGATGGAAGGAGGGTGGTATCCATAGAGTGTCATAAATGGTGTCATTTTTGTTGCAGTATGAAAGGAAGTGTTATACCATCATTCTGCCAAGGGTAACCATTTGAACCATTGTGTTTGTTAATCAGAGACAAAGCAACGAAGGTATCCTTCCAAACAATTGTTCACTATCTTTGTTTGTCCATCAGATTGAGGATGATAGGATGAGCTATAAGCCAATTGAGTACCCAAACAAGAAAACAATTATGTCCAAAAATGTCCAATGAAGATGGGATCTCTGTCACTTACAATAATCTTTAGGCTGACATGTAGCTTTTGAACTGTCTCCATGAATGCGGTGGAAACTATACTAGATTTGAAGGGATGAGAGAGTGCAAAAAAGTGTGTGTACTTGGTCAGTATATCAACAATCATCATGATGACACTCTTTCCTTCAGACTTCGGTAACCCTGTGATGAAATCCATGTAAACCTCCTCCCAGCGCTGACTTGGGATGGCTAATGGTTGTAAAAGACCTGGGGTCTTAATTGTTTCCACCTTATTTTGTTGGCAAACCAAACATTCTGCCACAAACCTTTGAACATAATTTTTAAGGCCATCCCAAAAAAAATTCTTCTTGACCCTATGGTAGGTTTTTAAAAACCTTGAGTGCCCTCCTACTGGAGAGGTGTGCAATTCCAATAGTACCTTTTGTTTGAGTTGGGATTTCTTACATAAATATAAGTCATCTTTGTACCATAGTGAATCATTTTTCCATGTAAATGTATCTGATGTACTGGAATCTTATTGCAACCTTTGAATGAGAGTCCACACTTTTTCGTCATTCTTCCATTCATCCCTGGCTTCTATTATCCAATGAGGTTGGATGATCAAGATAGCACAGAGAAAGGCCTCAACATCTTCATCCTTCCTTGAGAGTGCATCTGCCACAACATTTTTCTTCCCTTTTTTATAGATCATTTCAAAATCATAACCCAAAATCCTGGTTACCCATTTTTGTTGCTCTTTTGAAAATAGTCTTGGTTCCAAGAAGTATTTAAGACTATCATGATCTATTTTGACCTTGAAGACTATCATGATCAAGTGTATGCAAAGCAACACTTGATTAATTTGAAAGGTACAAGTTATGATTTCAACCTCACTGAAGACAATGTTACATGTAGAATATCCTTACAAACTCTACGAGGGGAAGCTCTTGAATGGTATAGTTCATTAATGCCTAACATCATTACCAGCAAGGATGTGTTAGAAGATTCATTTGTAGAAAAGTTCATCCCAAAAGTGCATTCATATGTTTTTTCTAATGTTTTAAATGTTGTTTCCCTCCCATCCTCTCCCAAATGGAAGCAAGATAACAAAGTGACCAATTTTGAAGAAGAATCTAATCAAAGATTGAATGAAATTTCTAAGTCAAGTCATGTTGTTGAAGATGAAGATGAAAATGCCAAATTACAAGAAAAAAATTTCAGCCTCCTATATACTCCATATGAAGATATTTCAAGCAATAAAATTGAAAATGAAATTGAGGAGCATCCACAAAATACACAAGAATATTTCGGCCTTGTAATAGATCATGAAACATCACAAGAGAACTTGTAGGAAGAAGAATTCATTGAAGAAATGAATCTTGTGAAGAATGATGAATAAGATCATATTTACAAGAAAGAAGATTTTTTTCAAGAGATTTTTTATTAATCAAGAACCTTGGAAGTGGTTGTAAATAAAGAAAAGGATGAATGCATTCTTATGTTGAAAATTGCTCAGCCAAGAATTAATTTTATTGAATTATGGTTCCATAGCATTGTTGGCCAAACAACGCAATCAAATCTTCACCATATTTGGTATAATTTTTCTCCAGTACATATTGAGAGTGCCCCTGACTCATTGGTACAAGTCCCAACATATCTCATAATTTTGGATTTCATTCCACAAATCAAATCAATTCTTGAATGGCTCCATTGAAAATTTTTCTATACCTAAGGTGCCCCTTTTTTCAAGTAAGTTAGGGTAGGTAGATCATGTATATACATAGTTTATTTCTTCCATCAAAGTTTTTTGCAATAAAGCAATTGCTAAGTGGATGTTGAAATTTGAAGATGACTCCATAGCCCAATGGATAAGGTAACCGGTCTTGAGATTTAGGTTTTCTTAGCAACCCACGGGGGGTCACTGTCTTGCAGTTGGAGCCAATTGTTGACCAAAATTTTGTCATCTATATTTTACCTCTCCTTAGATTCATAAAATCCTTGATATCAAAATAAGACATTTTTGAACTTTTATAATTTCATTCTTGTTAAGAACCAAATATCAATATAGCATAGAAAAACCTCAAAATGAGTACTCAACGCCTTGAAAAATAGAGAAATTCAGATAATAAGCCTCTTCAATGGGGCAACCTCCTTATGCCCACATAAATGTACAATTACAAGATGATTCAAAATGAAAATTTCTCCTTGGTATATATAGGAGACTAGGAGGTATAATTACAACTAATGGACTAAAGCCGACATAAATAAAATAAAATTACTAATATAATATGCCCCAATTAAGGGGTAATGAGCCACTATTTAGGGCTTAACATGCCCCTCCCCTTGAGAAAATTGTTGTCCGCAATGCTTGAGTAACTCTTGATGCTTCTGTATAAAAGACTCATCTTCCCAAGTGGAATCTTCAGCCAGTAGTTTCTGTTCGTGCTCGAATCATCGTCGGGTGAGCAAGAATGGGAGCACTAGCATGCCCTGTTGGGCTCAGCAGGGCAGAACATGTTTGCTGTGGATCAAAATGGGTTAACAGAGAATAGAAAACCAAACGAAATAAAATCTACCTAAGAACTGAAAAGCAAATAACATTACAACCATAAACAAAACTTCAAACGTGAGACAAGGGAGTTCCCAGTG
>ML783627.1:1120508-1157226 GCA_009831015.1 Picea engelmannii | reverse complement strand
ACTATCTTCTTTTGTAAATCATTTATGTCCCTACACATTTCTTCACCTTCATCAAGAGTCCAATTAGGATTTTCTGGAGGCTTATTTGGTGTAGAAGTTCCCTTTTTGGGTGGCATGTTGGCCAAGTATCACTTTTGAACCTTCATTTTGAGTTGGTTATGCTAGACAATCTTTCTTCTGCTATATATCCAAAGTTTTGGCCCTTCTGGGTATGAAACTTTCTTTTTTTGTAGTTCTCTGATATTTCTTCTCTGCAATGCCACATGTCTAATTAAAATTTGATATGCCAAGTGGAATTTACGATAACTTCCCCACAACTTGCTGATTTTTTGCCTTTCCAGGAGATCTCACTTGTATAGTGTTCTCCGGACAAAATAATTGATATAAAATTCTAAAACTTGTACCATAAATACTACAGACTGTCCACTATCCAATGAAACCAGTCTCACTCAATTTGGATACTCTAGGAAGAAGTTATGATTGTTTTACCTGAAACACCTTCTTGAGACTAGTCAATGGGACTAGTCAGATACCCTATCTTCCACAGGGTGTATGTACAAATTTAAGATGACCCAGAAGCTGAAATTTTTACCAAAACTACCTTACTAATTTCTATGAATAGCCTCCATATTTTAGGGTCTGCAACGTTACAAAAAATGTTTTATAGAGAAACTTCTGCAATGACTCGGTTCAAGATCATTCCATAACCCTATATTGCACAGGTTGTATCTCCGAAAGTATAAGGCCTCAGGAGCTGAAATTTTGACCCAACGTAACTTGATCTGTATACTAAATATCCTCCAAGTCGTTCCTTCTGAAACATTGTAGAAAACAAGTTATAGAGAAAATTCCAAGGTGTCTCATATGTAGCAGCGAAACCCCAAGACCTTGAGCTCTGATACCATATGTTCAGAACCAAACATCAATATAGCATAGAAAAACCTTAGAATAAGTACTCAACGCCTTGAAAAAGAGAAAAATTTAGATAATAAGCCTCTTCAAGGGTGAAACCTCCTTATGCCCACATAAATGTACAATTACAAGATGATTGAAAATGAAAATGTCTCCTTGGTATAAATAGGAGACTAGGGGGTATAATTAACTAATGGACTAAATCCGACATAAATAAAATAAAATTACTAATATAATATGCCCCAATTGAGGGGTAATGAGCCACTATTTAGGGCTTAACAATTCTGCAGCCCTTAGCCTCAGCTTCGCCATGCATTTTTTGGATCAGAAGTTTGTTTCTGTATGCTTAAGTTATTCAATATCTGGTCCAGAGATCCAATTTTGAAGAATCTTTCTAAGTATTATGTTCTTCCATCTTTTTTATAATTTTGGTTAAGTATTCTCATCACTTATTTCCCTCACCTTCTGTCTCCACACTTAACCTTTTTTCTCTTTTCACCACTCTTCTCCATATGCTCCACTAGTCTCTACACTTAGACGTTTTTGGGACTCTTCCTTCATCTCCTCATCAGGTTCACGGGTGGGCGGACTCATACATTCCCTTATCTTCTCCCACTCCCTCACTTGCCAACCCATTATCTACATATTACACTCTCTTCCTTCGACATCTACATTTCTCCTCTTACCTCCCTTCTCATTCAAAAATTTAACACTTAGAATGGTTTATGAATTCGCGGGTTGGCGGGATTTCATCTCCACCCACTTGCTCGTGTCATAAGTCCGCTACTACACTTAGCCATTTTTCAATTGCACGAGTTCGCAGGTTCAAGCCGTCATCCTCCATTTTATGTGACCTTTACTTTTCACCCCAAGTTCCATGATCTAAATTTTACCATAATCCTTTTCGCGGGTGCTGAGATCCAAAGTATTTTATTCCTATTGCATTCAAGTCCGACCGACCGTCTTTCTACACTTAGCATATTTTTTATCATCTATATAACCGCAGATTGGCAAGTTCCCAGGTTAGCGGGTTCATCAAAAATTTTATATTTGAATTCTCTCGTGTTCGTCCCCGTAGCCTACAAACTATCCCCTCAAATTCCACTACCCACAATTTTCCCTCATCCCCTCTTGTCCCATCTCCCATACTTAGCCAAATTCTCAAAGCTATTCCAAGGCATGAAAACCAGCGAATGAGAATATGACACATGGCAATCAATGAAATCATGACACATGGAAAATCAACATTGGAAACACATGGAAACATAAAATTTGAGACACATGGTGTGATATTATTGGATGACTCATCATGGTGACTGGGCATGAGGTGGACAACGACGGGATTCCAAAAAATTATTATTTTGTTCGACAATTTTCCAAGGGTTGAATCCTCCAAGCTCCATAATTTCTTCTCTTCTCGTGTTTCTTGATAAGTGTATAAAACACTTAATATTATATCATGAAGAATACAATATCCCAATGCATGTGGGATAAAATTTTAAAACAAAAAGTCAAATTTTATGAAGGGAAGCACGAAACTCATCCAAGGGCCCACATTTGCCTATCCATTTTGATCGACAGTGGCTGAGCGTTGATCATGTTGAGGTCGTAACTTGAGCTTCGAGTGTCAGAATCATGCAAACATTATACCGTTGGAAAGGTATTTAGATATATAATATGGTGGTATAGGTTTCAAGTGCTTAAAGTTGCTAATTTTTTCTCAGAAATTAAAATATCATTCAGTTGCAGTTTTAATGGGCCTATGTGACAACTCAACTTCATGACCTCATATATTGAGATATGGGTGATGGATTTGCGCAAACTTTATATAGTTGGAAATATGATAAGATAAATATAACATAAAAATTTATTTCCATGGCTAAAAATTTGATTCTAATTCCTAGAAAATTAAAACACAGTCCTCCTATTTTAAATGGGAAATTAATTAAATTGTGAAAATAAAAGTTTATTTAAAAAAATTTATTAGAAAGGGAAAGGGACCCATTTTATGTATGTATATATTGATGATATGATTCAATTAATGAGTAACTAATTAAATTGAATGTTTCAATAAGACACTTGTATGGGAATTTCAAGAGAGGAAGAAATCCCTAACTACTCAAGTAGTTAGAAAATCTCTTCTTAAAAAGAGAAGAGAGGCTTCATCAAAGGTTCCAATAATTAATATTGTGAGAGGGGTAGGGAAGAAGATCAAAGGAAGAAGAAGGTACAGCCATGGATACAAAATCAAGCTTCTGATCAAAAGAAAGAAATCTCCATCTTCTCCATTCTTTCTATTCTTCTACACCACTTATCATAGTTTTATGCTTGAATCTCAGAGTTGGTCACAAGGCTAAGTTGTTGAGTGTTTTTATTGTATTCTTCTACAGACATTTCTTGTATGATCATGGAGTATTTGTAGGCACATACATGGCTGTCAATTTTTTGGTAATGAAGAACATTTCTCATGAATAAACTCCATAAAGAATTGCTTCGGGGTTGATATTGATTGTATCTTGTAACTTTGAGTTTTAAGTATGAGATATTTGAGGTTGACCTATCAATTTCTCTTTTATTACTAATTGAAGTACTCTATTAAAATTCTTTGAGATGATCAAATCATTCTCTCCTATTTCTCATGAAGAAGATATGGATGCTTTTATATACTATTAAGAAGATTGTGTGTGATGTTGATCACAATTTAATTCTGATGTTGAATCCCTCCTTCAATATTTTATTATTGTAAAAATACTTTTGTTGCACATAAATATTATATTGGGTTATTGAAGAACCATTTTCATATAAATCCAAGCAATAATTTTGGGGTTTGTTGCCTAGTACTCTCCCTAATCCAAGATATTCAAAGATATATCTTTTAACCAAAGAGGAGAACCATGTTGGCACAGGGTTAGACCCAGGGCTCAACACTTCAACAGCACACCAACAAAACCATAACTACCAGCCCTTTCGGCAACACCTGCGAAGCAGATGAAGTCTCACCTAAGGTAGAAGCAGGGGGGGTTGTAAGACTCAAGTGTCTACAAACTAGCTGGCACACAGATTTGTGATCACAATGCTTAACAGAGCACTTAGCAATTAACATTCAATAACCTTTAACCCTTATTCACATCACATATGAAACCCTAATTACATAACAGCACGGTATTCAACCAGATCTAATCATATCTAACCATTCATCACATAGCATAAACAGATCTGGCATTCATTTATGATATTAAGCACTAAGATACTACATCAGATATATCTAACATTCATTAATATTACAGCACTAATCATAAATCACATCAATCGCACAAAGAAAAAAAAACACGAGATATACGTGGTTCACCCCCAGCGTGGGGCTACGTCCACCAACTCTTCTCCTCTTTTATTAGCTTCTTCCAATCTTCTTGCATGCACAGAGCCACAAAGCCAACTCAGCATAGGACAGGAGATCTACATGCACCTCGCCAGATCCTCCTTCCCTGATCTTGGCTCAGCACAGAGCCTTCTTACAATCACTTTCACTTAGCTCTACAAGTTCTCAACACACAGTATGCACAAGGCATTCACAATTATTTGCACTTAGCACACTGGCTTACTAGATCTAGTACTTATTACATCACCTAGATATCTATTTATACATTACAAAAGGGGCCTAAGAATGGGTAAACCCATGGGCCAACATCCCATACTCGTTACATAAACCCTAAACCCAAAAATCCCACAAAACGGTGGCGAGATCTCGCAGTCTTTGCTTCCCCTAGGTGCTTTGTCTTCGACCATCTTGTCGAACTCCCAAAAATGGTCAAACATGACCAAGGTTTTCCAAAACCTAATAGAGGGCCAACAGGACCCCAACACTCACCTTTGACTCATCCCAAGTCACTCTAATCTGGTCAATTCTTCTTCGAAGGCCACAATCTTTGCTCAAGCTTCCTCGACCTACTGTTTCGCCAGAGCCTCCTGCTCGATGAACTCCTAAACGACCTTCTCAGTGACAAGTTCTTCCAAGCATTGTTCCAATGTGGTGACCACTTGTTCCAGTTGTGCACCTTGTCCCTCGATCTCCTCAAAAAGTGTGCAAGTTTCATCCCGTACTAGCTAGAGTCTCTGGGTCACTTCCATGACTTTACTCTGGATGGCATGGACCTGCTACTAAACTATGCATTGTTCTTGCGACCTTTTCATCTTCTCGACTGCTGATAGTACCTTCAACTGTGCTTGTACTGTCATTTCTTTTTTCTTCACCTCCTAGAGCTGTGACTCCAATGTCCTTAGTTATGGGTCCTCTGCAAGGCGCTCATAGGTATGTGCACTTCGATTTCTGAGTTGCTTTCATTCTAAGTCCAATGCCTTGATTCTGTCAATTGTTCTCTTGACGGTTTCTTCCCTTTGATCTCCCACTTCCTGAGGGGTGCTTGGCATGGCTTGTAGTTCCAGTTCTGCTACTCTTGTTTGTAGTTGTTGAATGGCTTCAGTGAGCTTCCCCACTTGGCTCTCAGTTGTTTCCTCTTCCATCTATGTTAGGCCCGACATAGAGCGAAGTGCTCTAGTGACTGTTTCTTTAACTCCAATCTACTCCACAAGCAGTTGTTCTTTTTCCTTATGGATTTGCGCTCTATCCTCTACAAACTTCACCTGGAGGACATCTTTCTCTTGCTGCGCAACCCGACGTTGCTCTAGGGTTTCCTCTTTTTCTTGCTTCAGTGCCTCTGTGGCCTGCTCTTTTTCTTCTTGCACCCGACGAAGGTGAGCCTATGTCGCATCTGTTATTCTACGTAGTTGGGCAGGCTCATCTCCTACTTATATGCCCCTTGATGAAAACGGCGCAATAGACACTACACAGCTTGAGTAAAGAGCATTGTGTACCCCTTTGAGCTCTGCCTCGATCCTGTCATACATTGTCTCTTGTTTGGCTTCGCTTCACTGAAAAATGTCCTCTGAGGTATCTGATACAGTGGCGATGATGAGTTCAATATCATGCACCATAAGTATAGTCTGTAATTGAGGCTTACTGGATTTTGACTTCTTCTGTGTTGAAGGTTTCTTCGGGGAAACCTTTCTTTTCTTGGATCTCTCTATCTCCGTAAGGGGATTTTTAGGTGGTGTTACTTCGCCCTGTTCCTTCTTGTCTTCTTCCCCTCCATCCTCTTCTTTGTCTACTTCATCACCTCCTCCCCCTTCAGGTGAATCTGGTGTAGTCTCCTCTGATGCGTTGTTCATTTCCTTTACTTCTTCCTTCTTCTTCTTCTTTCTACTGCCTAGTCCATCATACTCTTCCCAAGTGACTACAGGACTTTCGATGAGGTCGGGGTCGGAGAGTTATGTATGTTCGACTGGTACAAGGAATTATGCAGGCCATTCCTTGTTTATTTCTTCCACATCTTCCTTGGTGATTTTGTAATAGGACTGGAGCTCTTCCTTATGTTCGTCCCCGCATGCAGTGATGTAAATGAAGTGTCTGTCTGCGTGGAATTTTGTGATTAGCCTGAATCTATGGAGTGTATTCAGTGTCATGCGAGGGAAGGATTCAATGGCCCTCTTTAGCTGCAAGTAATAGGTGTGGAACACTGCATTGGATTGTCATTTCTTCGCCATGTCACTCAAATACCAGAGGGTAGTGAACCTCGCAGCTAGTGGCTTGAACGACTCAACTTAATGGAAGGTCGCTCCCTCCGACATCTCCCAAGTGATGAAGGCAACGAGAATTAGCAACCAACTGAAGTGAAACTCATATCCCTGGTCTTGTGCTTTGCGGAAATCTTGCTCCAACTGGTTGACAAGGTAGCTCACCCAGTTCATCTACATTCCTTCAACGCATTTTTCCATAAGGTCGACGATGAACCTTGTGACCTACATTGGTCTGTTCTTCCTGACGAGCTTACCAGTGATCAACTAGAAAGCTAGCCACACAGCACCATTTTGGATGGAGGATACCTTGTAGCCCCACTTCCCCTTCTCCACATCATCGTAGGTGTATTTTATTCACTGCTCTAGGGCACGATCTACATCCTTCCCTAGGTAAATATCCTGAGGATCTAGTCCTTGCATGCTTAATCCAGTGATCCTATGGATCAGCATTGGATTTATAGTGATGAACCTATCCAACCATAGGTAACTGCCATGGTAGCATGATAGGAGAAGTTTAACGCACGGGTTAACCTCCTGATGTATGCTGAAGTGTGTTATCTTCATCACATTAAGGATTGTTGATCTTACGATGTCCATGGTCCATGGCTGGGGGATTATCTTCAAATTCTTCCCCGTTGTCTTGGTCAAATACTTGTGAGGTGCGCGCATTCCATAGTTTTTGCGGTCTCCTAAGTTGAAGTCACTGATCTTTAGCGTCAGAATTTGTCCTAACTGTGGTCCAACTACATGTATCCCCTTCGGGAGGTACCCAGTGATCAGTGTATAGTCAAAGTCCCTCGGAACGTTGTCACGACTAACCGTGCCAGCCAGAGGAGGGATATAGTCGGGCAGGATTGACGGGATGAGATTCGCGTTCACCAAGTAATCCTGATGCTTGCTCCATTTCTCTATCGCAGTTTGGGATGGCCCAGATCGACATGAAGTTGATAGGGATGCTTGCAATCCTCTCGTCGATGAGGCTTGTACTCCTGTGGACATATCAAGGTATTGAGAAGACATATCAAGGTACCTCTGGTAAAAATTTCATCTCTTGATTTGTATAATTATTAATAGATACACGCTGTGGAAGATAGGGTTTGTGACCAGTCCTGAAGCTAGTCAATAAACAGGTGTTCTGGGTAAAACAGTCATAACTTCTTCATCGAGAATCCAAATGAAGTGGGAAAATTTTCATTGCAAAGAGTACAAACTTTAGTTTCTTGTGTGAGAGCTTCAGAATCGGATGTTAATTATTGAGTGTGGGGCATTCTGTGCAAGTTCACTCTCCTGAATAGATCAGAATTGAATAAAGTCTACCATTCTTTCTATAACCTCATTTTGGGGAGGATTCAAGGACTGGAAATTGGAGGAGTTTCAAAGAATACATTGAGTAATATTATCTACAGGATCAAAGTAATCCAAGAATTGAATAATTTCATAAATTGAAGAAGTCTCAGGAAGCATTATCAGGTTCTATGTGATGATTGGTTGATGGTGATGATTTAATGTAAAGTTTTATTATCTCTCATATATTCTTGGGTGGAAGGAAGGGGCAAGGATGGAGAGTTCAACTCTCTCTTGATATTGGAGGATTGTATCTTCCTCTTGGATTTTTATCCATCCCTTTACATTTGGAAGCTGTACCTACCTTTGGAAGTCATTACTTCCCTTTAACAATAACTATTGATTATTTCTCATATATTATGCATGGTGTATTGTGGTGTATTGGTGTAACTCTTATACTATTGTTCATTGCTCATTTGATATAGTTGAATGGTTTAAGTATAAGTTGAAAAAGGTTTTAAATTGTACTTGATACTGATTCACCCCCCTCTCAGTATCAACATAGGTTTCGGCCTAAGGCTATCAATGAGCTATTGTAATGTATAAATAGAGGTCACGAGGGCCTAGTTTGGGTTGGTACGATAATATTGTTATTGTTGTGGTTGGTATTGAGTTGGTTGAGAGAAGAGTATTGTGTGAGAGAGAAGTGTTGACTACAAGAGCCTTCTAGATTGTAAGATCTTTAGGTGGGTGCAAAGATCAACCCTGCAACTGGGTGCGCAGGGAGGGAAGAGAAAGAGAGGAGAAGAGAGAAGATCTGCTAGCTAAGAGCGTAGATAAGAACTGTATGCTTTACCTTAATATATTATAGCACATTTATGTGGGCATATCCCTAGAAAGAGGGTGAACCAAGTATATTTTATTTTGTGTGTGATTGGTACTTTGTATCTGTCATTGATATAATGTGATTGCATTACTACTCTAGATCTGATAAGTAGATGTGCAAAATAGATCTAAGTTGATAAGTGATATATGAATGTTGTGTTGTTCTTGTGTTAGATCCACTTGATATTCCCTTTGCTTGTAGACATCTCTGTGCTGCAACCCCCTCATAATTGCTTCAAGGGAGACTGCATCTACTTTGCAGGTGTTGTCGAAAGGGCAAGTAGTTAGGGCTCGTTGGTGCACTCTTGGAGCTGAACCCTAGGTCTACCCCTATGCCAAAAAATGGTTATGTTGCTGGGACAGGAATTGATCCAGGTGGATATCGGTGGCCACCCACCTTCTCCAACTGGCCCAAAACATGTTTCTGGCAATTTTGGTAATTTACTATTTTTAGCAGTTTTTAACTTCCGAGGCCATTTTGAGGTCCTAAACGATGTTTTTTGAGAAAACGGGGAGTAACATGGATCATAGATCAATTTTGCTCACCCAAAAGTTGTATTTCTTGGATAGATATTTCCAACGAGCTATCATACGCCTAAAAGGGAGATCGTATGCAAAAGTTACGACACCGAGAAGTTGATGCACCAACTTACCCAAACGGGGCCCACATGAATTTTGGCGCTTCATCTCCCAGGGTTAGGTTTTTGGATGTCTAGGGTTTTTGGAATTCCTTCTTATTGTAAAAAGGCCTTCAGAGCCTCATTGTAATCATCTTCTCACGGATGTGAGTAGCCGTCACATCTCTTCTCAGAGATAAGCTACCACCATTCTAGAGAGTCTTTCACTCTGTATTTTACAGTCTCTGTACATTTATTTCATTAATAGAAATCGTGTATTAATGTATATCTGTGACTCTTTCTATTTCCGCTATATCTCTGTTATATTTTTGTCTCTCTTGCAATATCTCTAAATATTCATGTGTTATATCTCCGCTCTCATTTCATTCCGAAAATAATCTGGATCAGTGGTATCAGAGAGCAGGCTACTCTTGATCGTTTTTCAGTGCATGTCCCCGATGAGGTCCGAGTATACAAAGTTGGGTCTCGAGCTTGTCTCTCTTGAGGACAGTCGCTCTCACACACCCAAGAAACCCTCAATGGTGGAAGAAAATAAAAATGATGGAGCAAACGATCCTATCAGTCTGTTGCTTGAGAAAGCTCTTATGTGACAGAGGGACGAAATGATGGAGAATTTTTCCCACATCCTTCAACACCTACCAATAGCATCAGGCGCATCTTCATCAAGCGGCCACTTTGGAGGCACCTCGCCTTTCAAGGTATAGGTTAATTTTGATATTCTTGTATTTGAAGGTCAAATAGATGCAGATGCCCTAGATAAATGATTAAATCTGCTAGAAGGTTATTTCTATGTTCATAATTTTTCAGACAAGGAAAAGATCACCTTCGCACTCCTTAAGGCTCTCCCCCATGTCAAACATTAGTGGGAAACTTACTGGGAGCAAAGTTCCACAGAAGAGTCTGGAATATATGGGGCCAAGCCCACTTGGGATTTTTTTGTGGATGTGGTAAAGGAACAGTACTACCCTGTTGGCAACTATGAGGACCAGTACATGAGATGGACCACACTGCGGCAAGAGAAGGGCCAAGCAGTTCCGGAGTTCACCAATACCTTCCATACCTTACGCACCAAGCTGGGTATCAAAGACTCCGAGCGACATTTGGTTCTAAAATACTGTGGGGCTCTACACAGAAACATCCAGACTGAAATGGATTTTCTGGACATCTCATCACTCAGTGTTGCTTATCGATATGTTGTTAAAATCGAGAAGAAATTTAAGCACCAGAACAAATGGGAATTTGGGTCTTCAAATCTACAACAACCAAAGCATTACAAAGACATCCTTAACAAACAGTCTCCCGAAAACCAGTCCAAGACACAGGAAAAGAAGGGTCATGGGAAGACAAAGAAGGACACTGGAAAATGGTGTGATTTCCACAAAATCCCCTGGCACAACACCAATGAATGTCGCTCAAAATAGTCATTGGTGGCCGAGATCAAAGACAAGGAGCTGAACCCTGATTCTGGATCTGATTCTGAAAATAATGGTAAAAAACAGATCATCGATGCAGACCCCACTGCTATTGTCGCGACCGCAGTAATTCAACCAGAAGAACTAATAGATCCAGAAGAGGGGGAGTGCCTTTTTCATTCACAGATGTGGGTGAAGGAGACCCCACTGCATTTTATTGCTGATAGCAGAAGCCATAATAACCTCATCTCAGCAGAGGTCGTCAAACAGTTGGGATTGTCGACAACACCGCACCCGCAACCATACAGCATCGGGTGGCTTCGCCAAGGACGAGATCTTCGTGTTAGCCAACAGTGTTGATTGTCATACAGCATCCAACCCTTCAAGAATGAGGTATTATGTGATTTTGCCCCACTGGATGTCTATGATGTTCTCTTGGGCCAGCCATATATGTGGAAACGCCATGTTATCTATGAGTCTTGACCCCGTAGTGTCATTATTACTCTGGGGGGTCATCTCTATAGGATACTAGAGGTAGTTCCAACTACTACCCCACCTAAACAATGCCACAAGGTAGTATCTCATACTACAAAATTTATCTTCTCCACAATCTGTTCAAAAGGGGAACAAAAGGATACTGCAACCACTACAGCCTCGGCCCAAGCACCTTCTATCCACCAGAAGCAGGTCGACAAGGTTGCAGCAAAGCACAAAGATTCCTTTTGCACACAGTCATCTAAAATAGCCAGACTGGTTAAAAATGTCCAAACCTTCCAGCCAAAGGTTCGTGATAGCCTTCAACAAGCTAAGCAAAGCCACTTCTCCAACAAGGCAAGCAGATCACCAAGATTCAGATTCAGCAATCACTTTTCCCTTTCCCCCGGGAACTCAACGCAATGGAGACCATTGCTTCCTAAGGAGGGAGGATTGATCCAGGTGGATATCGGTGGCCACCCACCTTCTCCAACTAGCCCAAAACATGTTTCTGACAATTTTGGTAATTTACTATTTTTAGCAGTTTTTAACTTCCGGGGCCATTTTGAGGCCCTAAATGATGTTTTTTGAGAAAAATGGGAGCAACATGGATCATAGATTGATGTTTCTCACCCAAAAGTTGTATTTCTTGGATATATATTTCCAACGAGCTATCATACGCCTAAAACAGAGATCGTATGCAAAAGTTATGACCCCGGGAAGTTGATGCACCAACTTACCCAAACGGGGCCCACATGACTTTTGGCGCTTCATCTCCCAGGGTTAGGTTTTTGGATGTCTAGGGTTTTTGGCATTCCTGCTTATTGTAAAAATGCCTTCAGAGCCTCATTGTAATCATCTTCTCATGGATGCGAGTAGCTATCACATCTCTTCTCAGAGATAAGCTACCACCATTCTAGCGAGTCTTTCACTCTGTATTTTACAGTCTCTGTACATTTATTTCATTAATAGAAATCGTGTATTAATGTATATCTGTGACTCTTGTTATTTCCTCTATATCTCTGTTATATTGTTGTCTCTTTTTCAATATCTCTAAATATTCATGTGTTATATCTCTGCTCTCATTTCGTACCGAAAATAATCTTGATCAGTGGTATCAGAGCAGGCTGCTCTTGATCGTTTTTCAGTGCATGTCCCCGATGAGGTCCGAGTATAAAAAGTTGGGTCTCGAGCTTGTCTCTCTTGAGGATAGTCACTCTCGCACACCCAAGAAACCCTCAATGGCAGAAGAAAATAAAAGCGATGGAGCAGACGATCCTATCAGTCTGTTGCTTGAGCAAGCTCTCACGTGACAGAGGGACGAAATGATGGAGAATTTTTCCCACATCCTTCAACACCTACCGATAGCATCAGGCGCATATTCATCAAGTGGCCACCTTGGAGGCACCTATCCTTTCAAGGTATAGGTTAATTTTGATATTCCCGTATTTGAAGGTCAAATAGATGCAGATTCCCTAGATAAATGGTTAAATCTACTAGAAGGTTATTTCTCTATACATAATTTTTCAAACAAGGAAAAGATCACCTTCGCACTCCTTAAGGCTCTCCCCCATGTCAAACATTGGTGGGAAACTTACTGGGAGAAAAGTTCCACAGAAGAGTCTGGAATATATGGGGCCGAGCCCACTTGGGATTTTTTTGTGGATGTGGTAAAGGAACAGTACTACCCTGTTAGCAACTATGAGGACTAGTACATGACATGGACCACACTGCGGCAAGAGAAGGGCCAAGCAATTTTGGAGTTCACCAATACCTTCCATACCTCGCGCACCAAGCTGGGTATCAAAGACTCCGAGCGACATTTGGTTCTGAAATACCGTGGGGCTCTACACAGATACAACCAGACTGAAATGGATTTTCTAGACATCTCATCACTCGGTGTTGCTTATCGATATGTTGTTAAAATCGAGCAGAAATTTAAGCACCAGAACAAATGGGAATTCGGGTCTGCAAATATGCAACAACCAAAGCATGACAAAGACAACCCTAACAAACAGTCTCCCGAAAATTAGTCCAAGACACAGGAAAAGAAGGGTCATGGGAAGACAAAGGACACTGGAAAATGGTGCGATTTCACAAAAGCCCATGGCACAACACCGATGAATGTCGCTCAAAATAGTCATTGGTGGCCGAGATCAAAGACAAGAAGTTGAACCTTGATTCAGAATCCGATTCTGAAAATAATGCTAAAAAACAGATCATCGACGCAGACCCCACTGCTATTGTCGTGACCGCAGCAATTCAACCAGAAGAACCAATAGATCCAGAAGAGGGGGAGCGCCTTTTTCATTCACATATGTGGGTGAAGGGGACCTCGCTGCATTTTATTGCTGATAGTAGAAGCCAGAATAACCTCATCTCAGTAGAGGTCGTCAAACAGTTGGGATTGTCGACAACACCACACCCACAACCATACAGCATCGGGTGGCTTCGCCAAGGACAAGATCTTCGTGTCAGCCAGCAGTGTCGATTGTCATACGGCATCTAACCCTTCAAGGATGAGGTATTATGTGATGTTTCCCCACTGGATGTTTGTGATGTTCTCTTGGGCCAGCCATATATGTGGAAATGCCATGTTATCTATGATTCTCGACCCCGTAGTGTCATTATTACTCTAGGGGGTCATCTCTATAGGATACCAGAGGTAGTTCCAACTACTGCCCCACATAAACAGTGCCACAAGGTAGTATCTCATACTACAAAATTCATCTTCTCCACAATCTGTTCAAAAGGGAAACAAAAGGATACTGCAACCACTACAGCCTCGGCCCAAGCACCTTTTATCCACCAGAAGCAAGTCGACAAGGTTGCAGCAAAGCACAAAGATTCCTTTTGCACACAATCATCTAAAATAGCCAGACTGGTTAAAAAGGTCCAAACCTTCCAGCCAAAGGTTCGTGATAGCCTTCAACAAGCTAAGCAAAGCCACTTCTCCAACAAGGCAAGCAGATCACCAAGATTCAGATTCAGCAATCGCTTTTCCCTTTACCCTGGGAACTCAACGCAATGGAGACCATTACTTCCTAAGGAGGGAGGATTGATCCAGGTGGATATCGGTGGCCACCCACCTTCTCCAACTGGCCCAAAACATGTTTCTGGCAATTTTGGTAATTTACTATTTTTAGCAGTTTTTAACTTCCGGGGCAATTTTGAGGCCCTAAACGATGTTTTTTGAGAAAATGGGGAGCAACATGGATGTTAGATCAATGTTTCTCACCCAAAAGTTGTATTTCTCGGATAGATATTTCCAACGAGCTATCATACGCCTAAAACGGCGATCGTATGCAAAAGTTACGACCCCGGGAAGTTGATGCACCAACTTACCCAAACGGGGCCCACATGACTTTTGGCGCTTCATCTCCCAGGGTTAGGTTTTTGGATGTCTAGGGTTTTTTGCATTCCTGCTTATTGTAAAAAGGCCTTCAAAGCCTCATTGTAATCATCTTCTCACAAATGCGAGTAGCTGTCACATCTCTTCTCAGAGATAAGCTACCACCATTCTAGCGAGTCTTTCACTCTGTATTTTACAGTCTCTGTACATTTATTTCATTAATAGCAATCGTGTATTACTGTATATCTGTGACTCTTGTTATTTCCGCTATGTCTCTGTTATATTTTTGTCTCTCTTGCAATATCTCTAAATATTCATGTGTTATATCTTCGCTCTCATTTTGTATCGAAAATAATCCGGATCAGGAATCTTTTTCAGGGAATGTCAAGGTGGTTTCCATAGAAGACAGAGATTCAAAAGTGGATAGAGGATCAAGAGAAGGACTTCGTTGAAGCCCAGAATAAGAACCCTAATCTTAGCACTGAGGATTGGCTAGAAATATATATCTTCATCGATATACACGAGATATTTGTTGGAGGGATCCATTAGGAGCTATATGAGTGGCTAGCTAGATTAGCAGATACCCATTTCGAGATCCGATATGGACCTCCTATGGTTTGGATGTCAGAGTTGATAAAGAAGGTTAAGAGAGTTGATAACACCGTATCACGAGTAGTAGATCACTGGTTTGATAGTACCATTGGAGGGTATATCACAGAGTTCGTTGTTGATAGAGTAGAATTGTATAGCCAAACCGAGAGATATTTCTTTAAGGGACCCAGAGGGAAATTTATGCATTTTCTAAAGCTAAGAATCAAGATGCTATTGCATGAGAAGAACATCTTGAAGACACAATATATTGGTCGGATCAAGAAAGGATAATGTTCAAAAATTCGGACAGTGACAGTGACACAGAAGCTGGGAATACACGCAGTGGGAGAGTATTCAGAGAAGTTCATCTTGAGAACCTGTTTAAGAAGAACTACGGGGAGGAAGGTTTCTACAGTGGAGAAGAAGTAGAAATAATAGAAGAAGAACATTCAAAACCCGCTAGGGAAGAGGAGGAAAAGATGAAAAGCTTTGCTGAGGAGAGCCTGAAACCTCAGAAACTGCGTAGACCATCGAATTGAGTATTGTTATCCCTCCTGTTGATTCAGTAGTATTAAGAAACCAAAGTAATCCCAGTAACCAGAGCATCCAAAGCACTGTCAATAGTAGTCCACCGCATATTCAGTCAGGAACCCTAGGAAGATCTATGGAAGATGAGATGAGACTCCCTATCTTTAGGGGAGATGGATCTGAAGATCCTGATCATCACTGGTTTCTATGTGAAGTCGTATGGAACATTAAGAATGTCATAGATGAAGTTGTCAAAAGAACTCAGTTCATTACAACTCCCTGAGATCGCGCATTGAGTTGGTACATGAAACTTGTCCAAGGACTTGCACAGCCTAAGCCTTTGAATCGGATCAAGAATGTGTTGATTGCAGAGTTCAAGAAACCTAAGTCATAATCCCAATGTATCACAGAGATGAAAGAGATCAAGCAGAAGGTGGTTGAACCCATTTGGGAGTTCGATCAGAGATTCAAGACCTTAACAGGTCGATTGACTTTTCAAATCCCAGACGAATAGAACAAGGAATGGTTCATTGTTGCCCTTCTACCACACATCAGAGTTCCCCTGATGCAATAGAAGATTGTTTCACATGTTGAGGCATTGGAGATCGCCATGAAGCTAGAATCAGCCCCTATGGGAGAATCCAACTCAGGTATGAGCCAGATATTGATTCAGCTAACTAGTTTGTCTCTACAGGTCGAAGTTATGAAGAAAGACAAGGTAAAAGATAAAAGAGAAGACATACGGTGTGTCAGATGCAGATTAGAAAGCCATGATAAGGAACATTTCCCTCTATTCAATGAATACTTGGATTCTGGAGCTCTAAGCCCCTTGAAGCAAGTCACCTTACCCTGGTGCGAGGTATGCAGAAACAGACATCATACTGGTGAGTGTTATTACATGCAAAAGTATGTTCAAACACCTACAAAATTGTATTGTACATTCTATAAGTCTGTAGGACATGATGATAGGGATTGTAGGGCTTATGATCTCATGTATGAAAGGTCAAGAGACATATATAAGATTAAAGGAGAAGTACAACAAGAAGGAAACACTACGCAGTATAACTCTCCTGGGAGAGGAAACTTCAATCCTCGCGGTGGATTCAAAGGAAGAGGACGAGGAGGAGGAATGGGTCGATGCCAAGGACAGATCATTTGTTTTAACTGCATGCAACCAGGACACCTTGCAAGGGATTGTCAAAACCCTTGTACCAGTTGCAACTATTGCAACTTGTTTGACCATGTTATAGAAGATTTTCTTGTGCTTCTAGCTAAGCTTCAAGAAAGACGAGGACCTCAGCAAAACCCACAAGTGCAACTGATCTATGTTGAACCTCATGGAGAAGACCCTGGAGTTGATGTTATAACAAGAGGAGGTGATGTTACAGGAGATGATAGAATAACCCAAGGGAATATTACAGAAGACTCGGTGATCAGGAAAGCTACAGAGAAGACGCAAATGTTTGATGCAAGGAAAGAAAGGCAAATGTTTGAGGAAGCCAGAAAAGAATTCAGAGGAAACCAAGGCTCTACATCAAAGACAAGACTAGAAGTGAGAGAATATGAAATGCCTCTAGAATATGATCAGTCTGCTTTTCCAAAATAAGGAAAATAGGTAAGCAAGCTCATGTAATTTGTATACACTTGTATTAAGTTGGTTCAGGACGAAAGCATTGTACAAGAATTACAAAATTTAATCAGAAAATATGAGCTAGGAAAGATAGATACTTTACTTAATAGGGAAGTACACCAAATTGGTAAGAAGAGAAGGAAAAACAAGGAATTACATTTGAATTCTCAAATAGGAGAGTATGAGATAGACTATGTAGTCCTCGACTTAGGGTCGGAGGTCAATGTCATGATGAAGCAAACCTGGGCATTGATGGGAAAAACGAGGTTGATCTATTCCCCTATCAGGCTTAGGATGGCTAACCAGCAAGCTGTCATCCCATTTGGATGATTGGAGCATGTACCTGTGGACATTGATGGAGTAAGAACATTTGCATATTTTGAAGTAATTGAAATAGTTGATGACATTTGTCCATACCCCGTGCTGTTAGGAATTGATTGAGCCTTCAATAACTCTATTGTTGTTGACTTAAAGAAAATATGTATGAATTTTGAAAGAGATGGCCTTAGGGTCATCGCACCTTTAGATTCAGATGAAGGTCAGTAGTACATAGAACCTATTAGAGAATAAGACCACGCATATGCACTAGAAAACATATATAAACTAATAGCCAGACAACAGGATTACATTAATCCTACAGCTGATGGGAATCTAAGCTGGCAAAGTGACAGCGCAATCTCATCAGACTCAGAAGAAGCACTGGAGAACTGGAAAAACCATATGTATGAAGTATCTACAAGGAGATGTGCTAGATTAACCAGAGAAGTTCGATGGATCGGCACAACAGTAAGTAACTTAACCACATTTGATGGTCTGAATCTGTTAGAAGCCTTCCTATCATATTTTGAAGAAAGTGTACCAACACAACAGAGGTTGTTGGCAATGGATGAGGCCTTGAAATCCACACCAGAAAGATGGTGGGGGACACACAAAAGTAATATTACAGATTGGGTACAATGTTGTACTTTGATGACAGCGTGATTCTTAGCACAAGTAGAAGGATGTGAAGTTCGCTACACAGGTCGAAGTTGCCCAAAGGACCATGTAGGAAGCTGTGAGTAAGCCTGGAGAAACATTCCTTGAGAACAATGGGTACATAGATTCATCAGCACACTGGACACGACACCTATCAACTGGTACCTTCAAGCAGAATTGTGCCTCATCACTACATATTGGAAAGGTATGACTCAAAATTTTGTAACCACCTTCTTATTTGAAAGTAAAAATCCTTCAGTAGATCAAGCATTACATATTGTGAGATAGAAATTATTCGAGGAGGTATCTAGCCTTCCCTTAGAACAGGAAGAAGATGAATGGACTGTGCCTCTCCAAAAACTGCAAGGTTGTCACAACATCAATGTCGATGAATACGATGATCCGAGGAAGGTGAACATCGCAGAAACAGAAGGACGGAGAGATGTGGAAGGACCAGGAGTTGAGCTGCCATTCATTGGACAGCCAATCAAAATCAAGAAAGTCAATATTGGAATAGAATAGACACCAAAGTTTGCAAACGTTGGAATTATTGGGATGTTGCTACCATTGATAAAATTACAGAGTTATTGCATGAATATTAGGACGTGTTTCCAACCAAGTTCACTGATATGAAAGGCATCAAAGGGCCTATGGGAGAGATGAGGATCCCTTTGAATCCAGATGCTAGACTAGTCAAATAGAGACCTTACAGACTGAACCCTAAATATAAGGAGAAAGTGAAGATTGAGCTTGACAGAATGTTGGAAGCAGGAATTATAGAACCTATTGAAGAGTTAGAGTGGATAAGCCCTATGGTCGTGAAAGACAAGAAAACAAGAGAAATCAGGATATGCGTAGACCTCAGGAAGTTGAATGATGCTTTCTTGCATGACCCCTTCCCTACACCATTCATTGACGAAGTGTTAGATAATGTGGGAGGCCAGGAAGTATATTCTTTTACAGATGGACTTTCAGGATACCATCAGATCCGGATTGCCAAGGAAGACCACCATAAGACCACATTTGCAACAGAATGGGGATCCTACCAATATACAGTGATGCCATTCGTATTGAAGAATGCCCCAGCTATCTTTTCCAGGGTGGTAGTCGAAGCATTCAAGGAATTTGTGCATAAATTTTTAGAAGCATACTTTGATTATTGGACTGTTTTTAGCTTATTGAAAAATTGCATTGAATGTCTAAGGCTAATGTTGGATAAATGCAGGCAATGTCAAATTGCTTTGAACCTGAAGAAATGTATTTTCTTTTCACCATTTGGCATGTTGTTAGGTCATATTGTATTTAAGCAAGGATTGCTGGTAGATCCATCCAATATTTCCATTATAGTTGATCTACCCCCTCCTACGTCAGTCAAATAGTTGTGCACTGCATTGGGACACACAGGCTACTACAGAAATTTCATTAAGGGTTATGCTCAGATTACAGTGCCCATGGAGAAGTTTTTGAAGAATGATTTTCAGTTTAGTTGGACAGAAGAATGCCAACAGAGCTTCGACACACTGAAACAAAAGATGGTTACCGTGCCCATTCTGGTTTTCCCAGATTGGACCAAGGAGTTTCATGTGCATGTCGATGCATCATCCATTGCATTGGGAGCTATTCTAGAACAACCAGGAATAGGAGACATTAACCACCCGT
Source organism: Picea engelmannii (assembly GCA_009831015.1). Taxonomy (NCBI): domain Eukaryota; kingdom Viridiplantae; phylum Streptophyta; class Pinopsida; order Pinales; family Pinaceae; genus Picea; species Picea engelmannii. The sequence goes on along the minus strand of ML783627.1, from coordinate 1,137,252 downwards.
TACCCTTTTCTAGCAGGAAGATATCTACAGTTGAGATTAATTATACCACTACTGAAAGAGAGGGATTAGCCATGGTGTATGCACTGCAGAAATTTCACCACTATTTGTTGGGAGGAAACTTTAAAATGTTCACTGATCACTCTGTGTTGAAGTACCTAGTCAACAAGACAGTGTTGGGGAGAAGGTTATGCATATGGTTGCTACTATTTCAAGAATATGATTTTGAGATCATAGTAAAGCCAGGGAGAATGAACAAAGGTCCTGACCACTTATCAAGGTTGGAACATGGAGAAGAGCCAACTATCTTAGAAGATGCACTGTCGGATGCACAGCTACTAGCCATTAGAAATATCAATGACCACTTCACATAGATAGTCTAGTTCCTATCAACAGGAATGGAACCTAGTGAGTACACAATTCCTCAGAAGAAACATTTAGTGGTGCGCGCTGCAGATTTCTCACTTATCGTGAGACATATATACAAGATGGGACCTGATGAGATATTGAGAAGGTGTGTTATGGAGGAAGAATGATCACTGACCCTCACAGAAGCTCATGAAGGCATCATAGGAGGACATTATGCAGGGAAAGAAACTACGCATAAGGTTCTTAGAGATGGCCTTTGGTGGCCTACTTTAAACAGAGATGCCAAAGACTATTCCAGAGCCTACAATGTATGCCAAAGGGTTGGGAAACCATCCAGAAGAGATGAAATTCCATTAGCATCGAAGATGACCCTACAAGCATTTGAGAAATGGGCCATTGACTTTATTGAACCTATAAATCCACCAAGAAAGTGTATAGGAGAAAAGTACATAATTATAGCAACAAAATACTTGACTAGATAGGCCGAAGCAAGAGCAGTCAAGGACTATAGTGCAACTACAGCTGCGCGCTTCATATTTGATGACATCGTAACCAGGTTTGGATGCCCAAAGATCCTTATGAGTGATCAAGGAACACATTTCATCAATAAGACAGTTGAAGCCTTGACTAAAGAATTTATAGTCCACCATCAGAAGAGCACACCATACCATCCTCAAGCAAATGGGAAAGTTGAATCATTCAACAAGATCTTGGAGACAACACTAACAAATATTTTTTGTGTGAATAGAGATGATTGGGATTTAAGAGTACCAGCAGTGTTATGGGCCTATAGAACCACTTTCAAGAAGCTAACACTGCAGACCCCCTTCAAGTTGGTATATGGTCTTGAAGTTGTTGTTCCAATGGAATATTTGGTACCAAGCCTGAGAATTGTTGCCTTTACAGATATGGATGACCTTGGCGTTGTTCAAGAAAGTCTTGCACAATTACTTGAATTGGAAGAAGACGGATTCATTGCAAGATTCCATCAACAGGTTTAGAAGGAAAGAGAGAAGGCCTATCATGATAGGCACATCAAGAAGAAGGCATTCAAGCAAGTTGATCTAGTACTGGTATATGACAACAAGTTCATAAAACATCATGGGAAGTTCATAACACATTGGCTAGGGCCCTACGAGGTCACTTATCTTACAGAGGGAGGAGTTGCACAAATGAATACTCTGAATGGAGAATGGAAGGAAGTTTTAGTGAATGGGAGCCGACTGAAGTTGTACTATGAAAACTAGCTGCCTCACAACTCTCAGTAGAAGCATGAAGAAAAGGGTCTAGGTACCAGGTGCAGTTGAAACTAGGTACTAGACACAGAAAAGACAGTCTTCACGAGGGGATGGAGATGAAGCAAAGAGAAGAATGCAGAGGTTGCACTACACAGCCTGGATTCGAAGTAAAATAGGAAGCTCATATCTGAAGTGCCTCGGGACGAGTCACAGGTGAGTGTTGCAGGCCTGCTGGCCCTTGGTTATGGAAGTATGCGAAGATCAAGGAAGAAAAGGGATAATGTGAACTGCGCGGAAGACACGGTGATTGTTATTAGGTCGAAGTGAGCAAAAGAGAAAAAAAGATGGAGCGAAGACCGAGAAAGAAAGTCATTGGAAGAGGAGATCAGGCATGATAAATAAGCAAGGAAGAAGGATCATGGACAACTTAGCAAGTGGAAAAATCCACCATTGGATGCTTTGGAGCACCGTGTGAGAAGAAAGGAAAGACAGGCTGGTGAAGCCCTGAAAATATGGGTCAAGTTGACCTAGGGTTTTAGACACCTAGGGTTTTGGTATCTAGGGTTTTAGACAGCTGGGGTTTTGGTATCTAAGGTTTTGGACACCTAGGTTTTGGCCTAAGGCTATCAATGAGCTAATGTAATGTATAAATAGAGCTCATGAGGGCCTAGCTTGGGTTGGTACTTTGGGTTGGTACGATAATATTGTTATTGTTGTGGTTAGTATTGAGTTGGTTGAGAGAAGAGTATTGTGTGAGAGAGAAGTGTTGAGTACAAGAGCCTTCTGGATTGTAAGATCTCCAGCTGGGTGCAAAGATAAACCCTGCAGTTGGGTGTGTAGGGAGGGGAGAGAAAGAGAGGAGAAGAGAATATCTGCTAGCTAAGAGTGCAGATAAGAACTGTATGCTTTACCTTAATATATTATAGCACATTTATGTGGATGTAGCCCTAAAGAGAGGGTGAACCACGTATATTTTGTGTTGTGTGTGATTGGTACTTTGTATCTGTCATTGATATACTGTGATTGCATTACTGCTCTATATATGATAAGTAGATGTGTAAAATAGATCTAAGTCAATAAGTGATATATGAATGATGTGTTGTTCTTGTATTAGATCCACTTGATCTTCCCTTTGGTTGTAGACATCTATGTTATGCAACCCCCTCATAACTGCTTCGGGTGAGACTACATCTACTTCGCAAGTGTTGCCGAAAGGGCCAGTAGTTAGGGCCTGTTGGTGCGCTCTTGGAGCTAAACCTTGGGTCTGCCCTTGTGCCAACACATATTAATTTCTCATTGTTGAGGATCTTTCACAGGGTTCGAGGGTAATACTTCTTCTCTTACTATTTCTGGAGTAGGTGCTCTACTCTCCTACATGGATAGGTTCTTTAAGCCTTTTTGCGTTCTTTCAACTTTGATAGCTAGGTCTCTGGCCCTCATTTGCTTTAACTTCTCCTCCTGTTCTTCTATTAAGAGTGTCATTCTCCTAGCCATGAAATACATTAATTCTTTCTTTTTTTGTTCTATAGTTTCCTCTTCTTCTTTCCTTCGGATCTAATCTCTCTCAATCCAAGTCCTTCCTAACAAAAGTACAAAAGGAGCGTTTTTCTCAACAAACTTAATGACCTCGAATTATTCTTATGTTGATGTTCCATGAGCAGTCAGAGGTACATAAGTAAGTCTACCACATAGGGTTATCATCTTTCCTTTAAACAATCCTATTCCTTCTAATGAAGGAACCATAGCAGGCTTTCCCAAAATTTGTTAAGAACCAAATATCAATATAGCATAGAAAAACCTCAAAATAAGTACTCAACGCCTTGAAAAAGAGATAAATTCAGATTTCCTAGCATAATATTCACCTATGTTTCTACATCCAATATACAGTCTATGTCGAAGTCTCCTATTCTTGTTTCTATGCACTCTTTCTCTTTTAAGATCTCTGATAAACTGATGTCTTTGTGATCATTCAGTGTTTCTTAGTCTCTTGACCTTCCTTGTGGTTTTTTTGTCTCATGTTCATCTTCTCAATTTTAGCAATCATTATAAGGAAATCTAAAACTTCATGTCCAGTAGATTTACAACAAAGGAAAATAGAACCTCTATCAGGGCATCCTTTAGCAAGATGTCCCAATTTTCTGCAACTATAACAAAGATTCAATCATCTCTTTCTCTTAAACGATCCCCAACCTTTCATGTACGGTGCACTGGGATTATAGTTATGGACCTGCAAAAAATTCTTTCTAGGATCCTACATCCACTTGTTAGTCCAACAATTCTTTCTATGCATAGGGATAACATAACTTTCATTATTTCTATCAGATCTATTCATATCATGTCTTCTTTCTTCTAGCTGTGTCCTACTTTTCAGACTAGGAAAAAACTTATCAAACATACCTAGTGTTGTAACACTAATATTCATCAGAAGACCCGAAGCCCGAACTGTCAAAGACCCGAAGAGAATTTGGGTCGTTCATATGTCATGACACACGACGAAAAATCATCTACTTCAGCAATTTTCACTTCAGGAGTTTTCCAAGCACAAACATTCAAAACTCCTGAAGAGCCAAAGACTCGAAGTCCCGAAGTGAATAAGGACCATACATCAATGGAGACATGTGGAAGAAGAATGTCACTTCGGTGATTTTCCTCCCGGAGATCTTCACGCTTGACATTTGAAACTCTCGAAGAGCCAAGGATCCAAAGTTCTAAAGTAAATCTAGACCATCCACCAGATGGGACACATGGTGACGGATCATTTACATCGGCGATTCTCCTCCGGGAAGTTTTGAAGCACTAACAGTTGAAAATCCCAAAGCCTGAAGTGTCGAAGCACATGGAAACCAGCAGTTGAGACATGTGGCATACTCATCAGGCCAGACACGTGGCATTCATATCAGGTCATTTGGTTGTGTCATTCGCCCATTTCCACATGACACGTGTCACCTTTATTTCCAAGACACCTCAGCATCTGTGACATCATCCGACATCAGGTCACCATGTCACTTCGGTGATTTTCCTCCAGGAGATCTTCACGCTTAACATTTGAAACTCCCGAAGATCGGATCTCCGAAGAGAATCTAGATTGTTCATCCATCACGACATGCGTTAGCAGATAATTCACTTCGGCTATTTTTCTCCAGGAGATGTTCCATGTTTCACATTCAAAATGCCCGAAGCCCAAAAGTCTGAAGTGAATCTGGACTAGTTGGACCCGTTTTATGGATGGATTAAATCTTTCTACCTAGTGAACATACTCTTGATGACAGTTTTTAGTTCAACTCTTCGTGTGTTTTCATTCTTATCTTGAATACATTTTTGTATTTGTGCAACGTATATTTCATTTCCTTTCAGTTATTGTATGACTTGTATTTACTGATATGCAACCTGTCAAACAGCTAATTCTTTGGTAAATATTTTTTTTCTGCAACCTGTGGGAGTTATTGTGTTTTGATACATGTTTGATGTCTTGAAATGATATTTTAAGTATTGAACTTCTTGTAGCAGATTATTCATTGACTAGTTTGTTGTTTCTCTTTATTTTCTATTATTTCACTGGTCTGTCATTAGTGTGCCATCAGCCAAGGAGGGCCCTCATCCATATCATTCTACCAAACCAACCTTGCCTTTGTCTTGATAGAATAACTCTCTGACCAACCAACAAAAATTGAAAATAAATAATCATTCAAAATTGATAGGTGACCTAGCTCTTCCCTTTAGCAGTCAAGTGCAGACCTTAGGACCACCATCTTATGGCGCCATTGTCAGGGAACGGAGTAATGAAATATATTTCCCTGGGAGAATGACAATTGATCAGCTCTGACCTTTTATGGTGAACAAATATCAGACACAAACAGACTTCCATCTTTCACCTAGCGACTTCACTGAGTAAAATTTAAAGAAGAAATATTGGCACCCAGAAAGGGATTCAACGGATCCAAATCTGAAAATAGCAAAGACAAGAAGGTTGATTGTAACCCTCAAAATAACACAGTAGGCTCTAAGCTTGAAAGGCAACTAAGTAAATCCACTGTAGCTCAGAGATACACTTCCCCCCTCAAGGGAAAAGCTACACACCAAGAGGATACTTCAAATCATCATCACAAGCAGCTTGAATTTGGTAGCCCTGAGAATCATAATTCCAACGGGTCTCAGACATCTCCTACTCCTGATTCCACTTCAGCATCCAGTCCTACGCCCACTCCTATATCTCCCATAGATTTTCAGACTCTTATTGTTCAATCCATGGCCGTTAATAGGATGGATGTCATAATTGTTGTCCGATATGCACCCTTAGTGCTTCCTGTAGTTTTACATGCACTCCCAACCACAGATTACATGAAATATTTGCTAAGATATAATGGGGAAGGTGAAATAATTGTTGAAGAACAGCTGGTATCCTTTTACAGTTTTGAAGACAACTTTAACATTGATTATTTAGATGTGTGGATGAGGTTGTTTGTACAGAGTTTGGATGGGGAGGTCATAAAATGGTTCAGAAGTCTTCCTCTAGCCTCCACTGTGGATATTGAGGCGTTATATGAAGATTTTATAAAGCAATGGGGAGATAGGAGGTATTATCTCTATTACATCATTGAATTTGGGGCTCTAAAGAGAAAGAATGGTGAATCTATTTCAGACTTCACCAAGAGATTCAACAAAATGTATGGTAGAATCCCAGATGAAATCAAACCAACTAAATCCTCTTCCAAGATCACTTATGCTAATGCATTTGATGCAGAACTATCCCTCCTCCTGAGAGAGAGAAGATCAACCACGTTGTTATCCATGCAGGAAGCTGCCATCGAAGTTGAATCAAATATTTTGTCATCAAACACATTAAAGACTAGATCTGGTAAGAAGAAGAAAAAAAAGAGAGAGGATGCCCCTACCTCCTCTAACCCAGCTACATCTGATCCCTAACTTGAAGAGATGACTAAGACCTTGAAGGATCTGACTTCTGAGATAGCTAAGCTAAAGTGGGAATCCAAACAGCCAAAAAGAACTTTTCAAGGGGCTGGTAATAGAAATCAAAACCAATTCAGAAGGCCTAATGATGCTCCTCAAGTAATGCAGAGAGAAAGAAGAAATGCTAATGATCAAAGGGTAGTGCCCCCTTTCCAAAACAATTAGATTGAGGAGATGGATGAAAACAATGATGTTGTGGATGATAATGTTGTGATTTTCAATGAGACAGGTTATTATACCAGTCACTTAACACAACAACAGTATGAGGTAGCATAATTATCAAATCAATTTGATGATTGGATAGGGGAGGAGGGAGTTATTCAAGGTCAACCAAAGAAGAAATACAATTTGAGGACGAGAAATGGAGCTTCCAAGGCCACCACCTCTGATCAAGGCAAACAAGCAGAAGCCCCTCCCAAGCCAAATCTGAATAAAGGTATGTCATCTAAAACTCAATCATACCCATTATCAAATCCTCTTGCCCCTGAAACAAGGGAAGTTGATAAGCCACCAACCTCTTTCAACCTGGAACATGAGCTGAGAAAAATCAAGATTCCTGTCCCTTTGACAGAATTGTTAAAAGATGAACCTTTCAAGAAATCCATCATGAAATTATGCAACCAACTCCTTCTAGTATATCTTCTGATGTCATTAGTATACAGGATGAAAACCCAGCCATTATTGTGGGTCCACACATTCAGGATGGCTCTGATGCTTCTCCTCCTTTCTATATATCTCTAAATCTCCATGACAAGATCCTGAACAACTGTCTTATGGACTCATGAGCCTCTCACAATGTCATGCCCAAATTTTTTATGGAAGAACTAGGTATGGAAATTACCAAGCCTTACCAATACCTGTACTCCTTTGATTCTAATAAAGTAAAATGTCTAGGGTTGATAAAATATATGGTGGTTTCTCTAGCACAATTACCCATGAAGAGTGTAGTGATGGACATTGTGGTGGTCAAAATTCCCCCAAAATTTGGCATGCTATTATCCAGAACTTGGGATAAGAAGGTTGGGGGATCATTGCAAATGGATCTCACATATGCCACCATTCATGTGTTTGGTGGTGAGCACAGGAGGCTATACAGAGAGGTAAGGTTATCCTACATAGTCAGTGATCATCAAAACCCAAGAAATCACCCCATTTATGTTGTTGAGGATGGGATGGGTTCATATTTTTTTCATTTAAATGACGATGAACCTGGAATATTAGTTATCCAGCGTAGAGATCAGCCAATGGCTGGCCAACAAAACAAGGTGTGGAAGATGTATTCTGATGGCTCTTCATCAAAAGAAGGATTCAGTGCAGGTACTCTCCTCATTTCTCATTCAGAAGAAGTAATAACCCTCTCTTGTAAGCTGGAGTTTGAGACTACTAATAATATAGCTGAATATGAAGCTCTGGTATTGGGATTGAGGGCTGCCAAAGACATGACCATTGATTTTTTAGAAGTTTTGGGTGATTCTGAGTTGATCATCAATCAAGTGAGGGATATCTATCAAACTAAGCAACAGAGGCTCAAGCAATACAGAAACGAGGTATGGGACCTGGTTGATAATTTATCTCTAGCATTTAACCTCTCTTTCATTGCCAGAGAATGGAATCAGAGAGTTGATTCTCTGGCCTTAGCTGCCAACACGTTCAGGCCTCCCATTGGCCCAAATATTAAATATCATGTTGAAATCAAACACAGAATATCCATACAAGACAACATAAAGCACTGGCAATTCTTCAGTGATGATTTACAGTTGCAGAGATTTCTCCACACCATTGATGAATTCTCCAATATCTCAATTGATCAGGAAAGTCAAGAAGATGAAAATGAGAAATTAGAAGGTCAACAAGCCTCTCATCTGCTGAAGATAGTGGTTGGTCATGATATTGTAGAACTGAAAACCAACCATATTCCAAAGGGACTAGTGCCTTTGGAAGCATTGTTCGATAGTAATGATGTTTACAAAGGAACTGCCATGAAGAATCAAGAAGAAGAGGTGACAGAGTGCAATATTGGTACCACTGAGAATCCCAAGATCATCAAGTTATCCAAAGTGTTAGTTGCAGAACAAAAAGACAGGTATGTGTTGATGGGTCTTAAATCCCTTGATTCAACAGTAGGAACCAAACCCACTACCGAGGCCCAATTAGACTCTGCAGTGTTTAAAAGTGGAATGGTTCTCCATATCTTGTGATCCAGACAAATTGTCGATGAGATTTACGTTTTCTTGTGGAGGCTCTTCCTTCAGTTTGGACTACTCTCCTTTTTATTTTCTCTTGGGTGGGACCGATGTGAGAGATGTAATCCGATATAAACCAACTTGGTAACAAACAATATTAATTTTTAAACTACTGGGGAAGAGGCTAAGCTTGGGTTAACCCATTTCTCAAGCATGTAGATGATAATTTTATACCGTAGGCCTAGTAGTAATACATTAACCGTGTGAGAATCCAATTATTTTATGAGATACTAATTACCAGAAAGAAAACACATATGCAATAAGATAATGGAAAGAAAAATCATTCATCTACCATAACCTTTCATCGCATAATAACACAATGATTCATCTTCATCATTTAAAGCAAAGAATAGCAAAACATTGCAACAGATAACTTGACAACAAAATTAATTGCTCTTACTCATTACAGCATCATTCATGAAACAAGATAGGAAATAGTTCTTCTCCACGCCCAATCACACATGCAGTTGATGAAAATAAATTGTCTATGGTCCACAAGGACTTCTCTATTAATGGTAGCTTGGAAATAATTCTTAACAGAACCAAGACATAATAGTTCCTAGCAACAACCATAAACCACTGACTAGTTGGTTGATGTCTTTATTTATAATCTAAAATTCAACTGAAAACAAAGGCTAAGTGCAGTTTAAGAAAATAAAAATACGCCACATGGCTTCATCTTCTAACAGTTTCTTTAACTGTCAACTCAATATAGTTCTTTGAAAGGATGACTTTTCTCATACTCAGACCAACTGATAAACAGTTCTTCACAAGTCTGGGCCCATGGAAATCGGTGTTGTTCCATCGGAGACGCGTAAAATCCTCTAATCTCTATAGCAAGCACCTGGTACTTCACTATACTTGTGTTCAACTGTCGTATCACTATTTGATCCCTAATCGGACATTCCATGAACCGTTGCACTTGTCATGTTGTTGCATCGGTCACCATCGCTAGATCTTCGGCCCATAATGAATCTTGCTTGGCATGCGATCCAACTATGTCACATAAGTTGATGAAGTTATCAAGGTCGCCGAACTCGGGGAGTCTGATATCCTTCATTACTTTGTTGATTTTACTCCAATGTTTCTCACATTTTGTCCATTGCTTTTGAATTTCTCTGTGGGGTTCCTAAGACATCTTAGCCCAATATTCGGTTGATCGCTTCATACAATCAAGACTGCTTCTTCTCAACATCTGGATGTCGTGTTATTCTTTATCTCATCCCTGCTAGACTGCATCGATGTATTCGAGTCTTTCTACGACCTGTTGCACCCTTTCATACCATTGCTTCATATCCTTTCATGTTGTGAGTGCCATGAGGGTATCTTCCTGGAGATCGGCTATCTTTGCAGTGAACAAGTGTCGCTCATGTGTGAACCTGTTGTAAGCCGCCTTGAACTCGCTTCTTAGATAAACTATAGTCTGAGTGGTGCCCTTATAGTATTCATCGAGGTGGCACAAATTTTCTAGCTCCTTCAAGGTGGCGGCCAACTCCTTTTCATCCCATTTATCTTTGTCTATGGTGGCATCTGAAATCACCATCCCCGTGTCGATGAGATTAGATGTTCTGGCATTTTCTGTGTTTATCAAATCCTCCTCTGTGGTGATGAGGATGGAGTGATCCAACGTGATTCTTCTTTTTTTTGTGGTTCTTTGGACGATGGCCTTTTTATTTTGATCATAGGAGATCACATAGATATTGGCCACCTCGTCCACCAGTTCAGGAATTTGTTGATCACCCCATGTAAGTGTGTTTCCTAGATTGTCGACGGTGTATACTTGTTGCAGACCGTGTTCTTGAACTTTCTTGTTGTACTCTGAGGGCTTGGCCTCTGGTTGTTGCTTATCGGAGATCTGCGTACCAGGAAAAATAGAGATGTCGGGAAAAGACTCGGTACTTACCTATCCATCGATCGTTGGAACGTCGATCTCCTTTTGTGGGGATCCTTCCTTTGACTTATCTGATTCTGATTTGTCTTTCGGATTGTCTTCTCGGGTCTTCGACGCATCAGGCTTCTTCGTGTCGGAAAAAAAATTTGGTTTCTATTTCCTTCCCTATGACTTATTGGGTTTGAACCTTAGGATTAGGTGAAGCATCCTTCTCAAGTCCCTTTTCCTCTAGGATCTGCACAGGGGTCCCAAGAGATGTCTACGGGATCTCATCATCACTATATATATTTATAAATTCACTCAAAGGGTTAGGCGTGACTATTTCCACTGATACTCGGCCCATCTCTGCTTGAACCGTCACACCGGCCAGTGATCTAACTAGTGGCCTCGTGGAGTCAGGTTCATTTGACCCACTGGCATTACCAAGGTTTATGGAATCAGGGTCGCTCGCCCCTGCTGGGATTTCTTCTGGGATTCTGGTCGAAAGCTTTAGCACTATGATGAGATCTGGGTTATCCTTCATCTAATTCATTAACAGTTGGGCCTGTTAATACATGAGTCCCCCCATTCCCTGTACAGCTTGAACTTCAGAGAAATTCCTAGCTTGTACTGGGGCTACCTGGGCAATCTCTATCGTTCCAGTGGCTTCCTTGGGTGATCCCACCGCTCCGACTAAGGTCATTTCTTCTCTAGTCTTCATGGTCTCTTGAACCGTTTGTTCCAGGACTATTTCTTGCTCATCCCAACTCATAGCCTTGAATATGGTTGCCTTGGGGTCAGCCATCCTTGCCATCAACTCTTCCCAATCTTGATCATTTTCGGTGAAGATTTCATCTTCAAACTTGTCATGGGCGTATGACTAGCACGATGATACCTATGATGCATGTTTCAGGAATAAACCTTTTGGGTCATGCTTGCAAAATCAGCCAGTCTGGAAATGGAACTCCAGTTGGTTCAACCTTTCCTGTTTGTCTTGAGCAGTGTCCTTCACCAAGTAAAAACCGACATGAAAACTGTAGGGTATGAATGTCCGCTTCTTATCCTTTACTAAAGTAGCATTGTAACCTTGCAGGATGGTCTGATAGCAGATTTCCCCTACTATTAGTCGATCAGGGACATATACAAGTAGCAGATGAGGTGCTCCAGTGGTGCTGAAAACCGTGATGTAGGTGTCGCACTCATCCAGGTACCAGTGGCCAACCTTTGATATAATCTTTTTGGCCGCATCTGAAAGCCTTGGGCATTCTTTTTTGAACAGCAACAACTAAATGTGTGCAATAAACTGGTCGCAAATGAGAGAGTAGGATTTCTTGTACCTGTTCTCTCACAAGATTCTGAAATAAACATGGACTAGGAGCTCTAAAGTGTGTCATCTTAAGTTCATTTCAGCGAAATCATTTCTAGCACAGACAACGTCCAAAAGATAAGATGTCATGTAAAAGGATGGAGTTTCTCCTTCTTTTGTTGTATGTGCTTGTCGTATGCAAGTGCTCAGTTGTTTGGAGATGATCGCACCCCAGTTAAAACCCATTCTAGAAATAGCCATGGTATACGCTAGAGGCATCCAAGCTTCTGAAAACCTAGAGGAGTCTTTTTCCCCATGCAATCTACAGAGGAGGGTCATTAGATATATGTAAGGCTCTCTAAGGTTTGTTTTCGGGTACCAGCCAGAAGTCCGATTGGTGAATTTTGTATCCTCTCTCCACCAGGAAGCCATCACCTTACTGGTGTCATGTTTCTCATAGAAACTTAACACAAAATCAGTACTCAACCGCTCTTCCGGCTCCTTGAGATTATAATAATTCTGCACTTCTACTGGAAGAAAACCCCAATGCATTCACCATTGTCGTCATTAATCAAACACCTTTTCGTGTCAACATGATCAATAATCCATTTCATTAATTCTATGCAGGGGAATACTGGAGTCCTTCTTGCCACCATGTGTAGATACGCCTTTCAGACATTTGGGAGGACTTCATCGTTGAGTCTTCTCGTTTCAAGATCGTTGTGCGGGGTGTATTCGGGGAAATCTTCCCACTTGATTTTCTTGAAAATTTCTTCCCAGCACAGGAATACCATCTTGGTCCCAATGCTTGCCTCTATGTCTCCAAAGGTCGGGTGCTGAACAAAATCCTTCTTGGTGGTTTTTTTGATGATGGGCACAGGCTTTGGAGAAAATTCCAATTGTCTAGCAATTGTTGGGGAGGCACCCTCTCCCACCTCTGGGTCTTGTAGCTTTGGTTCTCTTGGATATTTCTTGGTGGTGGGTTTCTTCGGAGGCATTGTTCCTATAACTGAAAATGATCTTCATGCAAGTGTACAAAGTAACATTGGGTAAAATGTATGAAATAAAAAATAAAACATCCATATATTGGTACATACCTGTTATGCTTGCTAAACTGTTGTTTTTATTCTTTTTTATACTCGGACCTTGGAAGTTATCCCCAAACTGCTCATCTCACTCTTCTGGATGATCTGGATTCCTTCGCGCACAAAATAACCTTGTTTTAAATGACTTAAAAGAATATAATGGGAGAGATGTTACCAGTTAATATGAGTAATGGATGAAATTCAAAACAATCTACAGTCGAATTTCTGCAAATAAATTCTACGCGGGTTGACGGTGGAGGCGCGGGGGGTGGGGTGTCATATCTAGTGTATATTAGAGATAAAATGTCCCATCACATCATATTCTTAGTGGGCATATAGGGAATTGGCGATAACCTTAAGCATGTTTCAGTTGGTATCCTCCTGAGAAAACCTCCGACGTCGAATGATTTCATCATACGGTATCGACGTGGCACCACCAACTCGGGGTAAAGGGTACTAACCAAGAACTTAGCTTACAGGTAACGATCGAACATGGGACTTTGTCTAAGTCAAACACACTAAACTGATCTTATCATTGTGATTGTCGACGTCGGGTGAGTAGCAGGGATCGGCCTTCGGAAATAAATCTAACGCATGGTTTCTTCGTGGGTTATCGTACTTTGAATCTCCCGATACCAAAGACGTTTCAAAACTCGGCGATTGGCGATCAGTATTTCATTTTCATTCAATTCTTATTCCTTTAGTCTTTCACTGATGGTGAAGGGATCGTTCATCATCGATATTCTTGGTGATGCTTGTCACGAAAGAAATCCTGAGTCTGTCGACGCCGACGAAGATTGGGGCTCGACAACTTTGGTTTTATCTGGCATTTTCTTTCATGATTAATCTTTTCCAATGTTGAATTCCTTAAGTGCGTCTGGGAAGGCTTTGACTGTCAATCCTCTAATTTAGATATTATTCTTTTAATTTAAAGCAAGCTTTTAGAGACTTAATGAGAATCAAAATTGATAAGCAAAGGACACATTTCTTATATTAGACAATGCCAAAAGATCAAGTGGTACCCAAAAAGTTAAATTTTGACGTAGAATTTTTAGGGTGTGCTGAGTGCTCAACAAATGGTGATTCAATGGGAGAAAGTAGAATCTTTGTTCTTCCTTCATGCTCGGTTGATATAGAAGCGGGTGGGGAACTTAACTGGTTTTGAATCAGAGCCTCTTTCACCTTTGCACTTGAAATTCTTCGGTTGATGATTCATGTGTTGTATGTGAGCGATGAGTTCAGAACAGAGTTCATTATGTCGCATGACTTAAGTTGAACCATTATTTTTCTAAACACAACTTTCAAAAGCACAGAAATCCAGAAAACAAAAAAAAACAACAAAACCATTTGGCAATCATGAAAATACTTATACAAAACACAATTGTTTATTTTATTTTATTGGAAATATTGTTTTAGGGCTTGGCCATTCACTGGGAGGGCGTCAAGGTCCCCCCTCAGATTCTATAACCGATAAGTGTCTGCCCCAATCTTCTCATCCACCTAGAAAGGTCCAAGCCATAGATTCTGAAACTTAGAATGCTTCCCTTTTGGCTCATTCGCTATGTCCCATTTTAGGACTAAGTCACCTACTTCAAAAAACAATTATTTGGCCTTATGCTTATCAAACCATATTTTCACTATCTGTTGGTGAGCTAGAAATTTTGACTTAGCCTTTTATCTCTCTTCTTCTAGCATGAGAAAAGTATCAATTCTCTGTTGCATAACTGATGAGGGTTCCCCGTTGGAATCTTGGGCTAGTTGAAGAGATGGAAGATAAAGCCTGTTTGGGAGAATGACTTCCTGTCTATAAACCAGGAAGTACGAGGAATTTCCTATAGCTTCCTTGGGCGTGACCCTATTGGCCCATAGGGAATCATGGAGGAGATTGTGCCAATTCCTTTGGTTATCTGCAACTATCCTTTTTAATATTCTCACTGGGTTCTTATTGGTTGATTCTGCCACCTCGTTTCCCTGTGGATAATAATTTGTGGAGTACCTAATTATGATTCCTTTGTATAGCGCAAACTTTGTCAATAGAGTAGAAGAAAAATAAGTTGCATTATCAAAAACTAACACAAAAGGGACACCAAACCTTGTGATCAGTTGTTGCTCTATGAATTCGACCACCACCTTCTCATTTACATGAGTCAGAGGGATGGCATCTGCCCACTTTGTGAAATAATTGATGGTAGAAAGTATATACTTGTGTTGTTTCGAGGAACTGGGTGTAATTTATCCTATGGTATCCAACCCCCATTGCTCAAAAGGCCTAGAGACAGTCACTGGTTGGAGTGGGATAGTTTCTTTCTTCTCTCTCCCAATGCATATTTGACAAGCTTTATAGTTCCTAGCGTAGGTGTGAGCGTCTTTGAACAAGGTGGGCTAATAATAGCCAACCCTCGGTATCTTATGAGTGGTGGTGTTTCCTGTGAAATTTCCACCAGCAAAGCCATCATGGATCTCCTTGAGAACTTTGTCTGCATCTTCACATTCGAGACATCTTAAAAGTACCCCATCATAATTAATCTGGAAGAGTAAAAAATTTATGAGGTGATATTGTGCATATTTTAACCTGAGAGCTCTCCTTTCCCTAGGGTTGACAATTTCTGGGCAGGTCCCATGGTGTAGGAGATAAGTTAAATTCTCATACCAAGACTCAGGCCCTAGTGAAATGTATGAAGCTTCACCACACCATAATGTCATTTCATTCTCCCATCCAAAATCTTCATTTACTTGATCATGGGCTTCAGCTGTGAGTTTGCACAACCCTTTACCTTTAACTAATTTGGCAGGTTTTATATCTAGATCAAATTCTTAGACTAGTTCCATCCAATTCCCTCTTCTTCCCCCCATCTCTTTCTGAGTAAAAAAGGATCGGAGCACAAGGTGAGGCACAATCAATTTGGTGTGGTTCTTAAGGATGTAGGACCTGAAGTGTTTTACTGCTTTATATACTACATAAGCTTGTTTGTCTATGGCAGGATAATTCAGTCTGTCTCCTTGGAGGTTGGTACCCATGAACGACACTGGGGCCTCATTGTTTCCATCATCCTTCTGAGTCAATACTACAGCTAATGACTGGTCGCAGGTGAAACTATAGAGGAAGAAAATTGTATTGAAATTGGGACTTCGTAGCATGGGGGCCAGGGATATGGAGGTTTTAATATTGCTAAAAGCATCCTTTTGTTCATCATCCCACTTAAATTCAGCATCCTTGCAATCATCTTTTGTAAGGGTTTGATAATTTCTGCGAAATCGAGAGTGAATTTCCTCACAAAATTGATTTGGCCGAAAAAGGACTACATAGCTTTCTTGTTATGGGGAAACGGAAGTTGAGTTATGGCCTTAATCCTTTCTGGGTCTATGAGAATGCCTACCTGGGATACAATATGACCTAATAGCTTACCTTCCTCGACGTCGAAAATAGTTTTCTTTGGATTTAAGGATATACTGTATTTCCTATACCTTTTGAAAATCTGAGTTAAGTGTTGGATGTGTTCTTGTAAGGTAGCTAGAGAGGTAGTAGGGGGGCCCAGAGGGCCCATAGTGATAATAGTGGAGGTCATTCAATGTAAGGTGGACTAGGTCCACTATATTATTAAATAAGGCCCACTATGGTAGTTAGATATAATAAATTGGTAATTAGATATAATAAATGTAAGAGGACT
>ML783627.1:1092823-1120458 GCA_009831015.1 Picea engelmannii | reverse complement strand
TAATAGGATCCATTGTATGGTGTTGCCCTACCTCAAGGGTTTGGTAATAATAAAGTGTGGTTTCTTCTATCTTGCTTTGTGGATCTATTGTGTATTCAGTATTTGTGGTGATTATATTTGTAGATCTATTTAGGTTCTTAACAGTTCTTCCCTGTTCTTTGAGTATTCAGTTACACCATCCAGATACACAACCACACACTTGTTGATTAGTCCCTAAAATGCTACGTCTGTGGCTCTTTGGAAGGTTTCTCCTATGTTAATTGACCCAAAAGGTATGCACTTATAAGCAAAGGTTCCCCACTTGTTTTGAAAGGTAGTTTTCAACCGATCTTCCTCTGAAAACAGAACTTGGTTATAACCTGAGAAGTCATCCAGCAGAAAGAAAATATCTGAGCCTGACACGGTCTGCAGGAGTTGCTCCATTGGTGGGACTGGGTAATTGTCCTTTTCTGAAGCTCTGTTAAGGTTTCTAAAATCTACGCATAAGCGGATTTCTATCGAATTTTTCCTCACTGGAACTTGATTTTATACTCATGTAGAATGTCTAACCTGGAAGATGATTTTGGCATCTCAAAGTTTCTTCAATTTCTGGTACATGAGAGGTTCCAGGGATGGGTGATACTTTTGGAGCTTCTGTTGGAAGGGTTTCACTTCAGGTTTTAATGGGATAATGTGTTGGATGATGCAGGTATCATAGGTTTTCAAATCTCGATAGGACCAAGCGAAGACATCTTGATATTGTCTAAACATTTTGAGATAGGCCTTCCTCTCCTCCTTAGATATAGTCTTGCCAAGGTTTACCATCCTTGGGTTTTCCAGGGTTCCGATATTTACAGTCTCGTGCAAGGGACAGGAGCTACTGGTCTTCGCATTTTTAGGCCCCTTAAATCGCTCCTTTAGATCGAACAGATTTTCCAAATTGGCTATCCCTTTCAGGATTGTGTGAGACTTTGATCTATCAATAGGTTGACATGTCCGAGGATCGGTTCCTACTGATTGTTCTTGGAATACTTCATCATCAATATCCAGATCTCTAAAATTGTCTTGGTTAGTTAGGAAGTTTATGATCTGTTCATCTCCTTCAAAGACTTTCCAATTAGAAATGTTGTTAGGCACCGACGGTTTGTAGAGTAGTTCCACATTGAATCGGGAGGCTTCATAATCCTCTAGAGGTGACAACCTTGAAGCAGTTGTGGCTAGGGAATTAGAAAGAATATTCTTTTCTCTAGGAATCACGGTGATATTGAAATATTTAAAATGCTCTATTAACCTATGCACTTCCTGCTGATAATTCTTTAGGTGTGGGGAATTGCAATGTATAGTATTTCTTACCTATCTAATGAAAATCTCGGAATCTCCAAAAACCTTCAATCCTTTGACATTTAATTCTAAGGCTTTCTTTAACCCGTGTAATAACGGTTCATATTCGGCGGTGTTGTTGGTGCACTCAAATTATAGCCTACATGATAGGAAATAAAGTTTACCTTTAGTATCAATGAGTATGCACCCTGCCCCTGACCCTTCTTGTGATTTGGATCCATCAAAATAAAATATCCAACATTATGGGCAAGGTGTGTAGGCTTCTTGTTCCCCATTACTTCCCTTTTCTCTCATTGCTAGCTCTGATTTTTCTAACATAGGTTCTGGGTAGAAGAGGGTTTCCTCTATCGATGTCAACAATTTCTCTTGAAACGCCATTTCAGAGTTCTGGATGAGAGGGACGTCGGATAAGCGGGGGGAGAAGTTCCTTAAGTAGAATTTGTAGGAATAATTTCCCAGTACAGGGAGATATATCGATGAGGGTTCGTTCAAGGTTTCTATGTCGGTGACGGTATGCTTCAGATACCTTTCCCTATCGATTATGATCATGGTTTTGTACCCCTTCAGTGGTAGCCAAAGGTGAGCCCAGCCTGTACTAAATTATCCGTTCAATTTCTCAGACTAGCCTCGGCTCAGTAGGAGTCCATAAGCCTCTGGGATATCTACCACAATGATGTCAATCACCTGCACAAACTTAGGGTGTGTCGCTATCCTGATCATTACATCTTTAAGTTCCCCCATAACCTTGACCTGGGTTCAA
The DNA here is from genome assembly GCA_009831015.1 of Picea engelmannii. Taxonomy (NCBI): domain Eukaryota; kingdom Viridiplantae; phylum Streptophyta; class Pinopsida; order Pinales; family Pinaceae; genus Picea; species Picea engelmannii. Next base: position 1,118,378 of record ML783627.1, on the reverse strand, counting down.
TCTAGTTGTGTTACATGTTTATCGCTTTTAAGAGGAACTACATTTAACTTTTTGCAAATAGACAAGGGCATGACATTGGAAGATGCTCCTGAATCTACCAAACAATTGTGTAGGTTCCTATTGAAAACTTCGAACGTTAAGAGGAAAGGTGCGACAAAAGGATTTCCCTTCTTATCTTTCGAACAGGTAGTCACAATGTTAGAAAAACAGGACCGCGGAGCAATAAAATAAAACAAATGCGGAAACAAAACATAGAAGATACACAATATAATAGAGACATAGATTTATGTGGTTCACCCAGTGTGGGCTACGTCCACCAGAGAAATTGCCAGGTCCTTCCTTTATTATTATCTAGCAAATGAAGGGATACAACCTACAGCAAAACCCGTTGTAACTTCTTCTTCTTTCTCTCACAGTCTCCTCTCTCATAATACAATACTCGCCATAATGCATAGCCGCAAATACATTTCCCTCATAACAGAGGGTTTCCTTCTAGGGAAAAAAACCCTAACAGAATTTCTACCGTTAGATCTACGACCTTATAATGAACGGTCCAAATTTACAATGAAATTACAATATACATTTACAAGGCAATTTTTCCTTCGAGGGCTTTGCCCCTAGACCCCGCAGAGGGGGTACCCCCCCTCTGCACTCCCCCATGTGGAAGAGTGTACATACTTCAGGGGTGTAAAGTCTTCATGGGGTATAAACACGGCTGAAATCAAGGACCTCTGAATCAGGAAGATAATCAGGCTCCACAACCAACAATCTCCCACTTGGAGACTAATCTCAACAACTCCACCGTTGTTGTATATGCTGGACTCTGAACCTTCTTGGACCTAGAAAATTTCTCATCTTCATATTCATTCTTGAATACCAACTAAAACTGAGTAGGAACTCGGTTTCTCTCTTGTTACTCCCTTTGTTAACATGTCTGTAGGATTCTGGCTAGTGTGTATCTTTTCCAACTTCAAATCTCCATCTTCCAAGGCGGATCATATGAAGTGGTACCTCAACTATATATGCTTATTCTTCGAATGGAATTTTGAGTTCTTTGCAAGATGAATTGCACTCTCACTGTCATAGTACAACCTGTTAATCTTCTTCTTCTTTCCCAATTCCTCCATAAACCTTTGTAACCAAATCATCTCTTTACTAGCCTCTGTAGCAGCAACATACTCTGCCTCTATTGTTGAAAGTGAAACAACCTTTTGCAATTTTTAAATCCAACTTACTGTTGTTCCACCTTTAGTAAAAACATACCCTGTGGTGCTCCTCATGCTGTCTTTATCACCTGCCATATCTGAATCAACATATCCCTGTAGAAAATTGTCTGAACCTCCAAAACATAATGCATGAGTAGCAATACCTCTCAAATACTTGAGAATCCACTTTACTTCCCCCCAATGTTCTTTATCTAGATTGTTCATATACATGCTCACAACTCCCACTGCATGTGCAATATCTGGTCTTATGCAAACCATTGCATACATCAAGCTGCCAACTACTGATGAATCAGGGACCCTGGACATGTATTCTATCTCCTCCTGTGTCTTGGGACACATTTCCTTAGTTAATTTGAAATGGCTCGCCAAAGGTGTACTAAATGGTTTTGCATTCTGCATTCTAAACCTCTCCAACACCTTCTCTATGTACTCACCCTGAGACAATGTCAATTTGCGGTTTTTTTTGTCTCTTGTTATTCTCATGCCAAGGATTTTCTTTACAGCACCCAAATCCTTCATCGCAAATGAATTGGCTAATTTCTTCTTGAGAATATTTATATCCTGCATATTATACCCTGCAACAAGCATGTCATCTACATACAATAGCAAGATAATATAGCTTCCATTTTCTAGACTTTTAAAATAAACACAATGATCGGAATGACATATACTATAACCATGTTCTGTCATAAACCTGTCAAACTTCAAATACCACTGCCTTGGAGCTTGCTTTAGGCCATACAAGCTCTTCTTCAACCTGCATACCAAATTCTCCTTCCCTTTGACCTCATATCCCTATCGTTTCTACATATAAATATCTTCCTCCAAATCCCCATGGAGAAAAGTTGTTTTTACATATAATTGTTCAAGATGCAAATCTTCTACTGCCACAAGACATAAAATAGTCATAATTGAATTCATTTTAACCATAGGAGAAAATATTTCATCAAAATATATACCTTTCTTTTTGTGCAAACCCCTTTACAACAAGTCTAGCCTTGTACCTCTTTTCTCCTCCATCTTCTTCCTTCAACTTGTAAACCCATTTATTCTGCAATGCTCTTTTTCCCGTAGGCAACTAAACCAAGTCCCAAGTCTGGTTATTTTCCAAGGAATCCATTTCCTCTTTCATGCCTTGCTCCCACTTATTTTTGGTGTCTACCTACATTCCCTCTTCATAACATTCTGGTTCACCAGAATCAATCAACAATAAATAATACAATGAAGGAGAGTATCGTTCAGGGGGTATACTTAACCTGGTAGATCTTCTAACAACACTTGCAGGTGTTTGAGGTACATGTTGCTCCTGTTGTTGTACATTTTGATTTTCAGTTTCCTTTGGAATTTATTTTTCAGTGATCTCATCAAGCACTGTGTATTCTTGTTTTTCTTCTTCCTGTTTCTTTCCCTGCAACTGATCTTTGTACATGACCTTCTCTTTGAATATGACATCTCTACTCCTAATGATTTTGTTATTTTCATAATCCCATAATCGATAAACAAAATAATTAACACCATATCCAATAAAGGTACACTTCTTGGATTTAGACTCAAGCTTTGTTCTATTTTCTTTATCAATATGGACAAATGCTTCACAACCAAAAGTTTTCAAAAAAGAATAGTTTACCTTTTTTCCTGTCCATTCCTCCTCTGGAATTCTACCATCCAAAGAGCTTGAAGGTCCTCCATTTATTAAGTTAACAACAGTATCTACAGCATCTGCCCAGAACTATGAGGACAAACCGGCATGCAATCTCATACTCCTTGCACACTCCATGATTGTCATGTTCATCCTTTCTGACACACCATTTTCTTGTGGTGTTATTGGAACTGTCTTCTCTCTACGAATCCCATGGTATGAACAGTAATCATCAAACTCCTTGCTACAATATTCACCTCCATTATATGATCTAAGACACTTCAAACTTTTTCCTCTCTCATTCTCAACTAAAACTTTCCATTTCTTAAAAGTATCAAAAACATCAGATTTTTTTCGAATGCAATAAACCCAAGTTTTTCTAGTTGCATCATCAATAAAAGTAACATAATAATCAAAGCCAGCAAGAGATGATATCTGAGTTGGTCCCCATACATCTGTATGCACAAGCTCTAATCTTTCATTCTTATTTTCTTTTCCGACTTTGAGAAATCTGACTCTCTTATGTTTTCCATAAACACAATGCTCATAGAAGTCCAAATCAATTTGTTTAAGATCTGGAAGGAAATTTCTTTTGTGAAGTATCTACATACCCTTCTCACTCATGTGTCCCAGCCTATGATGCCACAGTGTTGTATCCACTCCTGTAGAAGCTAAATAGATATAAGAGTCAGTATTACCAGTACATAAATACAATGTACCTACCTTCTCTCCTTTTGTTATCACCAATGATCCTTTGATGACCTTCCACATCTTATCTGTAAATATGGATACACAACCTTCACTTGCCAACTAACCTGTTGAAATTAGATTTTTTCTTAAATCTGGAACATGTCTTACCTCTTTCAACAACCAATGGTTTCCATTGCATTGCTTTATTTTTACCTTTCCCATTCCAACAATTTTGCATGGCGCATCATCACCCAAATGAACCTGTCCAAAATCACCTTGAACATAATCTAGAAAATGTTTCCTATGGGGTATGGTATGAAATCAAGCCCCTGAATCTACTACCCAAGACTCATAAATATTATCTACAGAAAGAATCAAAGCATCTTGTAACACATCACTTGTTACATTTGATTCATGATTTCTCTCATGTTGTCCATCTCTTTGTTTCTTTGGAGCTCTGCAGTCTTTCTTCAGATGTCCTTTATTCCCACAATTCCAGCACTCTATATTTCCAAGTCTGGATTTGGATCTGCCCTTCCTAGAATTCTCACGGTTCCCTGATCCCTTTCCTCTATCCTTTTGTCTTCCCCTGTTCTCCATGTTCAACGCATTACCTGATGTCTCACCTGTGATTTTCCGTCACATTTCCTCACTAAGGATAACACCAACAACATCATCAAATTTTAAATTATTTGCACTAGAGACAGAGTTACTTATAGCCATGACCAAGCCATTTAATCTTTATGGCAATGAGCACAAGATTAGAAGAACCCTAACCTCATCATCAAAGTCCACTTTTACAGAACTTAGTTGATTAGTAACCTTATTAAATTCATTTAAATGCTCTGCAATAGACCCACCTTCTGACATCTTCATATTAAATAATTTCTTCATTAGAAATACCTTATTAGACGCCGAGGGTTTTTCATACAGTTTAGACAATGCGTCCATCAGATCCTTTGTTGTCTTTTCTTTCGAAATATTGAAATCCACCGATGCTACCAAGCTCAGTCGTATCGTTCCTAGAGCCTTTCTGTCAAGAATCTCCCTTTATTCTTCCTTCATGGTTGTCAACTTCTTTGCTACTCCGCCCAATGGTAGGAATAGATCCTTCTGATATAAATAATCTTCCATCTGCATCTTCCATAACTAGTAGTTTTGGCCGTTAAATTTCTCGACCCTAAACTTTCCATCTTCCGACATTGCTCCCACTCGAACCAGGAACCTTCTTTTCTTGTGAGTTACCTTTCTCTCTCATACCAGTCGTTAGAAAAACAGGACCACGAAGCAATAAAATAAAACAAATGTAGAAACAAAACACAGAAGATACACAATACAATAGAGACACATATTTATGTGGTTCACCCAGTGTGGGCTACGTCCACCATAGAAATTGCCAGGTCCTTCCTTTATTATTATCCAGCAAATGAAGGGATATAACCTACAGCAAAACCCATTGTAACTTCCTCTTCTTTCTCTCACAGTCTCCTCTCTCAGAATACAATACTCACCATAATGCATAACCTCAAATACATTTCCCTCATAACAGAGGGTTGCCTTCTAGGGAAAAAAACCCTAACATAATTTCTACCGTTAGATATGCGACCTTATAATGAATGGTCCATATTTACAATGAAATTACAATATACGTTTACAAGGCAATTTTTCCTTCTGGGGCTTCACCCCCGACCCATCGTCGGGGGCCCACTTGCCCCCGGACCCCGCAGAGGGGGTACCCCCCCTCTGCACTCCCCTACGTGGAAGAGTGTACATAATTCTAGGGTATAAAGTCTTCATGGGGTATAAACATGGTTGAAATCAAGGACCTTTGAATCAGGAAGATAATCAGGCTCCATAACCAACACATAGTGGATTTATTTACTAGGTCTGTGTAAGCTAGATTTCTCTCTTTTCCATTTCTAGTCGTATTTTTTCTACTGAGTTCAAATCTTGTAGCAGGAAGTCCTTCTGCTGAGGGATCCTGCATATATCCATGACTGATATATTATCCCTTAAATTCTTCAAATATTCAACTACGTTGTAATCAAATTTGGGTGATTCTCGTGTATGGATGCTTATCGGTTTTTTGTTGGGAGCGAGAGGTTATTTCGGGTGATTGGGAGTTGTATTATTCCTTAAATTTTGTGCAGCAATAATCTCTTTTGAGACAAGTGGACCTTTACTGAATGTTTGCACCACCGATACTTCAGTGGGTGGTTCTTGAGACTCAAATAGGTCGTCGGAAGGCATGATCAGGTCAGGATCCCATATCAACCTGGTTGTATCTTGTGGTGGATCAATATCTTCCTAGCCAGCAATATCCATAACTGAACTGCTTGATTGTTCGATCGGGGAGACTTCGTCTAGAAACCGATTAGCCATCAAGTTCATGGCACACACACACTGAGGGCGGTCTCTTTCGAAGTGGTTTTCCTGGTGATAAGTACAGAAAGAATCAGATGCCACATTTCCCAGATCGATATTTAAGTTAGTTGGGGAGGTTCAATTGCCTTGAACGGAGGGCTCCTTTTAAAGAAAGGCTTATAGGGCCTTTGGCCTTGGTTTCCTTCCCCTGCGTTTCTCTTCATGTCTATGATCTTGTTTTATAGTTTCTTAACCATGCGTTGCAGATCTTCTATGTCTCCATGACCCTTGTCAGGATTTTGTTCCTCTTGTTTCCTTGGTGGTCTAGTTAAAAGAAGTCCTCTCCTAGGAGGAAGTTGAGCGTCTTTCTTGACCAAAGAGACCTGGATTTCTTTACAACCTTTCATCTGGAATTCTATCGTTTTGGCTTCTTCAAAATTCTCAGCTAGGGTTCATTTAGCAGCCCTTTTCACGAACATGGAAATAGGAGCTGGGAGAGAATTAGCATAGACTTCGATTTGCAATTATTGAGTTGGTTTAGCTTCGGGCTGAAACTTGTTCAAGATGGTCATGAATATTTGATTGAAGTCTTTGACCCTTTCTTTCAAGATCATGGTGGCGGCGAACAACTCGGCCATTAGATCTCCCGTAGTAGTTTCTTCGATGAACTTGTCTAAGAAATCTTTCTGGAACTTCATCCAATTGGTTATAGATCCTATCGGCAGATTGAAGTACCATGTGGACGATGAATTTTCAAATGTATAGGGGAATAGTCTGCATACTACTTCTTCATGTTGGACATTCATAATCTTGATTGCCAATATGAATTTCTTGATATGATCTTCAGGAAACCCTGAAGTTTCGGGGTCAAATTTAGGAAGTAGCTTCTCTGGGTGTCGGGGAAGATTATGTACTCATCCTAGGATGGCCATGGCATATCCAACCAACCAAGGTTGGTTGTTGTAGAGTGGGTTTTCCCCTTATTCTTCATGATTGTTGTTATATTCCATATCTTCAGACTCTGATTTAAACTCCTCCTCTTCTGAAAAATCGCCTGGTTCAGAGACGTCATCGGCTGGCGTTTCAGGTATCAAATCAAGAGGTTATTGGATTTCGGTGGTCGTGAAATCTATTAAGTCTTCTACCGAGTGCACTAAAACCTCCTCGGGAGTACTAACCATTGGTATGCTTTGTTTTTTTCTTCGAGGGATTATGGGAGCTAAGGACAACGCACCGACCTGTTGGGCGTAGGCTCTTGTGATTCTTCTGAATTGATTTACTTCCTCATGAGGAAGAGCGTAAGGTATTTCTGGGTGAAAAGGGGTGAGTTACTCATTTTAGGAGTACTTAGCATGTGTCGGTTGTCTTGGGAATGACTATCCATGCATGTCGGCTGCTATGAATCTATGGGTTGTTTGAAATAGTATGTAATGCATATCATCAACCATTCATTCTCAGTCCCTCTTTCTAGCGCAAATTATGTTGATGAGTCTTAAATCCCTTGATTCAACAATAGGAATCAAACCCGCCACCGAGGCCCGATTAGACTCTGCAGCGTTTAATAGTGGAATGGTTCTCCATATCTTGTGATACGGCCAAATTATCATTGGGCTTTACGTTTTCTTGTGGAGGCTCTTCCTTCAGTTTGGATTGTTCTCTTTTGTATTTTTTCTTGGGTGGGACCGATGTGAGAGATGTAAGCCGATATAAACCAACTTGGTAACAAACAGTATTAAGTTTTAAACTACTAGGGGAGAGGCTAAGCTTGGGATAACCCACTGCTCAAGCATGCAGACGACAATTTTATACCACAGGCCTAGTACTAATACATTAACCGTGTGAGCATCCAATTATTGTCTGAGATACTAATTGCCAGAAAGAAAACACATATGCAATAAGATAATGGAAAGAAAAATAATTCATCTACCATAACCTTTCATCGTATAATAACACAACGATTCATCTTCATCATTTAAAGAAAAAAACAGCAAACCATTGCACTAGATAACTTGACAACAGAATTAATTTCTCTTACTCATTACAGCATCATTCATGAAATAGGATAGGAAATAGTTCTTCTCCACGCCCAATCACACATGAAGTTGATGAAAATAAATTTTCTATGGTCCAGAAGGACTTCTATATTGATGGTAGCTCGAAAATAATTCTTAACAGAACCAAAACAGAATAGTTCCTGGCAACAACCATCGACCCCTGACTAGTTGGTCGATGTATTTATTTATAATATAAAATTCAACTGAAAACAACGACTAAGTGCAGTTTAAGCAAAGAAAAATACGCCACATGGTGTCATCTTCTAACAGTTTCTTTAACAGTCGACTCAAGATATTTCTTTGAAAGGATGACTTTTCTCATACTCAGACCAACTGATAAACAATTCTTCGCAAGTTTGGGCCCATAGAAATCGGTGTTGTTCCATTAGAGCCGCGTAAAATCCTCGGATCTCTATTTCAAGTGCCTGGTACTTCACTATACTTGTGTTCAACTGTTGTATCACTGTTTGATCCCTAATCGGACGTTCCATGAACTGTTGCACTTGTCCTGGTGTTGCGTCAGTCACCGTCGCTAGCTCTTTGGCGCATAATGCATCTTGCTTGGCATGTGATCCAACTATTTTACATAAGTCGATGATTTTACCCCAATTTTTCTCACATATCCTTCATATCCTTCATTGCTTTGTTGATTTTACCCCAATTTTTATCACATTTTGTCCATTGTTTTTAAATTTCTCCGTGGGGTTCCTGAGACATCTTAGCCCAATATTTGGTTGATCGCTTCATACGATCAAGACTACATCTTCTCAACATCCAGATGTCGTGTTCTTATTTATCTCAACCCTACAGGACCGCATCGATGTATTCGAGTCTTTCTACGGCCTGTTGCACCCTTTCATACCACCACTCCATATCCTTTCATGTTGTGAGTGCCATGGGAGTATCTTCCTGGAGCTTGGCTATCTTCGCAGTGAATAAGTGTCGCTCATGTATGAACCTATTGTAATGCAGATCGAACTCACTTCTTAGATAAATCGCGGTCTGAGTGGTGCCCTTATATTATTCATCCAGGTGGTACAAATGTTCTAGCTCCTTCAAGGTGGTGGCCAACTCCTTTTCATCCTGTTTAGCTCTGTCCAGGGTGGCATCTGAAATAGCCATCCCTGCGTTGATGAGCTCAGATGTTCTGGCATTTTCTGTGTTTATCAAATACTCCTTTGTGGTGATGAGGACGTAGCGATCTGTTATAACTCTATAATTTATAGGATCAACTAGTGATTGTGATTTTGTTCCTTTGATTGTTTTTGGCTAGCAGATATTGTTGTATTCTAAAAGAAAAAATAAAAATAAAAAGGAAAAAATAAAAAGGAAAGAAAAAGAAATGAAAAGAAAAGAAAAATAAAAATAAAAAATGAGAAAAAGAAAAGAGGGCAAAAAAGAAAATGGATAAAGCCCCATGAAATGACAATGACTTGATCCATATAGTTTAAACATGGCCAAGTCTTTTAAATTTAAGTACCTAGGATTAGTGAATAAGCTTGGCTAAATTGTCTAACCTTAGCCAAGTAATCAGGTTAGTTAGTGAATAAATTTGACCAAACAGTCTAATCTTGGTCAAATAGCCCCTAGGTAGAGTATTTTCTTAGTCCAACAGTCTAAGTTGGGCGAAAGGTGAAAATGCGTAGGTTAGGACATAGTTTAGCCAGCTTCCTTTCAATAAAATATGTAAGATGATCGATGAAAAATGCATGATTTCTTATGATGAAAGGTTTTTCTAACCCCGTGGTGATAAAAATCAAAAGAAGCAGTGTGCAAAACCCATAAAAATTCATTAAGCCTAAGTTCTTCATAATATATTGAATTACGCTCTGGAGATTAAATATCGGGCCTAGATCTACGAATGAGTTGTTGGCGCCCATATCTACGACTCAGAAAAGACTCCGGACCCCCCCCCCCCCCCCCCCCCCNNGGGGGGGGTGTTCCGGAAAGGTAATTAAAAGGTGCGTTCAGATCTACGGTTTCCCCGCTAGCGTGAAAATGGATGGCTTTGAAAATATTCTGGACCCCCCCCCCGATCGTTTAACCTTTAATGATGGGGGGGTTCAAAAAGTTAATTAAAAGGTGCACTCAGATCCACAGTCATCCCGCCAACACACAAATCAACGTTCCACAAGAGATTCTAGACCCCCCCCCCCGCGACCGTTCTACTTTTAATGGTGAGGGGGGGGGTTCGATATGATGGTTAAAGAGTGTGCTTCAATAAATGGTTGATCTATCTTTGTTCATATCAATGTTCAGCCATTGATCTTAGACCCCCCAAACTTTTCTACTTTTAAAGGCAAGGGGGGTCCGAAATCAAGTCGTGTCCAGGCGAGCCCCCATCCCTACGTGGAATTATCTCATTACATCTCACCTCGCCACTCCAAACTATTTAGCGCCTATCATTCTTCCAACTCACCACCTTCATTTAGAGATGTTACACCCTGAAACATCCTTTGTGAATCCCATTTCGTCACCCCGTTAGCATGTCCCCTCAAACTAACCGTTACGGGTCATATCCATTTCGTTCATCTTCCAATCACCTTTCTGCACATCAACCATTTTCACATGTCAGTTGTCCTTCACCTTACCCTCTCATGCTCTGAACGATCCTTTGGCCATTCATGACTGGCCACATACCCGTTCATCTGACCTGTCCTTTTCCACCCAACGGATACCCGTTCACTAAACTTCAACCTTGTTTCAGTCATTCCCTTTCCATTCATAGTCCCTGCGTATCAGAGACTCATTCTCCTTCACCTTTGCAACACCTCATCCAACCAAAAATTTCTCCTACTAACATGTGTTCAATGTGCAAGTATTGGCGGAAATATATGGCGCCCAAAAGAAAAAAGTCAAATGTGGAGGAAAATCCTTTTCTCCCACCTCCGGTCGATCTCGACCGGATCCTGTTAGCAGACAAAGACTACTTGATCTTAGAAACCAAGTCCGATTTTGATTTTTATGACCTACAGTCATGGTTTAAAGACACTTTCATCGAACAGAGTGATGAAATGGGGCTTTGGCAGTCGAATTTCCCCCTGTATATTTTTCCCCAGATCTAGTATTTCCCTGAATTCTCTCTCAAATTCCAAGCGCATTACCTCCCTGATCAGAGAGCCATAGTGTCTTCGACCGGAGAAACCTTTTTCCTAATTACACCCGACATCATAGATCAAATGATGCAGGTACCTAGAGATGAACCTCGTTCTCCCTTACACTTGAAATTCTGACAGAAATATATCAAAACTTATCATTTCCCCAAAGAGCACAAATCTTTGAGCTTTTCCTCCCTCAAGATGCCCAATTCCCTAAAAAGAATCATCCTTACCATTCTTCCATATTTTTTGAAAAGGGAAGCCAGATTATCTCCACAATGTGTTGCTTTCTCGGTTACTTCTCAGATGAATGGGTGGATGAGCCTATCTTAAGCTTCCTATCCATTTTCTTTGTGAAGAGAAAGTCACCACCCATTTTGATTACAGCGGTTTCTTTGTCGAGAACCTGCACGACCAGCTGAAAAATTTCCCTATAGAAGGCATGTTCTGGTATTCTTCAATACTAGCCTACATGTTCATGTTCTATCAAGGAGACAAATTTTCCTTTCACATGCAGAAGATGGACAAGGAAGGAAAACCTCAAGCAGTCACTTTATGGATGTTGATGCTCAGGAGAAAATCCACTGAGTTCACTTTTAAACAATTCATTATGTTGTTTTATCACCCAGTTGTAGGCATGCTTAGTGGAAGACCTGAGCCAACAATAAATGAGGATATCCAAAGGGTTATGCACCTTTTGGATCTCGCAAAGACTGGGGACTGGTTTCTATACCAGAATCACACAGAAATCAGAGTGTATGGGTGTGAACTAGCTCCATACAAGTTGCCCAAATATGTGTGTGTTCAAATATTCACAGTGGAGTATATTCATCAAATGATAAACTCGGATGACATCTATTTTGTGTCTCTGAAGAAAAAATAACAGATGAGGATCAAAGGGAAAATAGGACCGTTTATCTGCAATAGTCGAGTTGTTGGGGAAGAGGCAGACAAACTATTGAAGGAAATGAAATTCAGCACCAGTTTCAATTGGCGATATGACCCCAGTGGGATCATTGCAGAAATGAGATCCAAGAACAAAAGTTCACCTTATGCTCAGACCCTCAAACTAGAAATTGAAAAGTATGTGAACCAGAAAGAGTGGGAAGAAAACACTCTGGTAGATACAGAGCCACGGGAATCTCCTTCAGTCTCTCTTTCACTAACTACCACTCCACAAGTACCCAAGGAAAAAAGGCCAAGAAAGGATGCTTCACCTTCAATCACTGAGGTATCAGCAGAAGATTTTCAGGTATACAGCAAGAAACCCAAAACCACTCATGCTACTCACATGTTTGGTGAGGAAGAGCCCTACTCTGCCGAAGTGATTGAAAGAAGACAGTAGGTGGTGTCAACTTCTTCTTCAAAAAAGTAGACAGAGATAGTTGTGACCACCCAAACTCCACAAGGATCTATACCTCTGAGAATTTTTTAAAATTATGAAATGATTAAAAATAAGAACCAGACGCTAACCAATAGCACCTACTCTCAGTTTTGGAAGCAAACTTCCACAGCACAACATCGATTGTTGTCAGCCTTTGACACAGAGAAGGGAAGAATGCATCTGGAATTTCTGCAAGCACAAGTGTCTCAACCCAAAGATATCACTTATTACAAGAGGTCAACTATCATTTTTGACACCAAACAAGTCCATCCAGCTGACCAGATGGACTTGCACAGGCAGACTAGAAAAAAAAAATTCTCCACATTGGCACATGCTTCCTCTATAGCAGAAAAGTTACAGGTGTCTTTAGGCAATGTTCAGACCCAATTGAAGTTGGAAAAGATATCCTCTTTTGCAAAGGATAACAGAATAAAATCCTTAGAGGAGTTGGTTCTCAAGATTGGGCATGATCCCTCTAATGTAAAAGCAGCAGAGGAAATGTTGAAGAAAAAGAATGTTAATATTGCATGTCTGAGAAAACAATTGAAATTTCCACCAACAGAGGATTCACAAGCTAAATAAATAGCTGAGGCAGAAAACGAGAAAGAATAATTGTTGAAACTTATCATGCAGCAGAACACACAGCTCAGGGAAATGGAGGTAGAGTTGGAAAAGTTATTGAAAGAGAAGGAACAATCGACCGCAATGGAATTCATTCCATTAAGTGCAATTCCCATCGCAGAAGTCAGTATAGCAGTTGTGCCAACAACCACTACAGCAAAAATTCCATCAGCAACTCCATTGAAAGCACTAGAAAAAACGGTGGAGCTGGCAAAGTCCATGGAGGAAATAACTCTGCAGAGAATAGAGATCAATAGGCTAAAAATGGAGATTGAAAGTCTACAAGAACTCAAGTCTTCTTTCCAAACAAGATACAATATTGAGAGACAAGTATCAGAGAAGCTCAATCAGGAAATACAACAGCTTCAGAAACAAACAGTGGCAGGTAAGACATTAGCAGAGGCTAAGAAAAATATATGGACAGATATTTCGAAATCCATAAATGAAATTTGGCCCATGGTGCAAATCATGTTCGAACAACATGATCTAGTGTTAAAGAGTAGGTAGGCCATTGACAGCATAAGAACAGATCTAGGTGAGATGCCCTCGGCAGCCAACGAGATCATCAAGTTTTTGAATTCAAAAACCAAGGAAGAGCTTGAAGACCTAAAAGTTGAAGACAGGACAGAAACTATCCTTGAAGTCAAAAGAGTGTTGACCAAGAGAGGATTAATGTTGAAGTTGGAGGAGAAAGCTCTGAACATGGACATTAGGGTTCAGATATTTTTTAGCAAGATTGAGGCCTTACAGAAAAAGGGTCTTCCTGGTTTATTTGTCCTAAATGATAAATTGATGACTTTGTCAGATTATAAGCAAAAGATTGCCACCATGGCCAAAGACAGTTCCAAGTTTTTAGGGATACAGGGCAGCATCATAGGCAAAGCATTCTTGGAGACTTTACAACCTGACCTCAGCATATAGCACGAAGTCATGTACATTTTCCTCACCAAGCCGACTTTTTCTAAATGTACCGAGATGGATGAAGTCTACCGTCGGATACTGAAAGTTACCATCCCCGGTACACAGAGATGGGATGAGCTATGTGATTTGATCGAATAAAGATAAATATTTTTTCCAAGTCAGAATCCAATGTAGTCAAAGTCGTATGAATGACTCACCAACAGTCTTCCCCAAAATCAGCATGAGAGATTCGACACATCATCATCAGTTCCCATATTGTTGCATCTTGTTATCTAGATAGTTAAAAATAGCATCTGCCACGTCCTGATCATTGATGACAGGATCGTTTGTAATCTTTAATATAAATACTTCAAACTTTGAAGTTATGAAGGTTGATTTTTTGTGCCCGAGCAAATTGTAATTTGTAATCTTTTCAAAGAGATCAATCCAATAATACAAAGAGACGTTTCACAGGATTCCTGCGTGTTAATTGTTGGTGAAGTTTTATCTATCTTCGTAAAGGTTTTCTTTCTCAGTTATCATTTTGTTTTCTAATCTAATCTCTAAAAGAAGTTAAAGTTGCAGAATTTTCCATAATGCACTATGTTCTTAATCTTTTATAGATTTATATGTTTTCCTTCTGATGTTATAACAAATAAATTCTTAATTGCTTTTTTGTTTAAATTGATATCTCACTTTTTCTTCAAATCCATCATTTTATTTCTAAAAGGATCCAACAATTGCATTTCCTTGCCCCGTTAAACGAATCTTTTAAAAGTTGTCTTCTGATCTCCTTTTTCTGAAATAGACCCCATAGCCCAATGGATGCGTAAATGACGTTCAGCCAGTCTATTTAAAAAACACAAACAACTCGGTATTATTCTTTATAACTAGCCTAAAACCTTAAAAATCCAAATAATTCTAAATCCTACAGAGAGGTCCCTCTCTGAAACTGGTAGGGCTAGATCCCAGTTTCAAAGCGGTTGGTTAAGGTTACCTCTTCTAAATTATTTCTTCCCTTTATACAACCTTTGGGAATTTACAGAGTGATAACATAATTGGCGACCATACTGGGGAATCTGAACAGATTTCCAAGCCTATGATTTATTTTTGTATACAAAGAAAACCTTATTTCTGAACAAGTCATAAAATCTAAATATTAAGAGATAATGTTCAAAGGTTGTTAGGATTTGTATATAATTGATTTAAGTTTTTTCTTAAAAGAAAATAAAATAAAAATTTAGAATTATGGCTCCCAAAAGAATCTATACCAGATCTCATCCAGATCCAGAACCTGCCACTGCAATAGACAATCCCGAGAAAATACTAAAAAAGAAAATCATTAAGGAAGGTTCAGGAAGTCACGATCCCCTTCACAGATCACCTTCCCTCCCAGAGAAACTAGTTTCCCTTCAGGATCTTGAGTTTGACATCCCTTTTGAACAAAGCCTTTTTAGAACAAAATAAGACAGCTTTGCAAGTGAAATTGTCTTGGATCAAACCATCCTGCAACCTAAGACTCCTGAAATTCTCTCACCCAGGGCAGACGTTGATAAACGTTTTCTCCAGGAATTTGATAAATTAGAATATTTGGTAGCTAATCTTGATCAAGCTTTGGACAGGGCTCATTTCCAGCAGTCGGTCAAACTTTCTTCCTTAACGATTGTTGCAACCTTTGTGAAACCCCAAACAATTCACTCTGCACCTCCTAGCCCTTCGTCCTCCACTGCATCTGTTACATCTCCTCCAATCATACAGGTTATTGTTCAAGCTCATTCACCAGCTATGGCTATAATATATGCCCCCTTGGTGTTAGCTGCTCTTTTGCATTCCATGCCTCAATATTATCAAACTAGACTCCCTCAATATGACAGTATTGGTTCTATTAATGCACAACAGCATGTTGACAAAATGAATGATTACTTTGATCTGCAAGAATAGATGAAACTGATGTACATATGAGATTATTTGCACAAATCCTGACTGGAGAAGTTAAAAAGTGGTTTAAAGCCTTACGTCCTACTTTCATAAATGATCTTGCTTCTTTTCATAGAATTTTTTTGGATAGATGGGAGGTTAAGAAAAATCCACTCCAGATATTATTAGAGTATGAGAACATCAAGAGGAATCAAGGAGAAACAATGCAGGATTACTGCACCAGGTTCAATAATCTTTACAACGCCATCCTTGTTGATCAAGGTTTGGCACTTATTAAGTTTCCAGATGGATTTGACACTGACATGTCATATCAGTTAAGGGAAAGAAATTTAACTACTTTGGAAGACATGCAAAAAAGCGCACTAAGTGTGGAGGCTACTCTACTAGCTAGAAGGGCCAAACAGAGAACAGAGAGGAGGGTCACAATCAAAGAGGAACCTTCCACATCCTCTTTCGATGCCAAATTAGACTCTTTAGCTAGAGCAATTGAGAGACTTACTATAACTAAAAGAAATCCCCCCAGGGATAACCAAGTTGCTCCTCCAATCTGAAACCCAAATTTCAGAAGAAATCTGCCCCAGATCAGGTAGAGAGATCCTAGAGATCAAAGAGAACAGAGGGGACCAGATCAGTAGATCGGACCACCCCTCCAGGGGAATTACGTTGATGATGGAGAGGAAGTACTTGAGGAATTTGATGACACTCACATAAACCTCATGGTCGTTCATGATGATGAATCCATTTTCCTCACCTAGGATGAGCACGAGATGTTCCTTCTTTCACAAACAGAGGTAAACGAGGAAGCAGATAAAACAGAACATGAGGCTTTCGAAAATGCTATTATGGAGGTACATAGGTAGTATAACTTGAGGAGCAGGAAAGCAAATGACAACCCTCCAAAAAAGACTGTTGAAACAAAGAAAGTAGTCAAAACTAAGAAAACCTCAGAAAACCCTCCCAAGAAGGTCCTTGAGAGAAATAATGTTGAAGCTTCCACACCAAAGTCTCCAAAGATTCTACAAAGAGAAAATCAGACTGAAGTTTCATGAATTGGTCAAACAAGCCAACCAACGACATCTGGTCACAGAATTCCAACAGATAAACCTGAAGTACAGACCTTAAGTAAAGTCTCAACTGCGTTCAACCTTGAAGGGGAATTAGCTAAATTGAAAATTCACATTCCCCTCTAAGAATTAATGAGAAAAAATGCTTACAGGTCGCAGGTGATTAAATCTTTAAGCATCGAACCTAAAATAGGTACTAAAGCATTGAATGTGGGATCTGCAAATCATTCAAACACAGTAAATCTTGTGGATGACCGACCAGAGCTCCTTTTTGGCCCTGAAGTAGATGGTCAGACTGATAATGGAGTTGTTGCACCTTTTTACATCATCCTAAACATCCATGACTTGATATTACACAACGCTATGTTGGATTCAGGTGCCTCTCACAACCTGATGCCTAAGGCAGTAATGGAAAAGTTGGGACTTGAAGTCACCAGACCATACAAGGATTTACATTCTTTTGATTCCAGCAAGGTTAAATGTATAGGCCTAATCAAAGACTTATGCACCACCCTAGCCCAAATTCTAGCCAAGAGTATGGTAATGGATATAGTAGTTGTGGACATTCTCCCAAAGTACGGTATGTTACTATCAAGGTCATGGGGAGCCAAGATGAAAGGAACTATGCAGCTAGATATGTCTTATGCTACTATTCCAGTCTTTGGACAACAAAGAAGACTTTACAGGGAAAATTTGATGAAATACATCGTCAGTAGTCAAGAAAAACCTCATAATTACCCCCTGTACTCGGCCCACTCTGACCTGGATTCTTTCATATTATACAATGACAGTGACTTGGAAGGAAAAATTGCCCAGCTGGAAAGTAACACAACTAATCCAAAGGAAAATAAAGAAATCATTAAGGCGAGGGAGGTCGAAACTGTGGAAAGCGGGGAATTGCCAGCATATTTTTGGAGCATGGATTTCGATAGTGCAGTGAGAAAACAAGGAGCCGGAGTTGGATTTTGGTTACATAATCACAAATCAAGGTATTCAGAGAACCATTCCTACAAACTGAATTTCCAATGCACAAACAATATAGCTGAGTATGAAGCTTTGATGCTTGGCTTGAAACTATTGAAGAAAGTTGGTGCCACGCATATAATGGTAAGGAGTGATTCTGAATTGATTATCAAGCAAATCAAAGGTGGGTATGTAACAAAACATCCCAGACTTAGAGCCTATAGGAATGTTGTTTTGGACGCTCTTAAATGTTTTACTGAGATTGATTTGCAGGTAATGCCTAGGGGACAAAATATACTCACAGATGGGCTGGCCACATCAGCAGCTACCTGTAAAAACCCTTTTTCGTCCCACTCAAAATTACACAGTGGAGGTAAAATGCAGACCAATCATTCCTGACAACATCAGATATTGGCAAGTATATGGAAATGACGATCAGATCGAAGATTTTCTACAATGTAAGAATGATTTTGAATGTACAAACATAGATTTATAAAATGATGATGAATTTGTGAATAAATCTGTTTTTGAGAATGGTAGTGTAAATAAAATAGATGTTGAAGAATTTAATGAGAATGAGGTAGATTCAGATATTCTACAATTGAAAAATAATGTGTTACCTAGAGGTTTAGTTCTGTTAGAAGACTTGTTTGATTTTAATGATGTAGCCAAAAAAACAAAAATTCAAGCTAGCGGTAAAGAGGTGGAAGATTCCAACATAGGAACAGAAGAAAACCCCAAAATGATAAAACTGTCTAAATCCCTGCCATTGGAGCAAAAAAGCAAGTACAATGAACTTTTTAAGGAATACATAGATGTTTTTTCCTGGGGCTATGAGGACTTGAAATCCTATGGCACAAGTATCATACAGCATTGGATTCCCATAAAAGAAGAACACAAACCTTTCAGGCAGATACTTAGGAGAATCAATCCCAAGTTACTTCCCCTGATAGAGAAAGAAATCAAAAAAACGTATGATGCAAAAATTATAGTTCCCTTAAGATTTTCAAAATGGGTTTCTAACTTAGTCCCTACCAGGAAGAAAACTGGTGAGATCAGACTTTGCATAGATTTCAGAAATATGAACAAAGTATCTCTTAAAGACAATTACCCATTGCCCAAAATGGACCATATTTTGCAAAAGGTAGTTGGATCGAGTAGAATTTCTTTATTAGACGGTTTTTCGGGTTACAACCAAGTTATGGTTCATCTAGAAGATCAAGAAAAGACAGCATTCACCACACCTTGGGGAACCTTCATGTATGTGAATATGCCTTTTGGATTAATGAATGTTGGTGCCACTTTCCAAAGGGAAATGGATACTTCTTTTGTGGACGAACTGGGAAGATTTATAGTCATATACCTGGATGATGTGACTGTATACTCTTAGTCTGACGAAGAACATCTACAGCATCTCAGACGCATGTTTAAGAAATGTAGAAAATTATGGATTTCATTAAATCCAAAGAAGTCTTTGTTCGGATTGGAGGAAGGCAAGTTACTGGGACACATAATCTCCAAGGATGGAATCAGAATCAATCCCAGTAGAATAGAATCCATTCAAAAGCTAGAACATCCCAGGAACTTAAAAGAACTGCAATCGTTCATAGGCAAAATAAATTTCCTTAGGAGGTTCATACCTAACTTAACAAAACTTCTCATGAACGTCACTAACATGTTGAAAAAGGACACAAAAATAAAATGGAACATCGAAGCCAAACAGTCTTTTGAACAGGTAAAGCATGCACTTACCCAAGCCTCGGTTCTGATCAGCCCAGACTATTCCAAAGATTTTTATCTTTTCATTTTTGCCTCTGAGCACACTATAGCAACAGTATTGTTGCAGAAAACCAATGAAGGGTACGAGAAACCCATAGCATTTTTCAGCAAATCTTTAAGAGACGCTCCATTGAATTACAATATTATGGAGAAACAAGCCTTTGCTCTAGTAAAGGCTATAAAGGATTTCAGAGTCTATATTCTCCATTCTCATACAATTGCATACGTTCCAAATGCATTGGTAAAAGATATCCTGACTCAAGATAAACCAAATGGCAGAAGAGGGAAATGGATCACAGCCATTCTGGAATATGGCATCGAACTAAAGCCTACTAAATTGATCAAAGGATAGGGTTTGGCTAAACTAATGGCAGAATCAAATTGTAACGCTCTAGATATAAATTTCTTGGCTGCAGTTGAAAAACAAGAAGAGTAGGCGACTCCAAAGGTAAAGGAGGTATTTTTAAATTCTCCCTGGTATGTAGACCTCATTTTTGTACTTCAAAATTTACAAGCTCCTCCTGGTCTAACTAAGACCAAAGCCAGATTTATCAAACTGAAAGCATTAAAATTTTGTATTCTAGAAGTTAATCTATATTGGAAAGATCCTGGTGGTATTTTGCTTAATGTCTGTTGAAAGACAAATCTGACAAAGTTCTGCAGGAGTTCCATGCAGAAGATTGTGAAGGACATCTGAGCTGGAAGACCACAGCCAACAAAATTTCGAGAGTTGGTTTCTATTGACCTACATTGTTTGCTGATGTTCATAAAAAAGTTATGTCCTGTCATAAATGTCAGATTTTTGAAGGTAAAAAGAAGTTGTTGCCTCTTCCCATGAAACCCATATCAGTTGAAGCTCCTTTGCAACAATGGGGTTTGGACTTTATTGGAGAAATACACCCATCCTCTTTAGGCCAACACAAGTGGATCCTCATAGCCACGGACTATTTCACCAAATGGATCGAGGTTGTGCCATGCAGGCAAGCAACTGACTTTGTTATCATGAAAATTTTAGAAACTAATATCTTATCTCGTTTTGGATGTCCCAGGAAAATTATAGCTGACAATGCAGCAGCTTTCAGATCCAAAAAACTCATAGATTTTTGCAGCCAATACAACATTACTTTGGGACATTCCACAGCCTATTACCCCCAAGGAAATGGGTTAGCTGAGTCCTCAAACAAAATTCTGGTGAATATCTTCAAGAAAACAATACAAGAAAACAAGAAGTCCTGGCATAATAAATTGAATTTTGCACTATGGGAAAATAGACTGAGTAATAAAAGATCCATTGGTATGTCTCCATATCAATTGGTTTATGGCACTGAGGTGATTTTTCCTCCTTCTCTAGGAGTTCCAGTCATGAAATTATTGCATGAAGCTCAGGTAGAGCCTAATGATATTCAAAGAAGAATAAATCAAATGATTCAGTTGCAACAATCTAGAGAAGAAGTGTACAACAAAACTCAATTGATCCAGGAAAATATTAAAAAGATTTATGATAAGAGAACCAAAGAAGATAATTTTGAATTAGGTGATCTAGTTTTGAAATGGGACTCCAGAAATGAAGATAAAGGAAAACATGGAAAGTTTGATAGTTTGTGGAAGGGTCCTTACATCATTCAGGCCTACAGAGGAAATAATGCTTTCTTGCTTAATAGTATTGACGGATCAAACCTGCCAGGGGAACCTGTAAATGGCAGGATGATGAAGCATTATCTTCCACCTAAACAAAGAGATAACCATCCTTTTTCCATTGTACATATCATTTGTTTTGCAGGAATTTGTGTGTAGGTGTTGTTGTTCAGATGTTTGAAGCCTGCAGAGAAGGCCCTAAGACATTGAATAATACCATCAAAATTTTCAAAATAAAGCAAGTCAGATAGCAGGAGAAACTCTAGAGGAAGTTTTTCAAGACAACAAGAAACAGGATTCTTGGCATCTCAATAGGAGCATACCATCCCCAGGTGGAGCCACTATTATAACCCTATAATTTATAGGATCAACTGGTGATTGTGATTTTATTTCTTTAGTGTTTTTGGCTAGCAGATATTGTTGTATTCTAAAAGAAAAGAAAAAGAAAAAAAGAAAAGAAATAAAAAGGAAAGAAAAAGAAATGAAAAGAAAAGAAAATGAGAAAAATAAAAGAGGGTTAAAAAGAAAATGGATAAAGCCCCATGAAATGACAATGACTTGATCCATACAATTTAAACATGGCCAAGTCTTTTAAATTTAAGTATCTAGGATTAGTGAATAAGCTTGGCTAAACTGTCTAACCTTAACCAAGTAATTGGGTTAGTTAGTGAATAAATTTGACCAAACAGTCTAATCTTGGTCAAATAGCCCCTAGGTAGAGTATTTTCTTAGTCCAACAGTCTAAGCTGGGCTAAAGGTGCAAATGAGTAGGTTGGGACATAGGTTAGTCAGCTTCCTTTCAATAAAATATGTAAGATGATCGATGAAAAATGCATGATTTTTTATGATGAAAGGTTTTTCTAACCCCATGGTGATAAAAAGCAAAAGAAGCAGTGCGCAAAACCCATAAAAAGTCATTAAGCCTAAGTTATGCATCATATATTGAATTGTGCCCTGGAGATTAAAGATCGGGCCTAGATCTACCACTGAGTTGTTGGCGCCCAGATCTATGGCTTAGAAAAGACTCTGGACCCCCTCCCCCCCGATCGTTCAACCTTTAACAATGGGGGGGGGGGGGGNTGCACTCAGATATACGGTTTCCCTGCTAGCGCGCAAATGGAAAGCTCTGAAAATATTCCGGACCCCCCCCCCCCCATCATTCGACCTTTAACGATGGAGGGGGAGGTCCAAAAAGGTAATTAAAAGGTGCACTCAGATCCACGGTCATCCCTCCAGTGCAAAAATCAATGGTCCATAAGAGATTTCGGACCCCCCCCCGACCGTTTTACTTTTAACGGTGAGGGGCAGGTCCAATATGATGGTTAAGGAGTGCGCTTGAATCAACGGCTGATCTAGCTTTGTTCATATCAACGGTCAGCCATTGATCCTAGACCCCCCAAACTTTTCTACTTTTAAAGGCAGGGGCGGGGGTCCGAAATGAAGCCGTGTCCAGGCAGGACCCCATCCCTACGTGGAATTGTCTCATTACATCTCACCTAGCCACTCCAAACTATTCACCACCTATCATTCTTCCAACTCACCACCATCATTCAAAGATGTCACACCCTGAAACATCCTTTGCAAATACCATTTCGTCACCCCATCAGCATGTCCCCTCAAACTAACCGTTATGGGTCATATCCATTTTGTTCATCTTCCAATCACCTTTTTGCACGTCAACCATTTTCACACGTCAGATGTCCTTCATCTTACCCTCTCATGCTCTAAATGACCCGTTGGCCATTTATGACTGGCCACATGCCCGTTGTTCATCTGACCTGTCCTTTTCCGCCCAACGGATACCCGTTCACTAAACTTCAACCTCATTTCAGTCATTCCCTTTCCATTCACACTCCCTGCGTATCAGAGACTCATTCTCCTTCGCCTCTGCAACACCTCAACCAACCAGAGTTTTCACCTACTAACATGTGTTCAGTGTGCAGGTATTGGTGGAAATCAATGGCGCCGAAAAGCAAAAAGTCAAATGTAGAGGAAAATCCTTTTCTCCCACCTCCAGTCGATGTCGACCAGATCCTGTTAACATACAAAGACTACTTGATCTTAGAAACTAGGTCTGATTTTGATTTTGTTGAGCTACAGTCATGGTTTAAAGACACCTTCATCGATCAGAGCAATGAAATTGGGCTCTGGCAGTCGAATTTCCCCCTATATCTTTTTCCCTAGATCTATCATTTCCCCGAATTCGCTTTCAAATGCCAAGCACATTACCTCCCTATTCAGAGAGCCATAGTGTCTTCGACCGGAGAAACCTTTTTCCTAATTACACCCAAAACCATCGATCAAATGATCCAGGTACCTAGATTCGAACCTCGTTCTCCCCTTACACTTGAAATTCTGATAGAATTGTATCAGAACTTATCATTTCCCCAAAGAGCGCAAATCTTTGAGCTTTTCCTCCCTCAAGATGCCCAATTCCCTAAAAAGAATCCTCCTTACCATTCTTCCATATTTTCTGAAAAGGGAAGCCAGATTATCTCCATAATGTGTTGCTTTCTCAGTTACTTCTCAGATGAATGGGTGGATGAGCCTATCTTAGGCTTCTTGTCCATTTTCTTTGTTGAAGAGAAAGTCGCCACCCATTTCAATTATAGTAGTTTCTTGGTCGAGAACCTAAACGACCAGCTGACAAATTTCCCTACAGAAGGCATGTTCTGGTATTCTTCAATACTGGCCTATATGTTCATGTTCTATCAAGAAGACAAATTTTCCTTTCACATGCAGAAGATGGACAAGGAAGGAAACCCAAAAGCAGTCACTTTATGGACGTCGATGCTCAGGAGAAACTCCACTAAGTTCACTTTTAAGCAAGTCATTGAGTTTTTTTATCACCCAATTGTAGGCATGCTTAGACCTGAGTCGAGAATAAATGAGGAGATCCAAAGGGTTTTGCACCTTTCGTATCTCGCAAAGACTGGGGACTAGTTTCTATATGAGAATCACACCGAAATCAAAGTGTATGGGTGTGAACTAGCTCCATACAAGTTGCCCAAGTATGTGTATGTTTGAATATTCGCACTGGAGTATATTCATCAAATGATAAACTCATATGACATCCATTTTGTGTCTCTAAAGAAAAAACAGCAGAAGAGGATCAAAGGGAAAATAGGATCGTTTATATGCAACAGTCGAGCTGTTGGGGAAGAGGCAGACAAACTATTGAAGGAAATAAAATTCAGCACCAGTTTAAATTAGCGATATGACCCCAGTGGGATCATTACAGAGATGAGATCCAAGAATAAAAGTTCACCTTATGATCAGACCCTCAAACCAGAAATTGAAAAGCATGTGAACCAGATAGAGTGGGAAGCAAACACTCTGGTAGATACAGAGCCACAGGAATCTCCTTCAGTCTCTCTTTCACTGACTACCACTCCACAGGTACCCAAGGAAAAAGGGCCAAGAAAGGATGCTTCACCTTCAATCACTGAGGTATCAGCAGAATATTTTCAAGTATACAGCAAGAAACCCAAAACCACTCATGCTACTCACATGTCTGGTGAGGAAGATCCCTACTCTGTCGAAGTGATTGAAAGAAGACAGCAGGTGGTTTTCCACTGGGGGGATTTCTAAAAATACATCGTCCGCTCCCGTCATAGCACCACTTTTTCATCTTGCTTCCCACTCATCTATCCCATTACACTTGTCTGGTCACTGGGTTGACCTATCATTTGAGGATTGCACCCTACCTCATCGGAAGAAGGGGCTAAAGGCCCAAAAGGTAAAATCAAGATGGCAAAAGATAAAATCCTAAAAATAAAACCTCGAGATGCTTCGCCTAGGGATCCCTGAGAAAGTAGTAAAATGCTTCTCATCAAGAAATAAGATGGACCCAATAAAAATAATAAAACAAGACCTAGTCAGAGGATAGGGGGTCTCATCACAAGCCAACCTATTAGGTCCATGGGTATATAGAAGTATGACATTACCACCAGTTGGTTACCACGCTAGGGTAGTGACTCTTGGTTGCAAGACCAAGAGAAAGGGGGTCTCATCATGATCCAGCCTTCTCATTTCTGTGAAAGTACTTGTGGGTAACTAATGCAGGCACCACCTGCTATGTCGAAGCAGATCTTCGATTCCGCCATTTACTGTACTGGAATCTTTCTTGCATATGGTCTTCATCATTCTTTGACAGGGCTAAATTTAGCTAACTGTCACTAACATTTGCTCTTTCATTTT
>ML783627.1:1042923-1092019 GCA_009831015.1 Picea engelmannii | reverse complement strand
TCATCAACCAAAACTTGTATTTATATTACAGTGGGTTTCTGTTTCCAGATCCTATGATTAAGGAACAGAGTCCTTAATAAACTCAACTGACCCCTACGAGTCATCAGTGACTCATTACAAACCCCATCTTATCTTTTACAAGTTGAAAGGATCTAGAGTCCTTATCCATTTTTCAACTCTTTAATGAAAATAAAGAAATTACATTTTTGTGAGACTCTATGTCTTGTCTGATTTACTCAACTTTGATGAAGTCATGGGTGACTTCATTTTCATGAGCCTATGCTCCTGCATCAGTAACACTACCACCACTGGTCACCATGCCAGGGTAGTGTCCCCTGATTATCTTCTTGAAGAAAAAGCAATAAGAATAAAAAATAAAAGGAATGAATTGGGTTTGGAAAAAATTGCATCTAGGACAGGTGCATCTCACCTTCTACAAAGGCACCCACGGGTAAACCTTTGCATTTCCCTGCTACCACTGTACCCTTTGCCAGGACATCCCTTATCCACATCACCCACTTACATGGCTTAGATGAAATATTATTCGGAAACTTTCCTTTTCCAGTGGACACTAGCCCAATAGGGCACCCTATCACTTTCCCCAAACTTGTATTGCAAGCTTGTATAATGTCTTTGAGATTTTAACTAGGATAATAGGGGTTTTATGCACATATTTGATAATATTGATGATGAGATGTGATTGACATTGCTATGATCCATGTGACTTATGAGCCCATGGAGGGCATAGTTGTTGATGTGTAGGATCATGCCCGAAGGACAGGTACCACATTGGACAAGTACACATGGGGAGATGATCAGTTCGGACCTCCATGGGGTTGAAGAGCCCACCCGATGGATGTTGAGACCCCAACAGGGGGCAGAGATGGGACAGAGGGGTTTGCATAGGAAAGAAGGAGGACGTCTTGCAGAGGCACCCCGACAGAGATTGACTTAGGGGGTTGTGCCCTTTTCAGTGGAACATTGGCCTTGGAAGGCCTAGGATGTCACCCTTCATGACCATGACATCACCTAGCAGCATGGACATTTTGGGAGACAGTTGGGGCATTTTTTGCACGTGTGGAAGGTTGGAGAAGCGCAAGGAGGGCTAACGTTTTGCTCCAGGATGTTGCATTTTCCCTAGAAGGGGATAACGTCACCCTAAAAGGGGCATGGTGTCTCTTTATTGCTTGACTAGGTTTTAATTTTAACTAATTAATGTAAAACAGTATGATTTTAGTATTTTGGCCTTCTCGGCCTTTTTCATGACCTAAAAGTGAAATTAGGTCATGGTATTGTATAAATTGAGGGTTTTAACCTTCATTTTTTCATCATCTCTCACTCACCACTTGGTGAGGTCTGAAGTTTGCGCCATTTTTGGGTGATTGGCTTAAATTGTGAGGCGCACTTGTTGAAGGAAGACTATTTTGGACTTATATTGGCATTTTTGGCATTTATCTTGGTGGAAGGTGTTACAAATAGGGTTTGCTACTTGATTTCTTGGTTAAATGTAAGTGAATTTATGCAAAACTTCTTAATTGAATGGTTGTAGTATTGTTCTTCTTGCATTTATGGTTATAATTTGTTGATATAAACTCTAGGTGACAAGCGCACATAGAAGGTCCTTGTCTCATGTCCCTACCAAGATTTTTGAGCCATTTTATTTGTTGAAGTGAGATAGAGCCTTGCCTTAGCAACACTCTTTTATTTCCTTTTATCCCTTGTTGAAGACGATTGAGCCTTGCCTTAGCAACGCTCCATCCATATTCTTCTATGCTAGTCATTTTTCTCATTTATTTAGCTAAGAAGGAGAAAATGCATCAAGGCCTAGTTCCCCTACACCTTGGTGAGTCAATTTTCCCTAGGGTTTGCCTAGCAAATCCTTTCCATAGCAACACGTTGCTTGCAAACCCTCTTGTTTTAGCTTTATGCAATCTTTTGAGCTAGTCATTTTGCCATTGAACTAAGGAAGGAGAAGAGAGCATTGAGGCCTAGTTCCCCTACACCAAAGTGAGACTCTCTCCCCTAGGGTTTCATCCTTGAGGCCTTTCCATAGCAACACCTCAAGGTCTAACCCTCTTTTCCTTAGTCTTACTATTATCACTTGGTCCTTCAACTCTTGTGTCCTCCTTTTGACTCCATATGCCCTAGGAATGCATTGATCTAAACCCTAGTGTGATCTCAAAACAACTTTTAATACTTTGAAAAAACCTTCACCTTTCTAACCCTAGCTTAAGACTAACCTTACTAACTTATTGTTGCCATCATATTTTGCTATAAACATCATTGTGCAGCTAACATTTTACTTTTAAGCAATTGAATGGTTGTTTAAGGCATTATCTAAATAAAGTGCTAATTGTTACAATGAATGCCCAGTTTCCTTAGCATTTATTAAAGAAGTGATATTGTACATCGTTTCCGTCAATATTTATTGCTCAATTGCTTATATTATTAGATAGTCATTGATTATATGAAGTACTAACCAAGGGAGTAAGGTTTCATGTGTGTGTGTGTGTGTGTGGGTGTGTGTGTGTGTGTGTGTGTGTGTGTTGCTTTGTCTCGGGCAGGTACATCTCTTTTTCTGGTTATACTTCTCTTTATTGGTTGGTTAACCGGACTATCTGCTCAGTGGTGACTTGTGAGGGGGGAATTTATCTTTTAGCCTTCAATCCTTTTCCTTATCAAAACCCCAGGTCACAGGGGACGTCTCCCCTGGGCCTTACCTCCCTAAACAAAAAGAACCTTCCTATCGTGGTGACATTCAGTGGGATTGGTTCAGTTACGCCAGTTTGTCCCTTTACATCTATATTTTATCCTAACTACAAACTATGTGATAACATTTTGGCATCGTTTCCGGGGAACACTAAGTCAAACCTTCCTCCAGACGACAATTTTCGGTAAGCCTTGCCTCTAGAGTCTTTTTCTTACAAGCTTACCTGGTGACTCCACTTAGGGTGTTTTCCCTTATCTTTTGATAGTTTCAAGAAAATTATCTGGCGACTCCACTGATGACGAAGCCAACTATGACTTCAAAATGGGATCTAGAAAACTACAAGCCTTTAGACATGAGTAAAATCTTGGGATACCCTAGACAAATTCCCCCCTGGTATGAAAAATGGCTCCCTAGATTCACTGGCATGGATGGAGGAAGACCCGACTATCACATGAGAAAATTTTGGGATTTCTTTCAGCACCACCCTATCAGTGATGATGCGAAAGACTTGGTAATGAAACTCTTCTCTGCCACTCTACATGGAAATGTTAGAAGATGGTATGATAATCTTCTAGCCGCTAGCATCACATCTATGGACCAATTAGAAGAAATCTTTCTCATGAGTTGGGGAATGAAATTAAAAGATATCCAATTGTTACTTAAAGGGCTTGAATACATAAGAAAAACTAAGAACGAAACTCTCAGGGATTTCTGGGTTAGGTTTCAGATGTTACTATACTGGATTCCCAAAATCCATTATCCTGAGGAAAAGTACCTTGTGTACTTCTATAACAATGCACTCTTAGGGCATATGAGCTTCCTCCTAAATAAAAAGGTTCCAAAAACACTCATTGGAGCTCACAACATGTCCATGTGAATCGAGGTAAATCTCTCATTATCCAAAGGTAGACACTTTTCCTCTCTATGGACTAAAAACAATGATGATACCTCGGACACTCTCAGTTCAGAAAAACTAGTTTCCCTTGAAAATTTTACTACTGATTCACAAGAAAGAAGGGAACAAGTTTTTAACCAGCAAAATGAAGACATGGTTGAGGATATGGAACCAGAGAAAATTGATGAAGTATCAACCTCCCCCATACGATGAGGCCATCCAAGAGCCTATCACTCCTGCACAACAACAAGATGAGGAGGTTAGTTTCTTTCCTTTTCAGGATTTCGATGATACCTTATTCCATGATTCAGAGATTGAAAGGGGAATAGAATCCCCGAAAGAAGTAGATCTTCCTTACTATATAATTGAAGATGCAGGGGCAGTTCCTGAGGATGAAAAAATAATGTATGCTGAAAACGCCAAAGACCTCAAAGCTCCTTCACGAGAAGAAACAGTAAGTTACCCTCCTCCCCAAAATTTTGATGATGCTCTACTTTATGATGGGAGAAAATGAGGAGGAGATAAATGAGTCCTTCAATGCTTCAAGTCCTGCATGTTATGATACAGATAGTGACATGGTTGATAACATTGATGAGTTCATACATGTTCGGAGACGTAGGTGTGATATAGTTGGTTATGATATGGATCCCATCTATGACATTGAGAGTAATTTCCAAGTGTTGCCTTTACAATCATCACAACAGATTCTTGACCAGTGGAAACAAGGAGATGATATTTTTACCAATACTTTTCAAAAACCCAAGGAAGACCTAGTACCTTGTTTTCCTGATATCTTTCAGTCTTACCTTGAGGATGTTGATGAGTACTCCTCTGAGCACCTAGATTCTTTCCTTGAAGATGATTGTCAACCATCGTTGTGCTCAAGTCTCGATAGAAGTAAGGACCTTCTTGACCTAAAGAAGGATCCTTGTGACAACACCCCCGGTCCACCTCCAATTACTTTACTTTGTTGTGTCTCTAGAGGTGTAGTTGGGGAGTATGTTTTTTATGTTGATTCTCCTCTGGGGAAAACCCTAGAGTCCAAGGATTGGTTTAATACTACAAGTTTAAGTCTATCATATCGTTGTTTCAACTTTACCTTAAGAGTTTTCCAGTCATATGCCAGATCCTTGTCAATCCCTTCAAAGTGTGAGGACGTCCTAGGTAGCCGGTTTGCAGAGCTGTTGAGTCAGTTTTCTAAAACTTGGATTTTCCTTGACCCCTTCCTGAAGTGGATTTATTACTTTCCTCAGAGATGGATTTGGCGATATTTTATCCCTCCCACCCACCTCCATGAGCTAGATCTTACATTTTCCATTGATATGATACATTTTCTAACTCATGTTGTTGTGCTTAACTTATCACTATTTTGGCTTATGATGAAGCCCAAAGGCAGGTATTGTAGGACATTGTTGGATTAGTTTCATTGATCATTTGATCACATTAAATATCCATCCAACCGGTAAGTATAGGTAATTAGTTTTCTTTCACATTGTTTTATTTCAGTCTATATATGTGTGTGTGTGTGTGTGTGTGTGTGTGTGATGGGGTGGTATCACCACCCCAATCGGTTACTCATATTTCTATTGAGATCAATCAGGTAAAAAGGTTATGCCAGAGATGTCGAGGTTCTCGTGTGCTATATGGTGAGAACGTGTCCCTGAGTTGGAGCCAGATTTTATCCACCACTTTTAGGGATAACTAGGAGATCATGTCTCAAGGCCCACAAGTCCTAGACATGGAGTACTGAGAGATGTATCAACTTTACCATGGCCCTGGAGGGCCCATGTTTTCTCCCTTTCAGCACCTATACCCTGCCAGCAGTAGTAGCATCCATCACCATCATCTCGGTCTTGTGTCAGAGATGGTTCTTGCTCCATGAGGTAATGAGTCTGGGTATCATGGTATATGTCACTCTGATCCTCAAAACCTGTAAATATGTGCATTTAATTCCTTTTGTTTCTAACAAATGCTTGGAACTTATACTTTCTCACTTGACCATGTCTGGGGGGAATGACAGGATGCCCTAGTAAGCCTGTGTTTGTAGGTTTTGGTTTTCCACTGGGGGCATTTCTGAAAAACCATCATCTGCTCTCGTCATAGAACCACTTTTTCATCATGCTTCCTGCTCATCTATCCCATTACACTTGTCCGGACACTGATTTGACCTATCATTTGAGGATTTCACCTTACCTCCTAGGAAGAAGGGGCTAAAGGCCCAGAAGGTAAAAGCAAGCTGGAAAAAGATAAAATCCTGAAAATAAAACCTCGAGATGCTTCGCCTAGGGATCCCCGAGAAAGTAGTAAAAGGCTTCTCAAAAAGAAATAAGAGGGACCCAATAAAAATAACAAAACAAGACCTAGTCAAAGGATAGGGGGTCTCATCACGAGCCAGCCTATTATATCCATGGGTATCTAGCAGTATGACATTACCACCATCTGGTTACCATTACAGGGTAGTGACTCTTGGTTGCATGGCCAAGAGAAAGGGTGTCTCATCACAAGCCAGCCTTCTCATTTCTGTGAAAGTACTTGTGGGTAACGCTGCCACCATTGGTCACCACACCAGGACAGTGTCCCCTAATTAGCTTCTTGAAGAAAAAGAAATAAGAATAAATAATAAAAGGCATGACTTGGGCATGGAAAAAATTGCATCCAGGACAGGTGCAGCTCGCCTTCTACAAAGGAACCCATAGGTAAAAATTTGCATTTCCTTGCTCCCACTGCACCCTTTGTTAG
Source organism: Picea engelmannii (assembly GCA_009831015.1). Taxonomy (NCBI): domain Eukaryota; kingdom Viridiplantae; phylum Streptophyta; class Pinopsida; order Pinales; family Pinaceae; genus Picea; species Picea engelmannii. The sequence goes on along the minus strand of ML783627.1, from coordinate 1,085,675 downwards.
GACACCCCTTATCCACATCACCCACTTACATGACTTAGATGAAATATTATCCGAAAACTTTCCTTTTCCAGTGGACACTAGCCCAATAGGGCACCCTGTCACTTACCACAAACTTGTATTGTAGGCTTGTATAATGTCTTTGAGATTTTAACTGGAATAATAGGGGTTTTATGCACATGTTTGATAATATTGATGATGATATGTGATTGAAATTTCTATGATCTGTGTGACTTATGAGCCCATGGAGGGTGTAGTTGTTGATGTGCAGGATCATGCTCGATGGGAAGGTACCACGTTGGACAGGTACACATGGGGAGATGATTGGTTCGGAACTCCATGGGGTTGAAGAGCCTACCCAATGGATGTTGAGACCCTAGCAAGGGGCAGAGACAGGACAGAGGCATTTTCACGAGAAAGAAGGAGGACGTCTTGCAGAGGCACCCCAACAGAGCTTGACCTAGAGGGGTTGTGCCCTTTTCAGTGGAACGTTGTCCTTGGAAGGCCTATGACGTCATCATTCATGACCATGACATCACCTAGAAGCATGGACATTTTGGGAGACAGCTGGGGCATTTTTGGCACGTGTGGCAGGTTGGCGAAGCCTAAGGAGGGCTAACGTTTTGCTCCAGGATGTTGCATTTACCCTAGAAGGGGCTAACGTCACCCTAAAAGGGGCATGTCATCTCTCTATTGCTTGATTAGGTTTTAATTTTAAGCATTTAATGTAAAACAGTATGATTTTAGTATTTTGGCCTTGTCGGCCTTTTTCAAGACCTAAAAGTGAAATTAGGTCATGGCATTGTATAAATTGAGGGTTTTAACCTTCATTTATTCATCATCTCTCACTCACCACTTGGTGAGGTCTAAAATTTGTGCCATTTTTGGGTGATTGGCTGAAATTGTGAGGCACACTTGTTGAAGGAAGACTATGTTGGACTTATATTGGCATTTTTTGCATTTATCTTCGTGGAAGGTGTTACAACTAGGGTTTGCTACTTGATTTCTTGGTTAAATGTAAGTGAATTTATGCAAAACTTCTTAATTGAATGGTTGTATTATTTTTCTTCTTGCATTTATGGTTATAATTTGTTGATATAAACCCTAGGTGACAAGCACACATAGAAAGTCCTTGTCTCATGTCCCTACCAAGATTTTTGAGCCATTTTATTTGTTGAAGTGAGATAGAGCCTTGCCTTAGCAACACTCTTTTCTTTCCTTTTAGCCCTTGTTGAAGAGTATTTAGCCTTGCCTTAGCAACACTCCATCCATCTTCTTCTATTCTAGCTGTTTTTCTCATTTATTTAGCTAAGAAGGAGAAAACGCATCAAGGCCTAGTTCCCCTACACCTTGGTGAGCCGATTTTCCCTAGGGTTTTCCTAGCAAAGCCTTGCCATAGCAACACGTTGCTTGCAAACCCTCTTGTCTTAGGTTTATGCAATATTTTGAGCTAGCCATTTTTCCATTGAACTAAGGAAGGAGGAGAGAGCACTGAGGCCTAGTTCCTGTACACCAAAGTGAGCCTCTCTCCCCTAGGGTTTCATCCTTGAGGCCTTTCCATAGCAACACCTCAAGGTCTAACCCTCTTGTCCTTAGTCTTACTATTATCACTTGATCCTTCAGCTCTTGCATCCTCCTTTTGACTCCATATGCCCTGGGAACGCACTGATCTAAACCCTGGTGTGATCTCAAAACAACTTTTAATACTTTAAAAAAACCTTAACCTTTCTAACCCTAGCTTAAGACTAACCTTACTAACTTATTGTTGCCGTCATATTTTGCTATAAACATCATTTTTCAGCTAATGTTTTACTTTTAAGCAATTGAATGGTTGTTTAAGGCATTATCTAAATAAAGTGCTAACTGTTACATTCAATGCCTAGTTTCCTTAGCATTTATTGAAGAAGTAATATTGTACATCATTGCTATTATATAAACTTTGACTTAGTCAATAATTATTGCTCAATTGCTTATATTATCGGATAGTCATTTATTATATGAAGTACTAACCAAGGGAGTAAGCTTCCATATATATATATATATATATATATATATATATATATATTTGGTTACACTTTTCTTTATTGGCTGGTTAGTCGGACGATCATTTTGCAGCTAATGTTTTACTTTTAAGCAATTGAATGGTTGTTTAAGGCATTATCTAAATAAAGTACTAACTGTTACATTCAATGCCTAGTTTCCTTAGCATTTATTGAAGAAGTGATATTGTACATCGTTGCTATTATATAAAAATTGACTTAGTCAATATTTATTGCTCAATTGCTTATATTATCAGATAGTCATTTATTAGATGAAGTACTAACCAAGGGGGTAAGCTTCCATATATATATACGTATATATATTCTTTTGGTTATACTTCTCTTTATTGGCTGGTTAGTCGAACGATTTGCTTGGTGGTGACTTGTGAGGGGGGAATTTATCTTTTAGCCTTCAATCCTTTGCCTTCTCAAAACCCTAGGTCACCGGGTACATCTCCCCAAGGCCTTACCTCCCTAAACAGAAAGAACCTTCCTATCGAGGTGACATTGGGTGGGATTGGTATAGTTACGCCTGTTTTTCTCTTTACATCTATCTTTTATCCTAAGTACAAACTGTGCAATAACACGTCCTTCGAATCTCCCGATACCGAAGACGTTTCACAATTCGGTGATCGGCGATCGGTATTTCATTTCCGTTCAATGCTTATTCCTTTATTCTTTTGTCGATGGTGAAGGGATCGGTCATCAATGATATTCTTGGTGATGCTTGTCGTGAAATAAATCTTGTGTCTGCCAATGCCGATGAATATCGGGGCTCGGCAACTTTGGTTTTCTCTGGCGTTTTCTTTCACGCTTAATATTTTTCGATGTTGAATTCCTTAAGCGCGTTTGGGAAGGATTTGACTGTCAATCCTCTAATTTAGATATTAGTATTTTAAGTTAATGGTTTTTTACATGTCCAAGCAATCTTTTAAAGACTTAATGAGAATCAAAATTGATAAGCAAAGGACACATTTCTTATATTAGACAATGCCAAAAGATCAAGTGGTACCCAAAAAGTGAAATTTTGACGTAGACTTATTAGGGTGTGTTGAGTGCTCAACAGTATGTCGATCTCATTAAAAAGTTTGCTAATACTTTTGCATGGTCCTATGAAAATTTGAAGACATTTGATACTGACAACATCCAGCACAAGATCCCTCTGAAAACTAGCTCCAAGCCTTTCAGACAGAAGATTAGACAATTTAATCCTATGTTAATGTGCATAATTGAGAAAGAGCTAAAAATAATGTTCGATGCCAATATTATTGTACCATTGAAGTATTCAAACTAGGTGGCCAACTTAGTACATGTGAGGAATAAAAGTGGGGAGATATGCTTATGTGTTTATTTCAAGAATCTCAACAAGTGTTCTTTGAAGTACAATTACCCCCTCCCCAATATGGACCATATTTTATAGAGGGTGGTAGGTGCACACAGAATTTCCTTGTTGGATGGATACTTTGGTTATAACTAGGTAGCAATTTGTGAGGAAGATAAAGAAAAGACAGCATTCACCACCCCGTGGGGAACATTCATGTATGACAATATGCCCTTTGGGCTCATGAACGTAGGGGCCACTTTTCAAAGGGCCGTGGACATAGCTTTCATGGGGGAGAAAGACAAATTTATGGTCATATACCTAGATGACATTAACATTTTATCCAAGTCTGATCAGGAAAATTTGCAGCATTTGGAGCAGGTTTTCAAGAAATGCAGGAGGTAGGAGATATCTCTCAATCCTAAGAAGTCTCACTTTTCCATGCCAGAAAGGAAGCTCCTGGGACACATCATATCATCCGAAGGCATAAAAATTGATCCAAAGAGGGTTTGTGCCATTCAAAAAATTGAGATTCCCATAAATAAGAAGGTTGTCAAATCTTTTATTGGTAAGATAAACTTCCTCGGATGCTTTGTGCTGAATTTTGCTGAAATTCTGAAGCCTGTTAATAACATGTTGAAGAAATATGTTGTGGTAAAATGGTACTTGGAGGAGAAATCATCTTTCCAGACAATCAAGCAAGATTTAGTTGAAGCACTTGTATTGGCCAGCCCTGACTATGCCAAATATTTCTTCATCTTTTCCTTTGCCTCAGAGGAAACAATTGTTGTCGTACTACTGCAGAAAAACAAGGAAGGGCATGAGCAGCCAATATCCTTTTTCATCAGAGCCCTCTGAGATGTTGAGCTCAAATATGATATAATAGAAAAGTAGGCTTATGCACTAGTCAAAGCACTCAAGGCCTTCTGGGTTTACATGCTATAGTATAGCATAATGGCCTTTGTTCCTAGAAGCAGTGTCAAAGAGATTCTGGTCCAACTAGACTGCGAGGGGAAAAGAGGAAAATGGATTGTCAAGTTGTTGGAGTATTATTTGCACATAAATCCCACCAAGTTGATCAAGGGGAAAGGACTGGCCAAATTTCTATCAGAATCAAACTGCAAGGTGCTAGAGTTGCATCAAATATTCACCCAATCAGATGCACCCACCATACAGCTTGGACAAGATAATTTACAGGTATTTGAAAAATATTCCTCTTCACCTTGGTATAAAAACATCATCTATTTTCTACAACATTTTCAATGTCCACCAGATGTGAAGAAGACAAAGGCCAGGTCTCTCAAGTTGAAAGCCATCAAGTTCTGCATTTCAAACCAGAACTTGTATTGGAGAGATCCTGCTGGCATCCTGCTAAGATGCCTTGATGAAAATGAAGCTAAACAAGTCACAGAAGAAATACACAAAGGAGTGTGTGGAAGGCACCAGCATTGGAAAGCCACATTGCTCAATATCCTGAGGGCATGATACTATTGGCCCACCCTTTTCTCTAATGTTCTTGCCACTGTTAGAGCCTACAATGAATGTCATATTTTCGCAGGGAAATAGAAGTTACTATCACTGCCCCTGAAACCTATCAAAGCCAGTAGTTTGTTTCAGCAAAGGGGTTAGACTTCATAACCTAAATAAATCCACCCTCCAGTGGACAACACAAGTGGATCCTCACTACCACCGACTACTTCACCAAATGGATTGAGGTTGTGCCCACCAGGAATGCCACTGACAAGGTAATCATGAATTTCCTGGAAACTAATATTTTTTCCAAATTTGGTTTCCCCAGCAAGCTCGTAACATACAATGCCCAATCTTTCAAGTCTAAATCCATGATTGAATTCCATGGAAGTCATAACATTTCCTTGACACATTACACACCCTATTACCCTCAGGGAAATGGCCTGGCAGAATCATCAAAAAGACTCATCAGAATCATCAAAAGGTTGTTGACTGAAAGAAAGAAATCCTGGGACTCTAAACTCAAATATGCCTTATGGGATGATAGGATCAGCACCAAGAAGTCTCTGGGAACCTCACCATTTCAGCTTATTTATGGCATAGATGTCGTTTTTCCTACTCAGCTTGGTATACCAGTCCTAAAATTCTTGCAGGAGGATATTGAGGAGACCAATGACATCCAACGGAGGATCTTCTAGATTATAGAAGTTCAGCAGAGAAGAGAGGCACTTGATCATAGAAAAAAGGAATACCAGAGCAAGATCAAATTAGCCTTTGATAAGAAAACCAAGAAGGAAATTTTTCAGGAAGGAGACCTGGTTTTGAGGTGGGATGCCAGAAGGGATGACAAGTCCAAGCACGATAAATTTGACAACCTCTGGTTTGGCCCTTTTAAGGTGATTGAAGTTCTGGAAAACAACACATTCATCTTGCACAATATAGATGATACAGAGATATTTGGAGGCCCAGTACATGGGCACTTCCTGAAACACTGTTTTGTTTAAGGATTGGGGAAGGTCCCTCTTGTACCATAGATGCTTTCCTTTATTGTTGATTTTGATTAGTTAGTTGTGTGTGAATAAAGAATCCATAGCCCAACAAGGCATTGAGGTATACTTTCATTTTTTATTTCAATAAAATGCATGGATGAGGGACAGTAACATATACGTCGGGCTAACAAAAAGAAATGAGGGTAAGTGATCAAAGGTAAGAGCAGTTATGTAATCTCAAGGCACCGATCTACAGTTCTTATCACCTCACATGGACGAGCTATCCCCAGTTGGAGCCAATGTTCTAACCTAGGTCTACACTCTCTGCCTCTCCTCTCTTTTTCCCTACGCCTTCATAATTTTTCCTTTTTTCTAGTTGGTTAAGTCAGTTTCCCACTACTGAGTGTCTTGGCCCTTATTCGTCTTTGAGTCTTCACATGTTTATTTTCTGTTTTTCTTGAAAGGATGAAATATATGTTGGATTTGGTTTGAATTTCTTGTCATCGCGTGCACCATTGATTGAGCTCACCACGGGTCTACCAAGTCTTTTCTATGTACAAGAAATGCCCGTGCACACGATGCAACAATCCAGAACAACAAATTTTGGGCTCAGACTGTGGGAATGAACAGATAAATATTCAGTGGTAAATATCCGCCAAGTAAATAATATCAACGCTGTCATCCATTCGTGGACACATAATTGCACAGATTTTAACACCAATAGTCGTCAGCAGACTCGAATCCTGAACTGCCAAAGACCCGAAGAGAATTTGAGTCGTTCATCTATCATGACACGCGGTGACAGATCATCTACTTAGGCGATTTTCACTTCGGGAGTTTTCCAAGCATAAACATTCGAAACTCCTGAAGAGCCAAAGACCTGAAGTCCCGAAATGAATTGGGACAATACATCAACGGAGACACGTGGAAGAAAAACGTCACTTCGGCGATTTTCCTCTAGGAGATCTTCATGCTTGACATTTGAAACACTCGAAGAGCCAAGGACCCGAAGTCTCAAAGTAAATCTAGACCATCCATCAGACAGGACATGTGGCGATAGATCAGTTACTTCGATGATTCTCCTCCGGGAAGTTTCGAAGCACTAATAGTTGAAACTCCCAAAGCCCAAAGTGTCGCAACATGTGGCAACCAGCAGTTGAGACATTTGGCATACTCATGAGGTCGAACATGTGGCATTCATATCAAGCCATTTGGTTGTGTCATTCACCCATTTCCACGTGACATGTGTCACCTTTCTTTCCAAGACACCTCATCATCTGTGACATCATCCGACATCAGGCCACCATGTCACTTCGGCAATTTTCCTCCAGGAGATCTTCACACTTAACATTTAAAAATCTTGAAGCCCGGATATCTGAAGAGAATATGGACCATTCATCCATCACGAAACGCGTCAGTAGATCATTCACTTCGACGATTTTCCTTGGGGAGATGTTCCATGTTTCATATTCAAAACGCCCGAAGCCCGAAAGTCCAAAGTGAATCTAGACCATTGATCCCAGGTCAACGAGAACCGTCGATCCTTGCAACAGGTACATGTCACCCAGATCTCGGATTGTAATCAAATTGGCAGCTATAGTTCATTGCGTAGACGTGAACTTCCCGGATGTTAATTTTCCAAAGCGGTCCCGCAATTTAAACCATGGCTTTGTTGGAAAGGTATGTGGCAGATTCTGATGAATTGCAGGCCCAAAGGTGGTCTGAATCCAAACCACCCTCAATAGCTCCCGCAATCACGTGCTTGAATGATGTCGGCTCACCGCGTCACCTTACATGTCATCTCCCCTCATCCCACTCACTACTCTCGCTCCTCTCACCACCCGACACTTGTCCTCCATTTAACCCCACATTGATCTCCATCGGTGGTGGCCCACCTTTCCAGGTCAATGGTCCTTATCGAAACTTGGACCCCCAGACCATTCTACCTTTAACGGTGGGGNCCGAGTAAGTGTTTTTCCCATCGCAGGCCCTACCTAACGTGGCAGATCCTCAAGAAGTTGTACCCCCCCCTCTCTAATCTGCTTATCACCTGCACCCCCCTCTGAGTTCCTCCCGCGTTGTTTTTCAATGTCGCCCCTTCTCGCCTTTCACCACTCACTTCCCAACTCATCTACTCATCCTCTCCCTACGCACCACCTATATCCCTCACTACACATCATCTACCCTCGCGTCCATTCGTCTTGTCTCCCGGTCAGATTCTTGCCTCCACGTCTTACCTCATGTCCGATGGGCTGACAACCATTCTAGTTAAGCTCTTTCGCAGGTAAAGATGGTAGTTGATGGGTCAATACAAAGAGTTCTTGGCTTCCAAAAGCTCAGGGATAGAAAAAGAGATAAGTCTCAATCACAGGTCGACGCAAGTTAGTTCCAGAAACACTTCAGCAAACTCTGCTCATGCAGCTGGTTATCTCCAGTGGTCTCCAACAACTCGCATGCATGCCAGTGCTCAATGCAGAGCTCTGTTATGTCACATCGTGGCCTATTTTCTACCAATTTAGTTCCTCCATCACATACATCAGTTTTGTCGTAGAGATAGTAGAAGTTATATTTGATTAAGTCCGGCATTTTCCTAGATTAGATGTAACAGTGGTCTTCTTTGTGTGATAAGAACCACTCTTGTTGTTTAATTCCAGCATCTTAGTGAAGTTAATATTTTGTTTTACGAACAATTCCCTAGATCGAGGTCTCAGTCCTCTAAGGACGAGAGCCTCTGCGACTCTTTTAAATATTTATTTTTTGGATATTTTAAAGGTGGGATTTTTTTAGGAAAGAACACCAGGTCGGATTTTTTGAGGAAAGAATAGAAATACAATAGACTGGTTTATGAATGGATTAAATCTTTCTACCTGGTGAACATACTCTTGATGACAGTGTTTCGTTCCACTCTTCATGTGTTTTCATTCTTATCTTGAATACAGTTTTTTATTTGTGCAACGTACATTTCATTTCCTTTCAGCTATTGTATGACTTATTTTTACTGATATGCAACCTATCAAACAGCTAATGCTTTGGTAAAGATTTGTTTTCTACAACCTGTGGGAGTTATTATGTTTTGATACATGTTTTATGACTTGAAATGATATTTTAAGTATTGAACTTCTTGCAGCAGATTATTCATTGAGTAGTTTGTAGTTTCTTTATGTTTTCTATTATTTCACTGGTCTGTCATTAGTGTGCCATCAGCCAAGGAGGGTCCTCATCCATATCATTATGCCAACCCAACCTTTCCTTTGTCTTGATAGAATAACTCTCTAACCAACCAACAAAAATTTGAAAGAAACGATCATTCTAAACTGATAGGTGGCCTAGCTCTGCCCTTTAGCAGTCAAGTGCAAACCTTAGGACCAACACCTAGATTCATTCTTTTGAAACAAAAATTTCCACTTATATTACCTTTATCAGAGCACAAATAGTTAATATCTTACCTATTTTCTTCAAATCGGACTTCTCTTCTTAGCACAGAGCTTCACAAGTCAAGTAGAGTATTGTGCACCACAGAAACAGATCTATGAACAGAGCTTTCTTTTTTCTCCATTTCCCAACAATCACAGTTTCAGGTCCTGGCAACGGGACCATTTGTTGGCACAAGGGAAGACCCAGGGTTCAACGCTTCAACAGCACACCAACAAAACCCTAACTACTGGCCCTTTCTGCAACACCTGCGAAGCAGATGAAGTCTCACCCAAGGTAGAAGCAGGGGGGGTTGTAGGAATCAAGTGTCTACAACCTAGCTGGGACACAGAGCTGTGATCACAATGCTTAACAGAGCACTTAGAAATTAACATTCATTAACCTTTAACCCTTATTCACATTGCAGATAAAACCCTAATTACAGAACAACGCAGTATTCAACCAGATCTAAGCATATCTAACCATTCAGCACATAGCATCAACAGATCTAGCATTCATTTATGATATTAAGTACTAAGCTACTACATCAGATATATCTAACATTCATAAATATTACAACACTAAGCATAAATCACATCAATCGCACAAAGAAACCACAACACAAGATATATGTGGTTCACCCCCAGTGTGGGGCTACGTCCACCAACTCTTCTCCTCTTTTATTAGCTTCTTCCAATCTTCTTACATTCATAGAGCCACAAAGACAACTCTGCATAGGACAGGAGATATGCGCACACCTCACCAGATCCTCCTTCCCTGAGCTTGGCTCAGCACGGATCCTTCTTATAATCACTTGCACTTAGCTCTGCAAGTTCTCAACACACAGTATGCACAAGGCATTCACAACTATTTGCACTTAGCACACTGGCTTACTAGATCTAGTACTTCTTACATCGCCTAGATATTTATTTATACATTACAAAAGGGGACTAAGTATGGGTAAACCCATGGGTCGACATCCCATACCCATTACATAAACCCTAAACCCAAAAATATCGCAAACATGACCAAGGTTTTCAAAAACTTGGTCGAGGGCCAACAAACCACCTCTCTAAAATGAATGGGGACTAATGTCCTCATGAGGTTGTCGTTTCGGTCCTGACGGATTCAAGCGTCAACAGGTTGCCATGCATGAGTGACTTCCACTAGTATAATTGAGTGTAACTGACTCTGAATTGAAGAGGAATGTCCTATTTTGTAGGGGAATATTCTCTAGAGAGAGAATTATCATCTAAGGAATCATTCTCAACATTGGACTATCAAACTTAGGAAAATAATTCAATGTGAGTGTGTAATATCTCCAACACCCCCCTGAACATTACTAGGGTGTATATGATGAATGGGTCTCGACAACCAAGCCCATGTTAAGTACCCATTGTAAAATGCATCTAAGAACAAAACATTGAAAAATCGAGGAAAGAGGGAAAACCTCATGGGAAAATCCCCCCTCAAAGTACAATGCATCAAAAGATTTTAAAAAAAAAATACAATTGCTTAGAAACTGTGTCCTTCACTCCAAGGAGACCTTACAAATGTGCCATATTATGTTGAGTGAAGATTTTGTTGAAGAGGTAGATGTATGTACGGATATGATGAAGTAGATGAATCACTGATATATCCACATATATCCACCTTTTCTTATTGTAAATAAGAATATCCAAATCCATGTGAAGTTTGGATGAAACTTTGAAAATCGCACGGCCATTTCCGGAAAAATGCTGAAAATTTATTGATTTTAAAATGCTCATAACTTCATTTCTCGGACTCCATTTCGAACGATTTGTTTTTGAAATTGGATATTTTTTCGAGAGGAATTCAAATATCCAATTTGTCTCTACAAATTATGCTCAGAAAATGTCAGAATTGAATATGATGTGTGTGTCCCCCTTTCTGGCTCCTGATATGCATACATGCCACATGCATGTGGCTCCTGAGACGCACACATGGCGCATGCAAAAGTTTATTCATGTGAATATTGTGATGCATGCATGATATATTCCACATGAAATTAATAAAACAAATCTGAAACAGGGTAGACATCATCTGTAATTAATGGAACAAAAAATTGTGCAGATACTTATGTATAAGACTCTTCAGAATAAGAGGCTTGATATTTTGATGGTTTCTCTTCTAGCTCTATCTTTTCAATCTCCTACATGCAATATTCACAATCTTATTTATTCCTGAATAGAACCTCCAATCTGGTCCATAGTTCGTTTGGATTTGAGCCTCGTGATTCATCATATACTTGGTGGATAATTTCAGGAGGAATAGACTAGAAGATACATCCTATGGCCATATCTTGTATATTGAGAGAGTCATTTTTCTCACCGGCAGAATCAAGCTCTACTTCCATTTCCATGGTTATTTGGTATAATCCTCTACTTCTGAGAAGAATTATAATCTTTATCTTCCACTCCAAATAGTTATATGGTGTTAGAATTGAACACAACGAAAATTCCATTCTTCATGTATTCTTCAATCTTCAGTAACTGCAAATAAAGTGTTGGTGTGACTTCTTCCTAGCAGCATGTGGGCTCTGATACCATGTAAAATGTGGTGAGTACCTGTACAATAGATCTAGCTAGAAGAATAATGAACACAACTTTCAAAGGTAATAAAACGAGAGAAAAGAATTGGAGAGAAAAGAATAAGAAAATGTATTAACCAAATGAGTGAATGATAATTTACACATGATATACTTTGTATAGCTCAACTAATGCGTAGTGGAAGAGAATCCAATGCACCATAGTGGTGGTCTAGAGATATATGGACACACATAGGCAGTTACCAGAGTTAACTTCCACCTAGTCCTAGTTAACTAGTATTGTAGTCTTCAGTTACCTGAGTCACACGTGTGGAAGTGAGAGAAGCACATGAAATTGTTGGTGATAAAACCGAGGTTTCCATGCATGAGTGACTTCCACTAGTCTAACTAAGTGTAACTGGATCTAAATTGAAGAGAATATTCTCCTAGAATGTAAGAGAGGTTCCTAAAAAATAGGAGACCCTCAATAATGACTAATAAACATAGGAAAATAAGGAAAAAATACCCTAGGTGTGTGTAATATCTCCAACATCGGTTACATAGAGGCTATTTGAAACAAATTGTCCATAGACCTAATTAAAATAGGGAATGTAAATTTCATCTTTAACATTGATGACCTAGAAAAAATCCTCCAAATGGCAGCCAATTATACTTCTTTTCTTTCCCTACAACACTATAGTCAAATCCCTAGCACTGTAGGTAAAACACACCTTTCCATATATTATTGAGCATGAGAATATTAGCTTGATCAAAGGGAGATGCATTTCAAATATCATTGTTATTGTATAAGAAAGGATGGATTGAACCAAAATTATTGGTCAATATACATTATTTCTTAAACTTGACTTTGAAAAAACTTATTGTGTGGAATTACCTCAATCAAGCCATGCTTCAAGCCTTAGAATTTGGCTCCTTCATTATTTATGCAATAAAAACTTTTAGGATGAGTTAACTTGCCTCGTTGTCAATGGATATAACATTGAATAGATTTCCCACCTTTTTCATTCTATTTGTTTGGGATTCCCATTATCCCCTTCACTTTACATTATGATAATGAAATCTTAAGCTCTCTTACAACAAAAGGTTGGCTTGGGGTCTATATGAGGAATTCCTCTCATAGACCATAAAGATGCACCATTGATTAATGGACATTTCAACCACTACTTGAAACTTAGGAAGATGTAACATACTACATGAATAATGTACATTGTCTAAATAGGTTAAATCTTATCTCGGATCTAATATCCAATGGAAGAAAAAAATGTGTTATCAATAAAACCTCCACTTGCTCCTATAGTGATTAGAGGAAATGCATTAATGTTGGATCCAATCAAGCGAGAAATTCAAATTCTTAAGGTTTCATTTTACATTCAGAGCCTCTACCTCTCATGATCGATAGTGCATAGGATCTATGGCTAAATGCCTTATTAATCAATTTTCTTTAGCAACTTGATATTAAATTTGCACTAAGATTATATTAGCAACCTACATAGTACTCTTGTTGGGCATTTGAGATCCTTCCTATATGACAATTTTGAGGGAGGGTATGGATTTCATATCAATTGTTATTTCTTTTGCAACCATAGGGAGTGACACACACCAAAATATCTTACTTCACAATTGTATCAACACATGCATACCATATGATAAAGTGTTGTTGGTGCACCCCAACTTACATACCCTACTTATTACCCTAGCCCCAAAAAAATTTGAAGCCTATTTTGTATCCCATAGTATATGGAAGGCTTGAGAATCCATTAAGTATTTCCTACAATGTAAGGGGGATAAATGTTGGGGGGCTTTCAATAAATGGTCATTCCACATAGTGGTCTCTTGTCCTTCTTGAAGAGGGAAAACCTCTAGTGAAAAACCCCATGGTTTTCATCCCTACATTTTACTAAGAAAGGCATTTGAACACTGCAAGATATCTTTGTAGAAATTCCAATCCCTAGATGACTATTGTCCTTATGATCTCAATTAAACAAATAAATTGTTGAATTTAATTAACATGAAAATTAATTTCAAACCATTGCATCAATCATACAATGGCTAGAAAATTAAATAACAAAAACATAAAATAGTTTCACACATATAGAGGTAATTTCTCCTTCGAAATCAAATTTTCATTCCTTATTCAAATCTTACAAGGAAACCTCCATAGTTTTCCAAACTAGTAGCTACACGATTAATCAAAATCACCTTAGAAACATATATGCATGAAAACCGATAAGAAACAACTTGCAAGGAAGGTTTTATTGTATGTTGTATGGATCCATGTGAATGTACGCATCTATTGTACATGCGGCTACTATACAACCTCCTTCTTCTTTGTGCTTTGTCTCTCTCCTACTCATCAACTTTTCTCAATTGTTTGTTATCCCTGTTGAACTAAAAATTGTGTCTAAACTCCCTCCTTGACCTATCTTTATACTTTTAGTTGAAATCCTAATCTACCAAAACCCTAATCTCTCAATGAAATGTATGGTTGAGATTACTCCTAGTGTAATTCATTAATGTATGAAATACACTTTATTAGACTCGATAGGTAAATAAAACTCTATTCACTTTTTCCTAAAGTGAAGTACAAAATAGAGTTACTTCTTGAAATATCTCGAATCACTTCCAATGCATTCACACTAAACATGTGTGAAATTTCATGTCCAAGCTATATTTCTCAACAGTTCTTCTTAGCGAGGAAGGAATTCTGCACCAATCAAAGTTTATCTCTGAATGCTTCAAACTTCCCTTTTGCGAAGGTCTTTTTTAGAATATCAACTAATTGCTAATATGTGGTAATATACTAGATTTTCATTGCTCCCTTCTAAATCATGTCTTATATGAAGTGATATATGATCTCTATATTCTTCGACTTTTCATGAAATACTAGATTCTCAAAGAGTTTGATGCAAATCTAATTATCATGGTAAATGATCATAGGATACAACATGGATCCAATTCCTTATCAAACAATATTACAAGTAACTTATGAAGCCAGATATCCTCAAAACTAGTAGTATTGGTTTCCATGTATTCTTCCTCTATTGAGGTGAGTGCCACAAAAGTCTACTTTCTGCTAAACCAAGATATCATCATTGAACCCAAGCTAAAGAAACACCCTATGGTGCTCTTCATATCTGTTACATTTCCTACCCAACATGATTTTGTATACCCCGACAAATTCACTTCAACATCTCCAAGATATCTCAAACCATACTCCAATCTACCCCTCAAGTACCTGAGCACATGTTTTACTGCTACCCAATACTCCTGCCTCGGATCCACCATGCACTGACTCAAGATGTTCACTACAAAACCTATATATGGTTTAGTGTTGACCAAATACATCAAGGAACCTATCAGTTTCGTGTAAAATGTTAGATCCACCATATCTGAATTTCAAGTTGTCATGTTATTTAGATTAGTGATCATTAGTGTGACCATAGGTTTTCATTACTCCATCTGAAATATCTTTAGGATCTCAACTACATACTTACCCTACCCAAGGAATATATACCTTGGTCTCTGTCAAACCTCCAAACCCAAGAATACATCATGTGAATGTCCTTCATCTCAAACTCAATAACCATGTATGCTTTTAACCCTCCAATGAGCTTCTCTGCAGCTGTAAGAACCAAGTAATCTACATACAACACCAAAATAAGTTGTAATTATCCTCCAACAATTACATAATATAAGTTAGGATTTGCTTCACTTTTGGTGAATCCCATACTCTCCAAATAGCCATATATCCCGGAGTACAATGATCTTGGTGCCTACTTAAGTCCATACAAAGCTTTCTTAATCCCACAAACATCAGACTCCTTCCCATTTACCTCAAATCACTAAGGTTTCTATATGTACACTTCTTCCTCAATGATCTCATTAAATAAAGTTGTCTTCACATCCATCTAATGTATCCTCCATCCCATAAATTAAATTAAGGAAATAATTTCTCTAATGGAAGTGTGCCTGGCAACTGGAGAAAATTTCCCATCATAGTCCACTCCCTCTTTCTAGGAGAACCCTCTCTCCATGAACTTATAAACACTACCATCTGTTGCATGTTTGATCTTGTAAATCCACCTAGAACTCATTATTGACTTCCCCTCTAGTCTTGGCACTATTTCCCTAGCATCATTTTTCATGATGGAGGTGTACTCCTCCACCATGGCATCTTGCAGTACCTTCTACTTTGTTTCCTCTTAAAGTTTGAGAGGCTCAAAATCTATGATGTTACTCATCAATGCCATGCAGTTTGGAAACCTTTGTGGAGGTTTTCTCTCTTTTAATGTGCTCCTAAGTCAATGTACTCCTAAGAATCCCTCATTGTCTAACTAAACCATCAAGGCATATTAACAAAACTAGAAGGAGTTGGTGTCTCCTCCTCTTCACCTAAAGGTTATTGTCCTGCACTAGAAGTCACTCGTGACCCTAGATCAACCTTTGGAGCTTCCTTATCATCATCCTCTATCACTGGAATATTCTCATGTGACTTCATGTATGCAAATTCTTCCTCAAACTTTACATCCTTACTCACTATCATATTTCTTTTCTTTGGATCCATGTAAGCCTTTGAATTCTCACTTAACCTACAAATAAACCCTTCTTAATGCAAGGCTCCAAATTGTTCCTCTTCTCCACCGATACATGGATGTAAATTGGACATCCAAATATGTGGAAATAATTCACCTCTAGCTTCACTCCAGTGAATTCCTCCTCTAGTGTTTTGTCCTCCAATATAGTATGAGGACACCTATTTTGGATGTAGATTGTTGTGTTGCATGCCTCTACCCAAAGAAAAATCGGCAAGTCCTGGTCACGAATCATGGCCTTAGTATCCTCTATGAAAGATAGATTCTTCCACTCCACAACCCCATTCTATTATGGGTTGTACGAAACAATTAGCTCCCTCTTGATCATTTTCTCCTTGTAGAAACCCTCAAACTCCTTGGATGTATACTCACCCTCATTGTCTAATCTCAATAATTTGATCTTCTTCCCTGTATAGTTTTCATTTAGAGCTTTGAACTACTTGAATTTTATAAATACCTCATCCTTGATATTTAAGAAGTATATCCAAATCTTGCGAGAGAAGTCATCAATAAAGGAAACATAATACATGCTTCCTAAAATTGATGCTACTAACACTAGTTGAAAAACATCTGAATGCACTAGGTCTAGAATCTCCTTAGACCTATGCTCGCTACTTGAGAAAGTATCCTTTCCATTCTTTCCAATCTTTCACCCTCTACATACTCCCTACTACTCAATGTTGAACTCCGAAAGGCTTATGACTATCTCCCTAAAAATAGGAAATACCTTGGGATGCAAGTTCCCCATCCTCTTGTGCCACAACTTGAACACATTTTCATTGTTGCAACCTTATAGATCTCGAACAGGTTCACCTTGCAACCTATGAAGATTAATTTCTCTAACCCCCATCACCTATGTTGCATCTAGGCTATGTTCCTTTGGTTTGATCATGACTTTTTGGTTCTTAAACTCCACAACATAGCCCTTATTCTCCATAACCAAAACTAAAATCAATTCTTCCTAAGACCTAGAAAAATCAAAACATCATCGAAGTCTAAAAAGTTACCTTACTAGAGATAGAAAGGAATAGTACCAACTCATGCTATTGGGTACTTGGCATCATCACCAAGCTCAACCTAAACCCAAGTCCAACTTTGTTAGACTAAAAAATAATTGTTGGGTTGATGTTATATGGCGATATGCCCCACTTCCCACATACAATGCATTCCTAGGAATTGTGTTGGTAAAAATGAAAGATATCATGGAGAAATATTTCTCAAACTTGGAAGAAAATTCATTCATGAGTTTCTACAGAGGATACTACATGGTTTTGTTGTTGCTTACTTTTTTCATTCTTCTTATCTGGACACTATGATGCATAATGCATGTTTTTATGACAAATGATACACTTAATTTTTCTCACGTCCTTCTTCTCTGACTGTGAGGATGGCTCCTCAATATTTCCCTTACCCTTACCTCTACCCTTATTTTTCTATCCAAATAAGACTAACTTTCTCATCACCACCCTTCTTGCTAGATTTTGACTCCATTTGAGTCTTCTCCTAGATACATTCATCCCATAACCTTTCAAAGTTAGGAAGGTTCTCATAATCACAAATGCCTTTGACAAATAGTTCTCATAAATATAGGAATCCATTCAGTGCCATGTTCACTAGCTCTTCATCTGCAATCTTCTCCCAACTGCTACAAGTTGATCATGAATCTATGTGACCTTCATAAGGTAACTGGTGAAAAAATATAATATGTTCATCTTTATCGCTCTAAGTTCATTCCATAATATCATCTCCCTATTTATGTTCTCACTATGGTAGAGGCCAACTAGGGCATTGAACATATCCTTTACAGTCTTATTCTTTGATATATGAGGAATCAAACGATCTTTTATGGCCTCCATAATAGTCATCTTGGACTTCACTTCCTTCTTCTTGTGAGCTGCCAATAGTTGTGGATCCATAGATTCTATCACAACATCTTTGAGGATGTCCCAAAGATCATTCTCTTCCAACAAAAGTGTAACCTTGCCTTTCCAAGATAAGGAATTTGAGGCACCCTCCAATATGTTCTTGAATACGAGGCTAGCTAATTCCATCTTTGAGATCTATTGTACAAACTCCTAGATATAAAAGTTAGTCCTTTATTGAAACCCTCTAATTGTTGGTCCTTGTTTTCAACAGTTGATTTGTTGTTGCAAACTCTTGAGAATCTCAATCAAAGAAATAAATTTGATGCAATATATAAATTTCTATCCCTAGGTGACTATTGTCTTTATGATATCAATTAAACAAATAAATTGTTGAATTTAATTAACGCAAAAATTAATTTCAAACCATAGCATCAATCACACAATAGTTGGAAAATAAATAGCAGAAACATAAAATAGTTTCACACATACACACGTAATTTCTCCTTCAAAATCAACTTTTCATTCCTTATTGCAAGCTCACAAGGAAACATCCTCAATCTGCCAAACTAGCAGTTGCATGGTTAATTAAAATCACCTCATAAACATATATACACAAAAATCGAGAAGAAACAACATGCATTGAAGATTCGTATGACTATATGAATCCATTGTATGGATTTGTACAACTCTACGGATTTGTATGAAACCGTACGACTGTACATATGGCTATTTTACAACCTATTTCTATGCAACCTCCTTCTTGTCTTTACTCTATCTCTTATCCTACTCTTCAACTCTACTCAATTTGTTGTTGTCCATGTTTGACAAAAAATTGCATGAACTCTCTATCTCAACTTGCCTTTATACTTTTAGCTAAAACCCTAATCTCTTAGTGAGATGTACAGTTGAGATTAATCCTAGTCTAAGTCATTAATGCATGAAATACACTTTATTAGACTCAATAGCTAAACATAATACTTTTCATATTTTCCTAAAGTGAATTACAAAATAGAGTTATTTTAGAAATATATTGAACCACTTCCATCATGTTCATATTGAACCCGTGCGAAAATTCTTTTCTAGGATATATTTCTCAACAATCTTCTCCTTTAAATGAGGAGATTGCATTCCCTAATCACAACTCAAACAAAATTATGGTTTAAGTGTTGAGATATTTTGTCTAATCCTCACTTGTGACCACATGCAAGCCCACTATGTGGGCAGTTGAGAGCCTTTAAAGATCGACTTATGGGTAGTTGTAGGTCATTACACTCATTACTACACTTTACTGTATTTTAGGGTAAGGTCAACCTAGACTCCTCCTTTGGGATAGCACCTTAACTTTAGTGGAGTGGTATAAATACACCACCTCCCTCATTTGTAATCTCACCTCATTCAAGTGTGTTTATTCATTACTTTACCTAAGGGAACCTATACTTGTGTTGCACTCTCTACAAGTATTATGTGTTCATCATTAAGGCATTGTTATATTCCAACTTATTTATCTTATTGGATTAGGTTTTGTTGGAGAATTCTCTATAGATTCTCCACCTCGTGATCTTTAACAATGTATCAGAGCTAGTGTGGATTTTTCTTACTCTATTGAGCACTCTTTAAGGAATTTTTCCAAGACTCTCTTTCAAGGCTATTATAGAACTAGAATTATGGTTTCCAAGAACCTATTTTTGGATAGCAACCAAATTTTAGGTTTTTCTTAGCCCTTATCTTCATCAGTGCACCCCCACTAGGCAGGTTTTTCTTTTTTTTTGGTGAATTTAAGGAAGTGGTTACAATTTTCACCCTCCTTAAAGGTGGCACACTCTTTTTTTCTTTATTTTAGCCACAATTTGTTGTAGATATGCATTGATATTGTGACATCCATGGATGGAAAATGGTCTTTCCCCCACCTCAACGAGGCTAACTATTGTTCATGGGTTATTCATATGGTGTCTCTACTTTACATTAAAGGTTTATGGATATATTTGGAGAAGCCACTTCCAGCTACCACTAATGACAACGATGATATTGTATGTCTAAAGAAGGATAAATCTCTTGGATTGATCACTCTATACGTGGAACCCAATCTTTCCTATCACAAATAAAAAAAAGTGCATGCAGGTTTGTAATTTATTCCACAAGCTATTTGGTGCAGTGAACGCCACTCAAATCAATAGATTTGAAATAAATCTCTCCAACCCCAAAATAGTGGATTTTTCCACTGTTCGGGGGTACATTTCCAAGTTCAAGAATCTAAAAGTAGACATTCTTACAAGCAATGGTAAAGGCAAAACAAACCCTGAATATATCAATATTGTTCTTAATAACCTCTCTCCTACTTTCAAAAATATTTCTATCATTTTTTATAGCATTCCTCTTTTTATTGTAGGAGTTCAAAAAAGTCATTGAATCTCAATGTAATCAAAAGATCAAGTGACATTTCCACTATGATGGGCGAGGAGAATACATTGGGAATTCCTTCTATTAATTTTCTCGCTCTCATGGCATCTCTTGGCAGCATATCGTTCCTTGTACTCCTCCAAAAAATGGTGTGGTTCAATGGAAGAATATGAATACCATGAAAATGGCCCATTTTATGCTTTACTCTTAGAACATGAAGCTTTCCTTTTAGGAAGAACCAATTGTCTATGCAACATTGATCATCAACTGCACACCTGCTTGTTTTGTCTCTAGTATGAATCCTTATGAGCATTGCAGAATCCCTCTCTTTCGTATTTCAGGATTTTTGGATGAGGTGCATGGGTTCATCCACCCCATGGAAGGTGTGTTATATCACATGTTCAATATACTTCTTTCCAAACTATGGATGGCTACAATGAGTACTTGTTTTTTGGGGGGTGTCATATTTTTGACCCCGTCATGAGGCTATATTTGATGAGCATGTTTCTTACATGAGGAAATATTTAATGAGCTTGTTCCTCATGTTCCACCAAGATCTCTTCCCTCACTTATATCTAGCAATGATTATCATCATGTCTCCAAGGAACATGCCTTTTCTTCATCATAAAATTTACTTGTTGATGAATCTCATCTTGTTGTAGTGAATCTTACCACATCTTCATCAAGTCTTTGTGCACCCATGGGCACCTTTTCGAACTCTTCTTCTTGACAGTCTCCAAGGACTTATGGGCCTACTTATTCAATGAGATCATCTCCTATTATGGAGATCTCTATCAACCTTTCCTCTTTTGACAAGGATATGCAACTTAGTGTTGATCCTTATTTCGATGAGCAGTTTAGTAATGAGCTATCTCTAGATATGCAACATAGTGATGGGCCCTTTGTCAATGGTGATCCCTCTCCTTCCAATGTTGAAATATTTTCTCAAATTTTTCGGTGTTTGATGATGATGATGATGATGATGTTAATGATCCTACTAAATTGCTTCTATCTTTGCCTAATTGGGATAATGCCACCCTTACAAACTTTTCTAACTTTCTTGATTTACCTTCTCAACAGTTGAGATTCACCCCCATCATAGGCCCTTATTTTATTTGCCCCTCCTCTACCTAAGAAATATAAATTTGCACCATCAAAGACCCTTTTCAGCATGATCAATCCCAATATCAGTCATGAAGGATTTCTTTGTAAGTGGTATGGCTTTTGATGACCCCAACTCAAGATTGTGGGGGAGTGGTTTGGTGATATTTTGTGATAATATATGGATGTAATGTTATATCTATGGCCCCTCATTAAACTTAAGAGGGGCTATTGAGATATTTTGGCTCATCTTCAACTTGTGGCCATGTTCCAACCCACCATGTGGATAGTTGAGGGCCTTTATAGGGTAACCTGTGGGTAATTATGGATTGTTACACCCATTATTAGACTTTATTGTATTTTATTTCTTTTTAGGATAATTTTGGTCTAGTCTCCTTCTTGGGGCTAGTGCCTTAACCCTATTTGAGTGGTATAATACACCACCTTCCTCATTTGTAATCTCATCTCATTCAAGTGGGTTTATTCATTCTTTTGCCTAAGGGCACCTATACTTGTGGTGTGCACTCTCTTAAAGTCTTGTGTTTTCATCATTAAGGTGTTGTTATTTTTCATCATGCTTATCTTAATGGATTAAAGTTTGTTGGAAAATTCACTATAGATCCTTTACTTCATGATTTCTAACACCAGCATACCCCCAAAGTGGGGAAGGGAACGTCGAACAAAATGCAAAGTATGTACATTGGAAAAGAAAGTTTTTTTAGACTATAGTGGGTTGCACTATTATTACTCACCTTCTTTCTGTGCCATTTTTAAAGTCCATATATTCCATGGGCATCATCTTCCATTTGTATTTACCTAACTCCTCTTAAGATTAAAAAACAACAACAATCAAACCATTTTATAGGTGGCGAAAAGAGGAGAAATATTTTTTCCAAAAAAACAATCTTGGTTGGCATGGTTCAATGATGAAGCCATGCAGTCTCTTGTGATTAAACATCCAAGGGCGTCCTACTACAACATGCCTACACAATGTGAAAAGAAGCAATCCATATATTTGACTAATTAAACTTTAGTATTGAAAACATGTCAATGATGAAGAATATTACACCCATTTGTACGAAAAGGTAGCATAATTAAAGACGAAGACAACCAACCATGTGTTAATTGCGATTGTTCATAATTTTAAATTATTAGTGCAAACGTGTGAAACGTGGGTGGAAAATGTGGTTGCCAAAAAAATAGAATTAACTAAAAATAATAATGAAATGAATAAAATTTGAGCCAAGCACAAACTTTGCTCATCTCATAACGATGGTGTGTTGTGATTATATAAAAACAACTTCATATAATTGAAATTATGTTTCAACTTGAGTATCTAGTAGTATTTATTATTAAAAATATCCCAAGAAAAAAACTTGACCTACAAATCTTCTCAATGACATAATAACACATATCCTCATTATTACAATATATTCTTCAAGTAAATATTGTAGGTGAGAGTTGAGAATTGATACTAAATATTTTAAATCAACAATTGTTTTTAAGTTGAACATATATAAAGATGAAATATGTTTATGGGTGTATGAAATATTTTTATTTATGGATCATATGCATGACAGAGTTAGTTGTTTGTATCATGACTATAATGATCTATTCTCAACACAAATAACACAAACAAAAGTAGATCCAATGCCTCTATGCACTATGTCACAACATTTATGAATCTACTGTGAAGTGCTTATTGCTTGTCAATGTTCAACTCCTCCACTTCCACAATTTATCATTGTGAAATAGTGTTGTGTGTCTACTCCCTTGCATCATGTTGCAATCGTCATAGAAGTGTAGCTTGATCACGCTATAGAGGCTTTTAGGTTTCTCGGATTTAAGGCATCTCGAGGATGTGCCACTCTCTTGCATCTTGTTGCAAGAAACACAAAAGTTTAGCTTGATCATGCTATAGAGGCTATTGGGTTTATAGGTTTTGATATATTTGAAGATTTGCTAGCTATGTTGATGATGAAAGTCATACAAGGATATTCAATGGCATGCATCAACAACCTCTTTGGTAAGTTCTTGATATATACATGTCATCGTTGCTTATAGATTTTTCTTGTTCGATTATGATATATATCTTTGTTTAATAGGAGGAAATTACGAAAATTGTCGAATCATTGATTAGAAATGGCATTATAACATCATATTCAAAGTAACTCATGGGCTTATTTTCCCTTGCCTCATTTTTTATATATTAAGACTGGAAAAAAAAAATTGGATGCAAACTTTAATCTCAAAATTCCAAAAATCGACGTGGATACATGGCAATTTTCTTACAATAGGTATGTCATTTTCAATCATATATCTATAAATTTCTTATAACTAAAATCCAGTTGAAAAACCAAGTGTCGTGGCCTAAGATTATCCAACCGAGAGGCCATAATCTCACTTTAAACTTATGAGTTATTCACCCTTGGTTGCTATTTAGGTCACAATTCCATTTAAATATTACCTTACTTTAGTTGAACAGACTACTCTTTTAAGTATTCTAGATGGATGGAGAATGTGGGTATTACCCATTCCATCATTGATCATTAGACCCTCATCACTAACCTGATTTTAATTTCCTTCATAATTGTTTTTAACACGTGATCCAAGAGAGCGAAAAGGTGCTTGTAAAAACAATTTCATTTCAAGACATAAAACTCAAGGGACGGAAAGCTCTCCAATATGATCTCAATGTGTATGATCTAAATAACAACAAAACAAAACAAAAATCTATATGTACAGGAAATGGGAGGTAGATCAAATGAAAAGCTTCCAAAAACAGAGAGAATTGATTAGAGGAAATATGAAAGTTGCCTTAGGGTGTTTTGTTTCCGCATTTTGTTGGGTTCAATGGGTAAGGCATTGCACTAACAGAGTCATGGTTGGAGAGTAGGTCAATGATGGCGCATTTTCAAATAGATCACTAATGAATATGGTCAAAGGCTATTGGTTTCTCTACCAAATGTAGGGCTTTCATCTTCATTATTAGAATCATCTCATGGGTTTCTAGTTTCACCTTTGTTTTATGCAAATCTTGTTATTTTTAGCTTCCTTCTTCTATGATAATTCTCTCTCTCACACATTTACATCCTAGTGTTGCAAATGTAAATATAGGGTTTGGCTTGATGTCCACTTACATATATATTCGTTGAGTTCAAGAAAAATCTTTTCCATTTGCATCAGACACACACACATTCATCATTGAATTTGACATGAAAGTGAATGGTGAAAAATATATTTTTCATTTGTATTACATATATATTTATTGAGTTTGATTGAAAAGTTCATCGTGATATTCCAAGGAAGGGGATCTAACCACATTTTCATTATATATATATTCATTAAACTTAAAAGGAAAATAGATTGTGAAAAATATCTTTCCCAATTGCATTACATATATATTCATTGAGTTCAAGAAAATTGTCTTTCCCATTTGCATCACATATATTTATCATTGAATTTGAGAGGAAAGTGATTGTAAAAAGTATCTTTCCAATTTGCATTATAGGTATATTCATTGAACTCGATTGGAAAGTCCATCGTGATATTTAGAGGAACAAGTGGAATTTTTTCCATGTATATAATCATTGAGCTCTAATAAAAATTGTCTTGTCCCTTCGTATCACATATATATCCATCATTAACTTAAAGGGGAAGTTGGTTGTGAAAAGTGTATGTCTTGATTACATGACATATAATTATTAACTTCATGAAAAGTGTTTTTTCCATTTGCATCATATATATGAACATTATTAAATTTAAAAGGAAAGGTGATTGTGAAAATCATATTTCCCAATTGCATTACATATATATTTATTAAGCTCATGAAAAGTGTCTTTCCCATTTGCATCACATATATATTCATCATTGAATTTTAGAGAAAGTGAATTGTGAAAATTATTTTTTGGACTTCATTATTTGTTTGTATGTTCATCTTATTTGATTAAAATATTGAGCGAGAATAAACAACTTATATAGAGTGAAATGAATAAGACAAACAAGAAAAAACAAATGCAAAGTCCATCCTTATTGGAAAAAGTTGTATTAAGAGTTAGGAGAGGACAATCAACATACATGTGTGTGTGCACATTAATATGAACCATAGTGAAACAACAAAAGTTTCTACATATGTTAACTTTGGAACAAAAATATCTGAAGCCTTAAAAAAATAAACAATTAATCTAGTTAATCATTTTTTCTTTACTAATGATAAACAATGTTTTTTCAACAAAATTTAATTAATTAATTGAATTTTAAAAAAACTAAAACATTTAAATTAAATATTTTCATGAAAATAAAATGGAATTTATGTAATTTAATTATTATAATTATACATATCCTTTTAATTTAATATAAAAAGATTTCACTAATATATAATATTTTGTTTATCGTAAATTTTATGTGTTTTTCCAATTTAAAAATTCATAAAACAATGTTTAGGTTATAATACCTATTTTTAAAAATATCATGAAATTTTAAATAAAATTATGTAAATATTGCTATGAAAATTAAAATATTTAAAAAAAAAATTAATTATTAAAATTTATTTATTTTAATATTTTATTTTGAAATTTTTTATTAATTTTTATAAATCATACATATGGTATTGTCATCAAATAAAGATAATTAAAAAAAAAAGAGTAAACATATATATATATATATATATATATATATATATATATATATATATATAATTTAATTATCAAATACCTTGGTAACTTATATGATTTAAAAATTTGAATATAAAATGATATAATTTTTAAATAAATTTGATTTAATGACCAAATAATTTAATGACTTATTGTTTATAGAGTTTGGGAAACACATATTGGAAATAACTTAATATGTTAACAAAAACCAGTGTATACCATTCGACAATTTTATTAAAGAAACAAAAAACAATAAATATATAACAATATTATTTACATGTGTAACTTTCAAATTTTTTGAATGCTCCAATGTAGGCTTTACACCTTCTTGTTCGAACCATTTTGTCACAATATTATTGATATTCCACCCTAGGATGAACACTCTATGAAGTTCATCAAATCCCGATAGAGTGATTGATTTCAATGGGCTTTGTTCTGCATGGCGATCCAGGTTTGAAATTCATCGCTATCGAGAAGAGACACCAAAAATTCTAACCATGATAAGGGTTGGTGTAACGTGGGTCGGGTGTGATCCCAGAGTGATTTTGACGTCTTAGATGCCCTTGGGTTGCAGTTTCTCAGCCACAAGCTAGTCCCACAAGTCAGAGATGCACTAGAAAACAAAAAAAGAATGATAGCGATGGCAATCCAGGATTGAAATCCATCGCTATCAAGAAGAGACACCAAAAAATTCAACCATGATAAGGGTTGGTGTGACGTGGTCCGAGTGTGATCCTCGGGTGATTTTTTTGGCTTAGATTCCCCTGGGTTGCGGTTTCTCAACCACATGCTATTCCCACAAGTCGTGGACACACTAGAAAACAAAAAAAGAACACTATATGAAGTTCAATATTCCTATCGCACAAATAGGGATGAATGGATATAGTATATTTATGTTTGATCCCATATTGACAAATAGCCAATGTGCTCTCCAAATACTTAAAGCTCAATCTGTCATTTTCATATCTAATCAATCGACAAAGATAGCTTGATTGATTGACTTCGAAGTTGCCACTTAATCCACATGGGACTGATTTTCTCGTGTTGATTGTCTTAGAAGCATAGTTACCAAGTTCAAGTTTGAATTTAGATTCGAATTGGATACGATAAGGAAAAAATCAAAAATTAAAAAACAAATATTGACAATGACCCAGCATGTCTATTTCCCATAGGTGCGGAGTTCTTGAATTAACTATGTTGCAACTTTAAGCTCAAGTTGTTATTAATTATTTATATGGGCCCAAAATCCTCTTATGAGTAGAGTTCTGTAATACTTTGTTATCGCACCTAAACTCTGGGCGTTGATATCTCCTTCTGTCGACGCAACCAGTGGTTGTGACTTATGTTTATCCACTTGAGTGCTTAAACCGCAACGCTAAATTCCAACGCTCTTATTTCATGTGACCCATGGCTATAATCATCGGTTAAGCTTCACATTCAATCTAGATCATTGATCTATGCCTTTCAATGGATGACTGCCATGTATAGCGGTCCTAGGACATCGGGACTCCACGCCCTTCTCAACAACCAAAAACTCCCAAAGGTCGCGATCCACAATGATCTTGATTGTTGATCTCGTTGGTGATCAATAGTCACAATCTCTTTCGCTACGATATCGTTCAATGATGGATCACCATTGATCCATATCGCGGATCCAATCTGGACCGTTGATTCTCCTTTAGTTATAGTTCAACTCACGACGTGGGCCACAATGGAACCTTGATAAGTCCATAACCTTGCTTCCACGAGTCGTCCTTGGAGTGGGGCTCTGACGTCAGCTTGGCATATCTTGGTCTCAGGACATCAGAACTTTTAGACTCTTCAACAAACAAAAACTCGTCGTGGTCTGAGATCCAAAATAATATGGACCGTTGATCATGCCAGTGATCAACGGTCACAATCTTACCATCCTTGTTGTACAGCTACTAGTACATGCTTTGGGATTTCCTACATGGACCTACCACGTGTCACTTCATTTCATGGCTTTCACACACACCATTTGCAAATTGGACCTTGACACATGTCATATTTTATATGGACCATGTGTCACTTCCTGAGTGGAGTTCGTTACATCAGTGTGACGTTTGTTGTCATCTGGACATCGAGACCTTTTAGAACTCTCATCAACCAAAAAATCTCGTGGTATGAGATGCACGATGATCTGAACCGTTGATCCTAATAACTTTATCCTAGATCTAATATGAGTCGTTGATCTCTTCTAGATATGGATTGATCACCTTTCCTTTAAATTCCTTGTACCTTCTAAACCTCGATAGACTGTCGTCGATCGATCTGCCTCTGAATTTGGAACTTAGATCTGTTCCCGTCACCGGACTGTCAAGACTTTTGCAGCCTCGAACACCTTATAACCTCCGCTATATACGGTCCACTGTAAAGAGGATCATCCATCTAGATATGGATTGAATGGTCACGATTCTCTGGCTATGAATCTCTCTCTATTTCGATCCAATGGCTTATATTTATCAATAGAATGATCCAACGGTCACGATTCCCTCCTCTTCATTATCATTTGACGCGATTTGGATCGTTGATCCTTCCAGTGATCAATGATCAACAGTTATTGTAGCTTCTCTGCATCCAAACCTGCAACAAACACTCAGTGTTTGCCTACACACAATCCTGCAACTAACAATCCGTGAGAGTCCAATCTAAACTTTGATATCCTACGCAGGAAACATAAATAAGGAGTACGCAATCTCCACGATGACACACAGGATTTATAACCTCACGAAGATACTATTAATGAATCTGTGTACACAATTTACATTGGCCTCCTTTCCCTTTTGCCCTGATTTACATTCAATTACCCTCTAATTATCCTGTTGGCCACACTTGGCCTCTTACACACTCAATTCCCCTTTCTCACTCTGTCTATACACACACTCCTTAATTAATCTCTTAATGCCCGAAGGCTTACAAAATATACAACACAAGGTTGAAACCTGAATTCGTTTTAGATCCTACTTAGACTCCAAAAATTTTGCAAGGATCTCTCATATCCACAATATCCTCAAGAGATCACTCTAGGATCTCTTCCAGACCTCACAACTCTCGATATCTTCTATCATAGGCAAATTCACCTACATTTAACCAAACTTAATTAAACAAACCCTATCATATGTATTCCTTCTAGAATTTCAATAAAACATAGGAAATTACAATAATAACAAGTTAGGGAACCAATTCCCTTGGTAAATTCATAGACCCCCTAGGTTTGTTCAACAAGATAGGTTTTGGAGGCAAAAATTCTCCTGCATTAGACTCTCGGCGTTAAAACTTTCCATGATATCCTGATCGTGAGTCTTGATTTAACAAAGTCCTCATGGATCCCAAACCTTCTGTTGTTGCTTACTTTCCTTGTTTCCTTGTTGTTGTACTATTGTTGTCTGCAACCTTCCTGGATCCCAAACTTTTTTTTTTTATTGTGAAAACTCCTTTTTGATGCAACATCTCTTAACCAACTACAATTTATGGTTGATTACCTTCTTCATCTCCTGGTATCTTCATATGGACTTCTTCATCATCAGATTCCATAGCTTATCAATTTCAATATTCAGCTTTGTCCTCTGATGTCTTTGTCCTTCATATGGACTTCACATGGTTGTTTCCATCTCCTTTACAGTCTGTTGGTCATGCCTTGCAAGTTAATGCACCTTAATGTCTCCCAAGACAATTCCTTCTTCCAGTTTTAATTTTGCATGCTGAATATGCACTTTTTGATTTACTAACCTCTTTTCCAAGAATTACAACTCCTCATACAAATTAGTAAAATTAACTTGAACTGGATTTGTAAACTCTATGCAATATTCATCACCTGTGTCCTTTTCATTCATTCCTCTAATATCTCTACTTCCTCTTCTTCTGCCATAAGATTATCACCCATCATTCCATTCGATGGAATCTTCTTAGTCATGCCTTCACCATGATGATTTGCATCTTTGTCCTTCTTTTGGTTGTCTTCATAACCTACATACACACACTAATGATCATTGTCAAACCCATGAGACCCTTTAGTCTCATCTGACATCACCTCCTCATCCTAGTCTAAGCATCTCATCAGATTTCCACCGTCAACTTTTTCTCCTTCAACAGCTTCATTCACAAGTTGTGTTTTACTCTGGCTCCTTTCTTGAGATGACATTGTCTCATCTTCCTTCATAATAGAATTTTGATTCTTTTTTTCCTCTATGCTTTTAGAAAGAATTTTTGCACCATCATCAACCTTTATGACAGTTCCAGA
Source organism: Picea engelmannii (assembly GCA_009831015.1). Classification (NCBI taxonomy): domain Eukaryota; kingdom Viridiplantae; phylum Streptophyta; class Pinopsida; order Pinales; family Pinaceae; genus Picea; species Picea engelmannii. The sequence goes on along the minus strand of ML783627.1, from coordinate 1,055,011 downwards.
TGACTATCTAGCTTCCTCCTCTATACAACCTATAAACATACACAATTTATTAGTTTTAAAAGCATAAGACTCCATGGTCTCATTTGATGTTGTTGGCATCATCCTCACATGTTGCTCTAAACTTTCCATACATTCCATGAGACTCTCAACGGGTCTCCCTTTAGCATATCCATCCTCATCCTCTCCAAGGAATGATCCTTTCTCTGGTTTACAATAGTGAACTGACCTCTGAGTTCCTCTTTCTTCATCCAAGCACTCAACCTGTGCTTCAATCTTTTCCTCAACTTCCACACATATGTATGTGTAATAGGCCACTTGAACTTCTTCTTTACATTCCATCCTTGTCTCTGGTCTTCGTCATATTCCTGTAGTAGTTGTTCCACATAATTGAGTTGTGCCTTTAACTCAACCATTTGCTTATCAAATTCTTCATCACTCATCCTCTTTATGCCCACTGCTCTGGCATTCTCTTTCCTCTGTATGTGGTTTTTTTCCTAAACCCTTGTCATGACCATTAGTATTCATCTTCATCTCTTCCCTTTGTGAGCTTCTCCTTTCCCATTTTGAGTTGCATCAAGCCTCCTCTGTATCAAGTCTCTACACCTTGCCACTCAAAACCTCATCAAGCTTCATGAGCTTGACATCTTGGCATCCTTCTGGTTCTCTCCTCTCGAACCTTTTGAGCACTCCTCTGATCCTCTTTGGCTTTTTCACCTACTCACTTTCTCTGAGAACTTATGTTGTTATCTTCACTTCCAATATTCATCCTAGAAGTATTTACAGTGCTCCTTGTTGCAAGGTTCTGCCACAAGCTTCTCTTCTTCTTTAAGAGCCTTATCTACTCTTCATCCTCTGTCACAACTTCTTTGTTGTCGTGGTTGCTACAATTTCCATGTTTCTACCTGCAACACAATATGCTTTTGCCAGAGTTAACACATCAAAATATAAGACCAATATCTGCAATAGTGGTTATGAGATCTTGTCTCTTCAACATCTTCTCCCAATTCTTCTTCCTGGTTGGGATGGTCTCAAATCTGCAATAATCCACTTAAGGAAATCCAATTCTTTTTTCTACATGTCTGCACAATTCTCTTTCTCTGTATCTCTTACTAAATTACAAGGAGCATTTACTTTCTCTGATACCAATTGACAGTGACCCACCAGGTCTATTTCCCACAGGTGTAGAGTTCCTGAATTAACTATGATGCATCTTTAAGCTCAAGTTGTTCTCAATTCTTTATAGGGTCCCAAAATCCTCTTATGAAAAGAGTTATGTAATAATCTATTATCGCACCTAAACTCCAGGTGTTGATATCTCCTTTTGTCCACATGACCAGTCGATGTGACCGATGCTTATCCAATTGAGCGCTTAAACCTCAATGATATCTTCCAGCGCTCTTATTTCATGTGACCCATGGCTATAACAGTGGGCTAAGCTCCGCATTCAATTTGGATCGTTGATCTATGCCTTTCAATGAATAACTTCCACGTATAGTAGTCCCGGGACATCAGGACTCCACACCCTTCTCAACAACCAAAAACTCTCGAAGGCCTCAATCTGTAATGATCTCAACCATCGATACCACTGGTGATCTACGGTCACGATCTCTTTCACTACGATATCGTTCAAAGATGGATCATCGATCGATCCATATCGTGGATCTATTCTGGACCGTTGATTCTCCTTTAGTTATAGTTCAACTCATAACGTGGGCCACCACAGAACCTTGATCAGTCTAGAACATTTCTTCCACGTGTCATCACCGGAGTGGGGCTTTGATGTCAGCCTGACATATCTCAGTCTTGGGACATCGAAACTTTTAGACTCTTCAACAAACATAAATTTGTTGAGGTCCGAGATCCGAAATAATATGGATAGTTGATCCTGCTAGTGATCAACGGTCACAATCTTCCCATCCCTGTTGTACAACTACCAATATGCACTTTGGACTTGTCTACGTGGACATGTTGTTAAATTTAGAGCTGCTATTAAGTTCTTTTCAATTTACTAGACAATAATAGAATAAGCAAGATCACTGAGAGAAACACAATCACAAGGTACACATCATTTTATCCTGGGAATCCCTCATGGGGGAGAAAACCCAACAAAAACTTCCTTAATATAGATTTCCAATACAATGCTAAGATAAAAGACCAAACACTAGAGAATATCCAAGATTAAGTAATGTGCCTCTCCCTTCTCCTTCTTCTAATTGTAGCTTCCTTCAAACTTGTGCACTAGATGAGTGACTTGAGTGAGTGTGTGAATGAGGCGCTAGCCTCTCTTATTTATACTAGCTGAGGAGTGCTAGGGTTGTGTCTTTTCATCAAGAAGGGATGACTTCTTCAACTAGTGGCTAAAACCAATTTAATTATCCCTAGGGGGCGACTTCTTAATTAGCATCATGTAAACATGGTTTGACCAATCCACAATAGGGGATTTTATCATGCATAAGTCCCGACATGATCAATCCACAAAAGGCGATTGATCTATATAATAATAACTCAATTATATTTAGAATATTCTTCGCAGTTACAATATTTCAACACTCCCCCTTAACAAGAAGGGTGTTCTACAATACAACATCATTAAGAGAGAGAGAGGGAAGCAACATCATCATCATCTGGAACATTGATTGGCATATCTATAAATCATAGGAAGTTTTTCTCATCATCAATAACATCATCTTTCATAGCATGGAGCTGGAGTAGCATCATCATCATCTGCATCAACATCAATTAGCATAACGTTAAGGCAACAATATCAACACCATCATTAATAGCATGAGGTTAGTATAACATCATCAACAACAACACAAGGTTGATACATCATCATCAACAACAACATGAGGTTGAAACAACAGCATCATCAACAGCACGAGGATGGAACAACAACATCAATAGCATGAGGTTGGAGAAACAATAGCATCAACAGCACAAGGCTGGAGCAACAATATCATCAGCACGAGACTAAGATAACATCATCATCATCATATAGCAATAGAATGAGGCAGGTGTAACAACAACATTTTTTGGTACTCCAAAAATCCCTAGGGATTTTCCCAGGAAACATAAGATTCCCTGGGATATAAAATCCTAACAGAGCTACCACGTGGTACTCTGACAAATCGTCCTTACCGAACCTTTGGGATCTGCCCAGGAATCAAAATATTCCCTAGGATATAAAATCCTAACGGATGTTAAAGTTTCATCTATTATTAGGTTACTTTTCAATTTACTAGATAACCATAGCATAGATAGGATCACTGAGAGAAACACAATCACAAGATACGCAGCATTTATCCTGGGAAACCATCAAGGGAAAGAAAACCCAGCAAAACTTCTTTAATATAGATTCAATAACCAAGTATAGCTCCAGAATAACTCTCTCTATGAGAGACAAACTACCATGATGCTATACCAGAAAATAGCCAAGACAATAAACCAAACACTAGAGATTATCCTCTCCCAAGCAATGTGCCTCTCTCTCTTCCTTCTTCCGGCAATTGCAGCTTCCTTCAATACTTGCGCACTAGATGAGTGAGTTGAGTGTGTGTGTAAATGAGTGGTTGGCTTCCTTTATTTATACAAACTAGAAAGCGCTGAAAGGAAGTGTCTATTCACTGGTAGGGCTGACTTGTCTTTCTAGGTGGTTAGAACCATTTTAATTTTCCCGGTGGTCGACTTCTTAATTTGCATATTACAATTAGGGTTTGACCAGTCCACAAAAGGGGATTTGGTAAATTACAATGCCTGACATGATCAATCCACAAAAGGGGATTGATCTAATCAATAATATATATTTTATCTTTTACTTTATCCACAAAAGGGGATAAGAATAATCTTTGCAGTTACACAATATTTTAACACTCCCTCTTAACAATAAGGATATTCTTTATCTTTTGACGGGTCACTGGATGTCATCATCAACAGAACAATAGCATCAACTGGATAACATCATCAACTGGGCAACATCATCAACTAGGTAACAGCATCAACTAGGTAACAGCATCAACTGGATAACATCATCAACTGGGCAACATCATCAACTGAGTAACAGCATCAACTGGATAACATGAGGCATCAATATAATCCACTTGGTCATCTGGCATCACGATCATTGGCTGGTTTTCCATGAATCCATATTAAAGAAGTTTTGTTCTCTTTATCTTTGCGCAGAAGATACTCTTTCTTTCTTTCATCTTCACATAGAAGATACTCTTTCTTATCTTCACACAAAAGATATCTTATCTTCACACAGAAGACGTCTTATCTTCACACAGAAGATATATTATCTTCACACAGAAGATGTCTATGAGTTTTTCCATTCCTTTTATGTTCTCCCTTCTCTTGTAGTCATCTATCTCACCCATCCACTAGGGAGGACTACTACCATAGCTTCACTCCTAGTCATCCCACATGAACTAGATAAGATAAGATGCTAGCCTGGGAAAGACTAGACTTCATTTACATGATCCACGCAGGATCACGACACAAACCTCAATATCCAACTAACCATTCCACATGGTCAAGGTTTGTGTTCCAGGCTATTCAATCCTTGGCCAGAGGAGAGTATATGCTCGTTTCCCCTTGGAAAAAAATCCACACTCCTCTCTACGAGGTTGGTCACACCCCTCTCTACGAGGGTATTCTAACATGTCCCTAGAGTATCCAAAACTCAACACTTGGATAGATGCCAACCTTGGAAAATTTCTCATTCCCCTTCTCTACAAAGGTCTCTTCCTTTTCTACGAAGGTCTCTTCCTTCTCTACGAAGGTCTCTTCTCTTTCTCCTTCTCTATGAAGATCTACCTGTGGGATTTATCATTCCTTCTCTACAAAGGTCTCTTCTCTTTTCTACGAAGGTCTAGCTATGGGATCTGAAAAAATCTCTTGTGGTCTAAAACTTTTTCATGGTATAATACCATGCTACCCATCTATTGGACACCATCCATCTACTTGATAACTTTCATCTTGATCAAAATATTTGGGCACCATCCATCTGCTTTCCTAAATGCACCAAATCATGATCCTTCATTTCGAACTTGGAGACATAGCTCCCTCTTGCACCAAACTAAGAGCTTCTAATCATCATCCTTGAAGTTTTCTTCTGTAATATCCTGGGTGCCTTTGGGTTTGAACATTTCTTTCTTTCTGACTTTATACTGGATCAACTTGCTCCCTCTGCATATATAAGAACGGTATTGGAACAACCTGCAGTTACATGCATCTCATCAACTATATTCATCTTGAACATTTTTGTTCTACATCTTTAGGAGCCTCTTGCTCCTATATAAATATTGGATAATGTCCGGTCTTTACTGACTGTCACCATATCATAAGTCCTTCTCATGATGTCTAACTTCTACAAGTCAAGGCATAAGTTCTTTCTTCCGAGACCTGTAAACTTACTTACAGTATGTTTTCTGAGATATGTCACTTAGCCAATCAGTCAGTAACAATAAGAAGTAATCAAATAAAACTATATCATGATTTCTATCAGAGTAGTACACATCTTTTCTTAAGCAAAACTTGTTCAACCATGTACACATATGAAACCCTAATCATGAATGAGACTTTTGAACTCTTTTTCACTCTAGCTATGAAATTACCAAATTTTCCCTTACTATCATAGCTAAACACATACCTTTGTCACTCTCATGAGTGATCATACTTGAAATAAATATTTTATCTCTTTTTTTATCCTCTTCTTTGATACTTCCTTCATAAGTCTGCATAGACACTGAAATAAGACGAGGTTAATTAACATTCTCAAAAAAATCTAACTTGTAATGATAAAGTATTAAAGTAAACAAGATAATAAACATGAATACTTATCTTTTGTTTTTGTGTGGGGAGTCTCCATGGACTCCACCATTTGCTATCTTTCTTCAGATCAACTATCTTCAACTTAAAGGACATAATCCTTAATTTCTACTAAAGCTTTATTTGAGGGAGGAGATTCCTCTTCCTCTGCCACTTGTGCTTGATACTTTATTTTCCCTTTTCCTTGTGCTTGGTATTTTTCTCTTCTTCCTCTGGTTCTGGTACACTTACTGTGACATGTTTTCGTCTAGAATCATCTGCAACCTATGCTTCCAAGATCTGAAGTTTCCAGATCCTTCCAACCTGTCTTCTACCCTCATACCAGTAGCCATTCTTTCTTGCAATAGAAACCCTAGCCCTTCGGGCTATAGAAATAATAAAAAAATCAAATTTCTTGGATCTAAAAACTGAACTCACCAAAAGATGCGCTATACTGAGGCGAGTATACTGGTATAGTCAGTTTTTGAAAATTTCAATTTCTGACCCTTGAAACTGGACCAGCGGATTTCTGGACTGGTGCTTTTGGTTTTCTGGTACTTCTGGTACTTCTAGTTTTCTGGTTTTCTGGTACTAGTGAAAACTAGGGTTTCACTTTCCGGGAGTTCTATCCACTGAAAAGGTGCGTTGAAGGTGTCAATGAGTTCCTTAGGCTAGGGCGCACTTTTCTAGATGATCTTTGGGCTTAAATTCCTCTTTAATAAAAAGCCTTAATTTTCTTGTACGGCAACAATGACATTTTTCTTTTTCCTATGAAAGATGTTCTCTTCATCTTAGCTCTGATACCATGTTAAAGTTTCAGCTATTATTAGGTTAGTTTTAAATTTACTAGATAACCATAGCATAGATAGGATCACTGAGAGAAACATAATCACAAGATACACAACATTTATCCTGGGAAACCCTCAAGGGGAAGAAAACCCAACAAAACTTCTTTAATATAGATTCAATAACCAAGTACAGCCCCAAAATAACTCTCTCTACGAGAGACAAACTACCATGATGCTAGACCAAAAAATAGCCAAGACAATAAACCAAACACAAGAGAATATCCTCTCCCAAGCAATGTGCCTCTCTCTCTTCCTTCTTACGACAACTGCAGCTTCCTTCAATACTTGTGCACTAGATGAGTGAGCTGAGTGTGTGTGTAAATGAGTGGTTGGCTTCCTTTATTTATACAAACTAGAAAGGGTTGAAAGGAAGTGTCTCTTCACTGGCAAGGTTGACTTGTCTTTCTGGGTGGTTAGAACCACTTTAATTTTCCTAGGGGTCGACTTCTTAATTTGCATATTACAATTAGGGTTTGATCAATCCGCAAAAAGGGATTTGGTCAATTACAATGCCCGACATGATCAATCCACAAAAGGGGATTGATCTAATCAATAATATATATTTTATCTTTTACTTTATCCACAAAAGGGGATAAGAATATTATTTGCAATTACACAATATTTTAACAACGGAGCTACCACTACTGACCATAGCTGGCATATACATGCATAGGTACTCTGACAGACCTTCCTTACCAAACCTTCGGGATATGTTTAGGTATGGTCAATCCCCTAGGATACAAAATCCTAATTGAGCTACCCGTTATTGGTCATGATACCATAGTATCATCAGCATCACTCCCGCTTTCGATGGAGGTCCTTTCAAACTATACCAATCTTGTCTCAAAAGTATTCAAACTTTACACGAGACAAAGGCTTGGTCAACACATCTGCAACCTGCTCATTTGTGCCAACATATTGGAGCTTTACAGGTTCCCTCTGCACCATATCACGAATGTAGTGATACCGGATTTCTATGTACTTCAACTTTTCATGGAACACGGGGTTCTCCGTCATATTTATGCAACTTTGGTTATCACATAGAATCACGGTGACTTCCATCTCCAGATCGAATAGACTAGTCAACAACTTTCGAAGCCATATGGCTTCACAACTGGAGGAACATGTTGCAATGTATTATGCTTCTGTTGTGCTGAGAGCAATATTGGATCGCTTCCTACTCTGCCATGAAGTCATGGTTGACCCCAGACTGAAACAACATCCTGAGGTGCTCTTTCTGTCAGAAACACTTCCAGCCCAATCTGAATCAGTATAACCAACCAGTCTAAAGTCATGATCTCCATTATAATAGAGACCAAATTCCAACGTTCCCTTAAGGTATCTCATCACATGTTTTGCAGCAACAAGGTGAACATGTTTGGGCTCTACCAGGTACTAACTCAAGGTGTTCACAACAAAACATATATATGGCCTGGTATTTGTCAGATACATCAATGATCCAATGATTTGTCTGTACAGCGTAGCATTAACCAATTCTGACGAAGTATCCACCAAGAGCTTCAACTTTGTTTCCATGGGTGTGTTCATGGCTTTACATTCCAACATATCAAACATCTTCAGTATTTCAACTGCATACTTCCCTTGGTTAAGGAAGATCTTCTCTGGGCTCTGCCAAACTTCAAGACCTAATAAATAATGCATCAAGCCTAGGTCTTCCATCTCAAATTTTGCAGTGGGCTTCTTCTTACAATCAGTGATGAGATTCTCTTCTCCAGTTAAGAATAAGTCATCCACATACAACAGCAATATAACTGACTCATCATTCATAACCTTGAAATAAAGGTTAGAATTAGCTTTACTTTTGGTAAATCCCAAGCTCATCAGGAAACTGTCAATTCTGCCATACCAATCTCTAGGATCTTGCTTCAACCCATACAAAGACTTCTTCAACCTGCAGACATGAGTCTTTCTATATTCAACTTCAAACCCTTGAGGTTGTTCTATATATGCTTCTTCTTCAATAATACTATTTAAGAAGGTTGTTTTCGTATCCATATAGTGTAACTTCCACTTCATCTTGGCTGCAAGAGCTGTGATGGTTCTGATAGAAGTGTATCTGGATACAGGAGAAAACGTCTCTTCATAATCAATTCCTTCATTTTGAGAAAAGTCACGAGCTACAAACCTTACTTTACGTTTTTCAATACTTCCATCTGCAGCATGTTTTATCTTGTATAACCATTTGGAAGATACCACATCTTTGTTCTTCGATCTGGGAACTATTTCCCATACATCATTCTTTATAATGTATTGGTATTATTTTGTCATGGCATCTGCCCATTCTTTATTTTGAATGGCTTCTTCAAAGAAAGTAGGCTCATTTTCTATGAGATCACACATCAAATCCATATAACTAGAGAATGGCTTAGGTTTCTTGATTCGTCTCATGGTTCCTTCTGGGGCACCATACTTCTCTCCATCTTGAATAAGTTCTCTTACCCAAGTTGGCTTTCTCTTGTGAGAGATCATCATTTGGGGAGGTTCTTGAGATTCTATCATATCATGATCTCCTTGAATCTCATCATCAGGGGTAGTTGTAACTTCCCTCATTGGTTCTACAACTCTAGGAGCTACAGGTTCTTCTTCATATACTTTTTCAAGCTGACATCTCCTTGATTTCTTGAGTGTTTCATCTTCATCAAAGGTTACATCTCTGATGATCTCAATATGATGGTAACCCGGTATGTAAATTTTAAAGGCCTTAGAGACCTCATAGTATCCAACAAATATTCTCTTCTTTCCTGAAGGGTCTAGCTTAGTTCTCCTTTCTTTCGGAATGTGTACAAACACTGGACAGCCAAATATCTTGAGATGTGTTACTTATGGCTTCTTTCCGGAGAACATTTCTTCGAGGGTTTTGAATCCAAGTGCACTATGGGATAATATGTTTTGGACATACACTGTTGTTCTTGTTGCTTCATCCCATAAGTGCATTGGAATATCTTGATCATGTATCATAGTCTTCACTGTTTTTATTATAGTTCTATTCTTTCTTTCTGCTACACCATTTTGCTGAGGATTATAGGGAGTGGTGAGCTCCCTCTTAATCATGGCATCTCTGGAAAATCTTATAAATTATTTTGAGGTGTATTCTCCTCCATTATCTGACTTGCGTATCTTGATTTTTATTTCAGAGAGATTATCTATCAAGGCTTTGAATTCCTTGAATTTTCCAAACACTTCATCTTTTGATTTCAAGAAGTAAACTCAAGTCTTGCGAGAACAATCATCAATAAATGACACATAGTATGCATACCCACTAAGAGAGGTTGATGGCATTGGGCCACATACATATGAGTGGATGAGCTCCAATATTCCTTCTGCTTTATTGTCGCTCTTTGGGAAAGGATTCTTTATGTTCTTTCCTTGTGCACATCCCTTGCACACACCTTCATGATCAACCTTGAATTTTGGTAGACCTGTAACTACCTTGCTTACATATGGTAAGGATTTGTAGTTGATGTTAGCTAGTATTATATGCCAAAGTTCACATGGACTCTGAGTGGAGTGAATCAAGGCTACATCTGAGTGACCTTTTAACTTATACAGGCCACCTTCTTCTGTTCCAATGACAATTGCATCTTCTATGGTTTTTCCTTTAGGCCATATAAGAACTTCACCATTTATGAATGCAATGCAACCCTGAAACCTTTCTTATATAAAGTTGATATAGAAAGTAATTTATTTATCAAACCTGGTACATATAGTACATCCTTCATCTTCATTGGGGTCCCTGAATCAAGTTTGTAGGTGGATTCTCCCGCTCCTTTGATAGGATATTGGTAATCATCTTCGAGTGTAACTTTCTAGGGAAAGTTCTTTTCTGTAAGGCTAGAGGGAATGTCTCTCTGACCTGTCAAGTGCTTAGAAATACCACTATCTATGAGCCAAGTATCCTCTCAAGGTGACACAGATCCTGAGAGGGATGAAAATAAGACATAGTCTTCAATCTCTTCTTTGGTCAACTTCGTGGGTGGCTCATCATCTTCAATTGCATGGGCATGATGTCTTTTGTTATTTCTCTTCTTGTATTCTTCTCTTCTAGTTGGACAATTCTTAGCAATATGTCCCATCTTGTCATAATGGTAACATTGATAAGAGGAGAAATCCATTTCTCTTCTTTGACCTTTCTGAAACTTCAAGAATCTCTTTGGAGGGTGAGATTCTTTATGGAAATGGGTGAATCTCTTTGGGGAGTGAGATTCCTTATGTAGGTGGATCTCCTTCTGGAATGAGACCTTTTTTTCCTCCTTTAGCATGAGCATCTAGGGCTTGATCTTCATCCCTTAGTAGTATTTCTTCTCGGTTAGCTACTCTTGCTTCTTCTTGAACACATTCTTCCCAAACAATGTCAAATTGGAGTTTCTCATTTCTTGCATAGATAATTTAGATGAAGGCATCCCAAGGTCTTGTGAAACCATTAAGAGTTGTCATTATGAGTGCATCTTCATCTAGGTTGTCTCCAATTGCTTCTAGTTGTTCCTTGAATTGAGAAATCCTAGAGAAATAATCATGAATTGTTTCTCCTTTTTGCATCTTTGTATTCTTGAGTTGGGTTCTCAAGTTCATATTTCGATTAATGTTCCTTCATACATTCTGGTTAGGGTATCAAACATCTATTTTGGATTGTTCTTAAAAGCCACTTGAGGGATCAAGTGATCTTTAATAGAGTCTGCAATGATTCTTTTGGCCCTAACCATATCCTTCTTGTACTTTTCTTTAGCTACATCTTCTGTGGGTTTTGGTACATTTTCCTTTATGAAATTTGCAAGATCATTCTCTTCAAGAATGAGTGCAATCATATACTTCCAGGCACGTAAGTTATCCACACCTTCTAACTTGTCAACAAGCTTGGTGTTTGCAGACATCTTGACCTAGAGCTCGGAAAATGACCAAAAATTGAAAGTGCTCAGAAATTGAATCTGAACTTACCTGGAGGTATGTTGGGCTGAGGCGAGTAGGCTGGTGCGGTCTGTTTTCAAAAAATCCAAATTTTACCACTTGAAACTAAGCATGCGCAAATCTGGACTAGTACTTCTGGTACTAGTTCTAGTTTCCTGGTTTTCTGGTTTTCTAATACCATTGAAAAATAGGGTTTCACTTTCCGGAGGCTCTGGCCACTAAAAAGGTGCGCTCAAGCTGCCAATGAGTTCGCTAGGCTAGGGCGCACTTCCCTAGATGGTTTTTAGGTTGGAATTCCCTTCCAACAAAAATCCCTAATTTTATTGTACGACAACAGTGACATTTTTAGTTACCCAATGAAAGGTGCTCTATGTTGGTTGTGGAGCCTGATTATCTTCCTGATTTAGAGGTCCTTGCTTTCAGCCGTGTTTATACCCCATGAAGTATTTACACCCCAGAAGTATGTACACTCTTCCACGCGGGGGAGTGCAGAGGGGGGGTACCCCCTCTGC